>CM029632.1:5745706-5830097 GCA_017311315.1 Dendrocalamus latiflorus | reverse complement strand
GCACCATTCGAAGTGTTGTATGGGCGTAGATGCAGGTCACCCCTTTGCTGGGAAGCGGTGGGTGAAAAGGCAATCTTGGGCCCGGATTTGGTCCAGAAGACACTTGAACGAGTGGCCCTGGTATGCAAATGTGAGAAGAAGTGATCTAGAATTTGAGGTGGAGGAATTAGGTGCTCTTGAGAGTATCTGCCACCAAGGGTGTGGTGAGGTTCGGTACCAAAAGGAAGCTTAGCCCGAGGTACGTCGGGCCTTTCACGATCATGGCTCAGATCGGGAAGTTGGCATACCGCTCGGATCTTCCAGCATCTGTGCACGAGGTGCAAGCTTGGAGGAATAAAAATTTTAAAGTATGTCAAGGTGCTTTGGTCGCAGCAGACAGAGAGAGATGCCACATGGGAATTGGAGTCTCGCATGCGTGAGCAATATCCAGAATTATTCACAACAGGAGCGTGTTAATATGGTTAAGTTTTTAGCTGAGATTTAAACTTGGTGTAAGTGTGGATAGAATTCGGGGTCGAATTCCGTTTAAGGGGGGTAGAATCAGTGGCGGACCCAGGATTTGAATCCAGGGTATGCCTAACTAAAAAATTATTATCCAATATGATATAATCTAATACAAAAATTCGGTAAACGGTTCGGTAAAAAGCATAATATATCTAAAAGATCTCATAATACCTTAAATTCAATAAATAAGTTCGAAATTTGCATAATTGATAATATAAATTGTTCAAATGTAATATAAGATCTTACATAAATAGAAGATTGCAATAAAGTCAAATGTAATGCCCCAATCCATCTAGCAATCGCCAATTTCAAACATTTATCTCTACTCAAAGTCTCAAACTCAGTAAACAATACTCTATTTCTCTGTACTCACCAGTCACTACTCAACTAGATGGTTAGTAACTATGCTGGTTCGATTTGTATGTCCTAGGCCATCACTCTAAAAGAACTACCAGTCTACCACGAAGGTATAAACAACAACGACAATGGTGTCAGATGCAGTCATACAAAAATACAAGTGAATGACTGCCAAGGACAAACTGTTGAATTCAATGTTGGATTTAAGTTCTGAAGACTGTAATCATTGGGAGTAATGGTTGGGAAAGAATAATAAACTGATCCCGGTATTCTTTCAATAGCATCCAACACGGTGCAAAATAAAGGTTTGATGATTACATGTAGGAACTGCTAAATGTAACTCAATGTACCATAAAACAACTGTAAAATATTTCTACTGAAGCAAATAGTGACTTAGTATGAAACTCACAGGGCATTTTCTGCAGGCTTCAGACTGTACTCAGCACCATCAGCAGACTGAATTGAAAATTCGGTAGGACTCCCATATGGGATATTGATCTGGAAACATCGTACAATATTAGTTGCTAATCATTACATATTGAGCAAGCAATGGAATGCAAAATTCAGTTCAACATCAAAGATCCCATAAGTACTAACATATATAAAGATAAAACTAACAATTACTACCTCCATCACAAAAAAGGTAATCCAAATATTTAAAAAGGATACCGTTAATCATAGTTTAAAGATTTAATCACACAAATCCCATGATGACAGTTTTTGTGACTGAACAGAGTATAATCAGGAGTCAGAACAGAGTGATTTTAATCAGAAAAAAGAGGAATATTAAGGACAATGAATTTTAGGAACCATACAGCAGTGTCATGCTGGAATTTCTCAGTTATAACAACATCACGCTGTCCATTACACTTAATGCTGTAACCTTCCCTCTTTATTTCCAATACTGCTGGTTCCCAAATATCTAAAAAACTAACCTGCAAATTAATGTTTCAGTGGTTATATGACATCAGAATGCTTTGCCAGACCACTGCAGAAGGATAGAGAACATACATGTAGCAGAACTTCATAAGACACATGCCCAATTGAAAGAATTTTCTTGATGAGCTCCTTTGTTTCAGGATCTGCACAACAATGATCATTCAAATTCTAGTATGTACCAAATACGCCAAAGAAAACCCTTCTACTTCACTACTCAGCAACATGCTTATTTTCTCTTCTTGTAGTTAAAAAAACCATCATGGAACTAACATTGTTCTAGGAATCCTTTCAAGGGGGCATGAAGCTCAGATACTTCATCATTTAAAACAAAAAAATGCATCTGCAATAAGAAAGTTTAAGCTGCCAACAGAAAGAGAAATAAATCCTCTCGGCCAACTCACTGCAAGTAATTTTTCTTCGCGAGGGAGGGAGCCTGGCGGAGGCGGAGGGAGCCGGCCGCCGGGAGTTGCGACCCGCGACTTCGCTTCTTCGCGAGCGGCGCGTCCGACAGGGACAGTCGGGTCGACGCCGTGGGTTAGGGCACCGGGAGTCAGGAACACAGGATGGCTGTAGGGATGAGGCAGGCCTTTGATTATTTGTTTGGCTTTTCATCAACTAGGCCTTGAAAGATAAATAGTAGTAGTTTTTTGGGCCAAATTGCAGGGTAGTCCTGGGCCTATATGGACTACCTGCTGGGCCCGCCCCTGGGTAGAATGTAATACCCTAATAGAATGTAAAAGCGATTCGAGAGTTAATTGATTAATTGGAGTGAGGGACCTTATAGAAAAGAATTAAACAATGATTTTTAGAGGGGGATTTCTAAAAAATCCCGGCAACCTGGGCCTGGGCCTTGGCCCAAGTGGAGGCCGGCCAAAAAGGGGGGAGGCGCCCCTCCCCCCAAACCCTAGCCGCCACCCCTATTCCTCCCTCCTCTCTTCCCCCTGGCCGCACCCCTCCCTGCCCTGCGCCTCCAGCAGCCCCTCCTCCTTCCCCCTCCTCCATTGAAGCCCCTGCTACCGGTGAAAAAGATCCCCTTTGCTGCCGGTCGAGCGAAGGAAGGGAACAATCGCAGCGAGACGATTTTGATCCGGAAGAAGGAGGAGAGGAAGGGAAAAAGGGAAACGGAAGGGGAAGGAGATTGTGTGGTGTTCATCATAATCTACATCGGTTTGTCAAGGGTAACCCCCGTTGTTCCCCAATTGGATGCATTTTTATTAGTTGTTACAATATCGGTATTCTGGACTGCTAGGACAGATTTCGTTGGACGGCTGTTTTGGGTAGTTTCTTGGGGATTCAGATCTGGACTTCTCCTAGAGAGTTGTAGAGGACGTCGTTATCTTTCCATGAAGTGCTAGAACGCATCAATCGGACCTTTGTAGCAGAAGTTATGATTTTTTCTTGTAAGACTGTTCTGCAGATCGGGAGATTTCTGTCAGATTTTGGTAGATTGGATTGGGAGATTAGCAAACGGGAGAATCAGAGGATCTCCATATTATCAAAGTTGTAGATAATTGTCTTAGATTTCCATGAAGGTCAAGAAATCATGATTCGGACACTCGGGCTAGAAGTTATGGCATTTTTAGTGCTCTGTCCAGAGAAACCGACGTGAAATTGATGTTTTAGAAAATTAGATGGTGCGGGTAGAAGATGGCCGAATCAGGGAGGCTCACCAACTAGGTTTGGTTAGATAATTTAATTATCTTTCCAGAAAGTCTAAGAACACCCTATTCGAACTCCTGTACCAATAGATATGAATTTTTGAAGTTGACTGTCCACAAGGGGGCAAGGTGATCTGTAGGATTTGGGGATTTGGAACCAAGTTAAACGTTTTTGTTAGTTTGTGAGTGTTTTTATTTAGTCTAAGGTCCGCTACTGTTGTCTTAGCAAATAATATAATTATTATTCAGGTGGAGGACGGATCCCAGGCGCAGCACCTTCTGCACGTCCCCCGTTTTCTCGCGGTTAAGGCAAGTATAATGATGGTTTAAAAATTGATAGTGTGGAATATCGATGTTTGATCTATAATATGAATATGTGTGTTCATGGTTGTGGTAAGGATGTATTGGTGCTGTTTATGGGTGATTGCAATTTACAGTGTTCATGAGTATTTCTGGTGCATGGATAATGTGAATGCAAGATTTATTTTATTGAGACATTCACGCATATGCATCATATTGATCTATTGAAGTCTTGGTCACGAGATGACTAAGCGCTGAGGTCCCCATCGTGTTGATGACATGACGGGCTAAAGGTCCCCATACTTGTGGAGTATGGGCAATTGGTCCCTGTACCAGATGGTACAGGCATGGGTGTGCATCGACGGATGCACACTTTGCATTACCGGTAAAATACAAAAGAGAAAGAGATAAAAAGATTTTTGATCATCTTGCATAGCATGGCTTATTTATATGGTTGATGGATGAATGTGTGAAGTGATGTTCATGAATGTTCTTGTTACTATCTATTATATTTGCTGAGTCGTTGGACTCACTCTTGTTGTTTTTGTTTTTTTAGGTACCGTTATGAGGTCGGCATGCATGGGGAAAAAGGAGGATTAGTCTTGTTGCACTTGCACGTTCCACCCATAATGGAAATAAAGGAAGAAAAATTAAATATAAGACGCAAGGACTATTTAAGTACCATTTGATTATTACCCTTGGATTTTAATTGTAATAAGAGTTTAGAATATTTATGATGCTCATGGTCTTTCTCTAGGTATTATATCCATGAATGGTTTAGTAATCTTTAATCTATTTGCTTAGCATTGAACTTATTACTTGAGGATTGTCTATTATAATCGATACTGCTTGTGAAATCTCTGATTTAGAAAGATAAACAAAGGAGGCTCTGCCGAAATTTTGTATAACGCAATTAGTTAACATTGCTGTACTTCTAGTTGGGTAGCATTCAAGGTCATTGTTTGGCTGGGGTGTTACAGTCTGGTCCTCTCTTTGAATTGGAAGGAGTAATGTTCTTTGCACTTGGAGCAGCACGTGCACTAGGAGCAATACTTGCACTAGATTGATTAGTCTTAAACGAATTGAAACGGGATGTGGATTTACCTGCTGTAGGTGTTGTACGGGGAGTGTAGGAAGATGATTTTGAAGCCCTCATGTCTTGTTGTACTTGCCTCTCAGCCTTAGTGGCTTGATGCACCAACTCCACCATGTTGTTGTAGTGTTGAAATTCGGCGATTCGCTTGATGGAAGGGTGCAAACCAGCAAGGAAGCAGGCAATAGTTTGCTCTTCTTGATCATAAACATTAGCCCTTATCATATCCATTTCCATCCCTTTGTAGTACTCCTCAATTGTGAAACTCCCTTGCTTCAAATTCTGTAATTTATCAAAAAGGTCACGTTTGTAATGTTTAGGAACAAACCTTGTCCTCATGTGGTACTTCATCTCTTCCCATGTAGTGATGGGTGGCTCATTATTCTCCATCCTTTAGTTTTGCACTTGTTCCCACCAAACCAAGGCATAATCATTGAATTCTAGTCCCGCCATATGGATTTTCTTTTCTTTAGAATAGTTGTGCAAGCGGAACACCTTGTCCACCTTGAGCTCCCAAGTGAGGTATTCTTCGGGCTCATGTGTACATGAAAATGATGGCATTGTAAATTTGAGCTTACCAAATTTCTCCTCGTTTGATCGTTCTTCGCCGTAACGATTACGGCGGTGGTAGCCTTCGTCGTAATGTGGAAGGTCATCATCGTCAAAGTGAAATGCTCCCCCACCACAGCCCCCTGCACCTCTCCCAGGCGGGGGTGGACGGAAGGCGTTTGCCACCATGCGGTCTCGCTTCTGTTGTGCATCTTGGCCGCCCCGAATAGCGGCTGCTTCCTCATCTCGTGGAGGAAAGGCATCTCTGATGCGGATACGCACATGATTAGTACTTTTCAATCAAATACATTATTTCACTGGAAAGAAGTATTGAGCCGCATTAAATATTGTCAGGTGAATTTGTTTCTTAATGAATTTCCTTCTATTCGTGGGAATGATATACTAACTTATGCCAAATTCTTGTTTATTATTAGGTTTGAATATTATGATGATTCCGGGGCCAAAGCAATGGAGAAGCACAAGGAGGTTAATCATATTTGCTACCAAGAACAAAAAGCTCAAAGCCCATGGGAATGAAAAGGAGAAAGCCAAGCAGCCCATGCAGCTGATCAAGGAGGAAAGAAGCCCATGCAGTGGGAGAGCAAAAGGGGAGAAACCCAAGGACTTAAACTACAAGTTTTGGATAAGATTTTCAAGCCAAATTCAGACTTCCCACGTGCTCAACTCAATTCAAACTCGGATTCAACTCAGAATTCAATTCGGATTCGGTTCGAGACAGCCTGATAGGCAGTTACTAAAAAGGCTATAACTTTCACAAACAGAGTTCGATTCAGGTGTTCTTGTACTCATTGGAAAGATAATTTCAAGGGCTACGCAATGGATCTGGTCCCACCTTCAAATTCATCACGGATAAAAAGTTATGTCCAAAACACTATGATGGGTGAAAAATATAGTTTCCTTTTTGTGAGAGTTCGTATCCAAAACCATATAAGATTGAGTTGTACTTGGTTTGGGGACCATATGAACGTCCAAGGGGCTATATAAGCCTTGCATTGGCAGCCTTTAGGGGGAGACCAATTTTATGCATAAGATTGAAACATAGCTAACGCTTGTTCTTTCAACAGCAGAGTTCATGCGAGGACTTTGAGAGAAAACTAGGCGATCCATTGTTCGTTCTGCAATTCAAGGTCAAGCCGTCGTTCCATTAGAATTGGGGACTTGGCATTCGTCGTTTGTGGTCTCGCGACGAACAATTATCCGGTGTGTTTTGGGCGTATTCCGAAGAGTTGAGGGTTCGTGCATTGGCGCGAGTGTTCAACTAGCAACATCGTCTACTTCGCATCAACTATCCACGGTTCCTTACTGAGAAGATCGGGACCCTCCCCGTATCACTCTCGATGAACACTTTCTTCCTCTTGTTGTTCTCGAAGCACGCGCACAACATCGTTCACAATATTTGTACATAGTACATTCATTTGTTGGTTCATCTCAATGCGCATATCTTGTGCAAAATTGTTGATCTCCGCCTTGAGTTGCTCTTCCAAGATGAAAGTAGTGGTGGCGAACTTATTGCACAAAGTTCCCCTGAAAGCTTGGAATTGAAAGCGGGTTACCGGAGCATTCAGATCATGCTCCTCTCCCATATTGTCGTCTGCACCTGACATGGTTAGTAGTAAAAAGAAAACACAAGAACCACAAATATATGGGTGATATGTGGAGTTCACTCGATCTCACTTTTACCTCCCCAAAGTAAAGTTCTTACCTTTCTAAAGTGAATTAAGGCCAAAAGAAACTTAACACTTGGTGGTGGCTACAATAGCAAGTGATGATCCAGCGGATTTAAAAGTGACTCACAATTGCACGACAAAGGGTATTTTGTGGAGCTTGGTGAGGAAGCATTTATCCTATACAATCTGAATTTCTCGATGTTGTAAAATTAAGAAATAATCTAAGCTAGAAAGTATTGCCTATGTGCTGATCCAATAGATATAAGTGAAGTGTATGAACGCACATGCAAAGATCAAAGTGACTCGATGCAAACAAAGGAGTGAGCTAGCTGGAAGCAATCTGAATTTGATGAGTAAATAGCTCATTTTGCACCAAGTACTAGGAGAGACGCTAGCCAATTGCAATAATATGGAAATAAGGGCACAAGATTGCTCTAGAATTTAAATTCTCCAACAAAATTTATGGCATAAATACTCACCCAAATTCGGCCTTTTTTTTTGCTACCCTGCAATTGACTCAAAAGATTCTAATTCTTATTCTGAGTCTAACGAGATATATGAGTCACAATTTTTTTTTGGAAAGTGCAGGGGTAAAACTTCTCTCTCTAAACTTTGATTTTTTTTATCGGCCGAGTGAGTGATGCACAAGTGTAGGATTCAGTTGAGAGTCTCGAATTCAAAAGCAGCCCATGATGCAAAATCAATGACTAGTCTCAAGTATTCAAAGGATTTAAGTGAAGCACTATTGATAGCATTGTTTTCGGTTGGGCTTAAAAGATATGGAAGCTCCTCCTACCCAAGCCCAAACTACAGCCCATTAGTTCGGCTTCCCTCTCCCCCCTAAGTTTTGCTTGCGCACAATGAAAGAATGGCTAGGGTTTTCTAGGTTGCGCAATCTACTCTCTTTTTGGAGCTAATTGAAGGATCAACTAGAAGATTTTCCAAGGTTTAATATGACAAGATTAAGCAACGCAAAGGACACTAAGATCAGCACGTAAACAAAATTTCTAATGGATCAAGACTTAATAAAACTCACACGAAATAACAGATTAAACTAGGGTTCGAATTTTTTTGGCAATTTTTCTTTTGGTTTAATGGACTATAGGACAGAAATAAATCAATCTAAAAAGACGAGGGTAAATAATCCTACTGAGTGAACCGCGCTCTGATACCAAGTAATGTTACGATGGCCCGATCTTCCGAAAGGTACTGATAAGTCGATTGTGGAGAACTCGATGTTGATGATCCAAAGGCTCCGACCAAAACAGATCAAACCCCTCGCAATCATTACACCACTGCTCCGTTGGTTATCAACCGTGCCGAACGCGGTTGACCTCGCCAAGAAGACTATCTCCTGCAAGCGAATCGAGAACACAAGCAAGAGAGTACAAGATGCAATCTGAAATTGTATTGCGAATAAAGATTAAGTTCACAAGTTGGGGTTCCTCAACCGAACGTGCGGTGAAACTGCTAAGCAGAATAATCTCTTAAGAAAAACACCAGAAAAACTAAAGGGGCGCTGTCTCCTTAATAGGGAAGGGGGAAGCCGCACTTATCTAATGAAAATGGGTGTGGTACTATTTATGGTTACTGTTCACGTGAACAGTACCGGCCCACATAGCCTAAGTTACAAGGCCCTCGGCCTACTTTGACTTAGACTAAAAATGTGATGCGAATTGTTTGGAAGTTTCTGATTGGCTTGGATGGAGTTTGAAGGTGAGATCAGATCCATCTGAATGTAGACTCCAAGAGCTTTCCAACGAGTACTCATGGGCCCCGAGAAGCCTTCTGGATCAAAAGTTACGGCCGTTTGAAGTAGACGCTATCAAAAAGGCTGAATCTGAGTCGAACTCGCTAATAGGACTTGGATTGCGCTTGACGGTTCCACTTCTACACTTAAGCTCACGAGGTTCTTTCCCATGGTTCCTATGGACAATTATATCATCACAAGAATTAAGTAGTATGCCATGCTTTGAAACATTTGTTTGCAAACTTAGGAATACATTCACCTGATGGTTAAGTTAACGTGCTCACGCTCGAGTCATTGGTCCTTGTATCATAGTTTCAGTTTGTTGTGGAGTCAGCACGATTGTATCTATGGAAAGGATGTCCTCATCATCCTCCCCTGCTTGAATTGGAGTTGTCCTCGACTCAAGCTCATCTTCCGTGCCCAAGCAAGGTCGCAAATCTGCAATGTTAAAGGTGGGGCTAACCCCAAAATCTATAGGCAAGTCTAACTTATATGCATTATCATTAGTACGTTCAAGCACTCTAAAAGGACCATCCGCACGAGGCATGAGTTTACACTTTCTCAATTAAGGGAATCGTTCTTTACGCAAGTGTAACCACACAAGATCACCAGTTTGGCAGTTTCAAAAGTAACATGCTTGCGTCCTTGACTACCAGCAACTTTATATTTAGCATTCATAATCTCAATGTTCTCTTTAGTTGTTTCATGCATCTTACGTATCAAATCAGCACGTTGTTGCGCATCAAAATTTACCTTCTTAAAAGCTGGAAGAGGCAACAAGTCAATAGGTGCACGAGGTATGAAACCATAAACAATCTCAAAAGGACATTTCTTTGTGGTAGAATGAAGCGAACGATTATAAGCAAATTCCACATGAGGCAAACATTCCTTCCACATTTTTAAGTTCTTTTTAAGCACAGCCCTAAGCATAGTAGACAATGTTCTATTGACTACCTCAGTTTGTCCATCGGTTTAGGGATGACAAGTAGTGGAAAATAACAGCTTAGTTCCCAATTTACCCCACAAAGTTCTCCAAAAATGACTAAGAAATTTAGCATCACGATCTGAAACTATCGTATTCGGAATACTATGCAAGCGAACAATTTCCTTAAAGAACAAATCAGCAACATTTGTAGCATCATCACTTTTATGACATGGTATAAAATGAGCCATCTTAGAGAATCTATCCACGACAACAAAAATACTATCCCTCCCCTTCTTTATTCTAGGAAGCTCTAAAACAAAGTCCATAGAAATATCTTCCCAAGGTATGTTTGGAACAGGAAGAGGCATGTATAAACCATGAGGATTAAGTCGTGACTTAGCTTTTTGGCACGTGGTACGGAGGGAAATGAAGCGTTTGACGTCACGCCTCATCTTTGGCCAATAAAAGTGGTGGGACGGAATGTCCTCGGTCTTCTTCATGCCAAAGTGACCCATCAATCCTCCTCCATGCGCCTCCTGTAACAACAAAAGATGAACGGAGCCAGCTGGAATGCATAGCTTGCTAGCACGGTATACGAACCCATCATGCACAACAAATTTATTCCAACCCTTTCCCTCTTGACAATTTAGCAACACATCTTTAAAATCAGCATCATGCACATATTGCTCCTTTATTATCTCTAACTCAAAGATTTTAAAGTCAAGTTGTGAAAGCATGGTATATCTCCTAGACAACGCATCAGCTATCACATTTTCTTTGCCCTTTTTATATTTAATGACATTGAGAAAAGATTCAATAAAATCAATCCACTTTGCATGTCTACGGTTCAGGTTGGTTTAACTTCGAATATGTTTCAAGGATTCATGATCAGAATGTATTACAAACTCTTTGGGCCATAAATAATGTTGCCCTGTTTCCAAAGTTTGAACTAGAGCATAAAATTCTTTATCATAGGTAGAATAGTTCAAACTAGGACCACTTAATTTTTCACTAAAGTAAGCAACATGTTTCCTTCTTGAATTAACACACCCCCAAGACCTATGCCACTAGCATCACATTCTAATTCAAAAGTCTTGCTGAAATCAGGAAGTTGAAGCAAAGGGGCGTATGTTAGCTTATCTTTGAGAGCGTCGAAAGCTTGTTGTTGTTTGGTGGCCCAAGTAAAAGGAACACCCTTCTTTGTAAGCTCACTCAGTAGTGCAGCGAGGGTGTTGAAATCCCGAACAAAACGCCGATAGAAACCAGCGAGCCCGAGAAAACTTCACACTTTTGTGACTATTTTAGGATGTGGCCAACTCTGGATAGCGATAATCTTGGCTTGATTAACTTCAATGCCCTGTGGAGTAACAACATAGCCAAGAAAAGAGACTCGATCCGTGCAAAAGGTGCACTTCTCAAGATTACCAAATAAACGTGCATCTCTCAAAGCATTAAAAACAGCACTTAAATGATCCAGATGTTCTTCATATGACTTGCTATAGATTAGAATACCATCAAAGTAAACCACCACAAATTTTCCAATGAAAGCACGCAAAACTTCGTTCATCAAACGCATGAAAGTGCTAGGTACATTAGTTAAATCAAAAGGCATCACTAACCACTCATATAGCTCGAACTTAGTTTTAAATACTGTTTTCCATTCATCGCCCAATTTCATTCTAATCTGGTGGTACCCACTACGCAAATCTATCTTGTGAAAAGAAAGAACCACTCAACTCATCCAGCATGTCATCTAACCTAGGAATAGGATGACGATACCATATCGTGATATTATTAATGGCTCTACAATCAACACACATACGCCAACTACCGTCTTTCTTAGGAACCAAAAGAATAGGAACAGTACAAGGACTAAGACTTTCCAGTACGTACCCACGGTCCAAAAGATTTTGGACTTGTCGCTGAATTTCCGTAGTCTCCTCCGGATTGGTCCTATACCCCGTACGGTTTGGCAAAGTCGCTCCTGAAATTAAGTCAATTTGGTGTTCAATCCCTCTAATAGGCGGCAGTCACGGGGGTATCTCAGCTGGAAACATATCCTCATATTCTTGCAAAAGGTTAGTGATAACAGACGGCAAAGAGCTAGTGATACAGACCAACTAAGGATTAGTTGATTCGTACAGATGGCCCGATCTTTCCCGGTACATTCAGCAAGGTTCCTTCTCCTTGTCTTGACGCAGCCAACAATCTTGATAAGGGCAATTTGCACTGGTATGCAAGGAGCACACTAAAAGCAATCCACCGAACTCGCCAAACCGTGAATTCAGCAAGAAGAAATGAATTAGAAGAGATGAACCTTGTAGATTCGATGGGCAATCTCAAGAATCTCCTATTCTTGCCTTGCACCAACTCAGCAAACTCCAACGAGAAAACCTTGCAATCACACAATCTGGCCGCCAACAACCATCATGGCGATTTTCTCCTTTATTTCACAAGCAAAAAAACTTATCATATCATAGCCTAAGTTACAATGGGGCTAAGGCCCTGGCCTTATATTGGTACACAATGCACGGCCTTGACTAAAACTCACGCACAACCTAGCCTAAGATCGAAACAAACTCTAATACGAACTAATAAGGAAATACCTAAACTGCTACCCCTGGATTCTCTCTCAATTTGCAACGTGACCATGAGTATTCTGATGTGACCACGCCACAAACACATACGACAATAGCGCCCAATATCAAGATTGAACTAAAGGTGAATTCGTTTCTTCAACCTCAACATATTTTAAATGAGAATATGATGCTACCTAATGATGAAAATATATATTTTTACAGTACCACGTCACTTTTACACCAATTCAAGCAGGAGTTCAAGATGGACATATTTTGGAATACAATTCGGCCTCCAGATCAATTCGGATTCAGCCTGACAGGCCCAACTTCAAATGTGCATAACTTTCACATATGAAGTCTGTTTGAGGTCCACGAGTACTTGTTGGAAAGCTTTTCTCATCCTCTTTCAAATGTATCTGGTATCACCTCTAAATTCCTTCTGCATGCACCGCAATCATCAAAAGAGTCCGTGTTGGGCACGTACTGGAATCGGCTACGGACTGCTGCAATGGTGCAAGTTTAAACGGGCATAACTTCCTCATACGGACTCCGTTTGGGACGTTATTGTACTTCATGGAAAGCTTATCAAGTCTACTTTCCAACGGATCCAACCTCATCTTCAAATTCCATCCAAGCCAGCCGAAATCATCAAAACAATCCACATTGGTTTCTGAATCCGAGTCAAAAAGGGTGCTGCGCCACCACCACTTGGGCCCATGGGCCTTGTAACCCTAGGGTGTGCACTTGGACGTCCCAAGGGGTTATATAAGCCTTTTATTCATAGCTTTTAGGGTTAGGTTTTATTTAGATCAGTTTAACCCCATGTGCAAACTCCACGTTGTCTCTTGTGTCGGCTAGACCAACAGATTCGTGTTACAGAAACTCAACTATCCTTGTGCGACTTTTATGTCTAGCAAGTTTCAGGTTGCTCACTATCCTTGTTCTTGCGTGTTCTTCGGTTGCATGCAGGAATAGACCTTCGTGGTCAGGTCAACCTCGTTCTTGGCACGGATGATAACGACTTGGAGTGTGGTTCAGCGATTGCTAAGGCGCAAGCGATATCGTACGGTTGTAGTCGGGTCGCAAAAGTCATCTCCATCAAAATCGAAGTTATCATCCTATCGGAAGATCGGGACCCCATCGCCTCATCAGTTGGTATCAGAGCTTCAGTTGACCGGTAGGAATTCTTTGTATCCCTAGTTAGTAGATTGATTTTTTCCCATAGTCCAGAAAAAATTGCCCCACAAAAAGAGTTAATTTCCGCTGTCCAAACCCCGTTGTGCCTTTCAATCTGTTAGTTTTGGTTTGCTAAATTGAATTTGTGTCCGTTTTAGGTTTGTCTAGTTGCTGGTCATATCCTTGATTCCATAAAAAATCCAAACAAAAAAATCTCCACCCCAAACCCTAATTCTAATTCAGCTGATTTTTCCTTCCTCTGCAGCCGCCGCCAAAAACGCCATAACTTTTCATTCCGATCTTGAGTGAAACCACCGCCATTAGATTCAAAACTTCATTGTCCATTGTTGTAGGGGTGGCCCCCACCTAAGCCCAGCAGGCCTGTTAAGAGAGTGTAAGGCCCAGAATGGGACATGTATAGTGACATAGGTACCCCTGAGGGAAGTACTCATGTGTAAGGGTATAATTGTAAAGGCACTCCCCATGTGGATGTATATATGTAGGACATAGGCCATGGAGAAAGACCCTAAGCCATTCATTTACTCAACTCTCCACTACCACACACTCTCTCTCTGTTTGGTCTGTAACCACAACAGTTGGCGCCGTCCGTGGGGAGGACAAGAGCAAGCCTTCAGGTCTGAAGAAGGATGGCACCAAAGAAAGTTTCACCGTCGGCGGCGAAGAAGAAGAAGGCGGAAGCGGCGAAGTCTCGCGTCAGCACTAGGGCTTCGGCTTTAGCAGTCGCAGGTACGAGCGGTGGTGCAGGTGCGACCATGAACCCCGCCATCGACGCGACGGCCAACCCCGCCACCGGCGCGACGCCCAACCTCGGCACCGATGCGATGCCCAACCCTGCCACCGACACAACGCCAGACCCCACCAGCACCGCCCAGACGACCAACCCCGGCGATGGCAACGCAGGCGCATCCGTTTTTCCACCCGGCGCAGAAGCCGTTAATGGCCACAGCGACGACGCGAACCTCATCACCGGCCCAGGGTCCTCCAGGACAATGCGGCGGGCAGCCTGGGCGCGCAGGCCGTGGTCACCGCCGTGTCGGTAGCACCGCCAAGCGCACCGACGGCCCCAGCCACGCCCGCGGTAGAGGCTGCCCTGCTGGCGGCCCTCAGCGCGTTTCAGCGGGAGCTAACAGACCTCCACGGAGCTGTGCGGGACATGCAAGAGGCTCGGAGCCAACACGCCCCCCCCCCCCCCGGCGGTGGCATCTGAACCCGCTCTGGAGAGGGCGGATAGCCGCGACGCCCCTACGTCTAGTCGCGTCCCATTGCGGCGCGTAGACCCGGAGTCCCCGCTCTCCGCAGGCCTACAGTAGGTGGCATGGCCTGAAGATTTCAAGTTCCCGAGCGTCATCGAGGCCTACAAAGGTGACTCTAACCCGCAAGACTTCGTGCGCGTGTATGAGACCGCTATCGAAGCCGCTGGCGGAGATGACACCACGAAGGCAAAAGGACTCCCTCTCGCGTTACAAGGGGTGGCGTTGTCCTGGTTCTTCACCATTGAACCACAGTCCATCTATGCATGGGAACAGATCTGCGACCGACTCTACAACAACTTTCAGGGAAACTACGTCGAGCGTGTCGATGCGGACCAGCTCTTCGCAGTCAAGCAAAAACCCGAGGAAAGGCTCCGGGATTACTTCAAGTGCTTCGCGAAAGTGCGCTGCCAGGTCAAGGACGTCAACGAAACAACTGTCATCAACGCAGCAATACAAGGCCTCCGACCGGGACCGATGGTCGAATACAACGCGCGCAAGCCCATTAAGATGGTCGCGAAGCTCTTCGACAAGATGGAAGACTACGCAAGAGCGGAGGAGGACGCGCGGAGGCGACACGGTGATGACTCCGACACCAACAAGGCGGAAGGCTCGGCAAAGAGCGAAGGCTCACCGAAGTAGGGCTCTTCGAAAGGTAAGCGCAAGCAAGAGCAACCGAAGGGCGCCTCCGAACGCAAGGACCCCCAACACAATGACCCGCCAGGCGATAGGCCCAAGCGCGACCAACGCAAGTCCAGGAAACCTTGTTACGTCCTCGACATCGAGGGCGGCTCCGAAGACAACGCCTTCGCAGGTCGCGGAGGCAGAGAGGGTCGAGGCCGTGGACGGGGACGTGGCCGGGATCGCGACAACAGAACCCGCGAAGAGTACGGCGACCAGCACCACGGGCAGTGGTGCGAAATCCATGGCCAAGGCAACCATGACACGCGTGCTTGCGCCACTATCGCAGCGCTACGGCAGAGCGTCGCCAGGGACAAAAACCCGGATACACGCGCGCCCGTTGTGGCCCATGTCCAACACCCCCAGGACCAAGGAATACAGCCCAGGAAGGCCTCCTGCGAATTCAGGCACATGTGCAACAACCTCGGGAGGGCCTCCTATAGTTACAAGCCCCGGAAGGAGCACAGCGCAGGATCATCAACGTCATTTCCAGAGGCTCATCGCTGGAGTTCGCCTCGGCGCGGCAACGGAAGGCTTACGCGAGGAGGCTGCACCACGTCGCGGCATACCCGGCGCAGGCGCCGCCGAAATGGGCACAACACAAAGTCACATTCACGCCCGCTAACGCCGAGGGCGTGGAGTTTCCCCCACCAAGACCCTTTGGTCGTCCGAGTCCTTGTAGCCGGATGCGAAGTCAGGCGCGTCCTAGTCGATGGAGGAAGCTCCGCAAACATCCTGTTCGCCGCGGCCTTCGACCAAATGGGGATCCCTCGGAGTCGATTGGACCCTTCAGGCATCCCGCTGCAAGGATTTGGAGGGCAGCCTTGGCGCGCTTTGGACCAGATATGCCTCCAAGTCTCCTTCGGCCAAAACGACAACGTGAGGAGCGAAGATGCCATCTTCGACGTGGTCGACATTGCATACCCCTACAACACCATATTAGGGTGGCCGCACCTAAATACCCTCGGGGCAGTCCCGCATCACGGCTTCCTGTGCATGAAGCTCCCCAGACCGCGGGCCATCATCATCGTCCATGGCGACCAGGACATGGCTCGACGCATAGAGCTTGGTGCCAGAGGTCCATGCCACGCGGCTCGCCAAGGCACCTAAGCCGGGTGTGCAGATGCGGAGCCCTCGGGCGCCCCCCCGAGAGCGTCTCGCGTTCCTCAGGCACAAGGTTGCCCCGGCAGCAGCGGCTCGTCAGCGGTCGCCCCGTCCTCATAGCGGTTAGTGGTCGGTATCCCCCCTTTTTTGTAATTGCTTACCCGCGCAAACGGGAATTTAATAAAGTTCACCGTTTGCACAAATTCTTGTTCTTCACAACAAAGACACGCGTTCGCGCGCGCACTCTCTGTCAAAGATACGGGTATGAGTATAAACCAAGACGAGCGGAGGGACGCCTCCACACGCACTCTACGGAGTATAAATAAGACGTAGCGTAGAGGTCCGCCTACGCACGCACTTCACCGCCCGCAACGCGCGGAGACTCGCCTCCGCGCGCAGTCTACGGACTCTAAATAAGACGTAGCGTCGAGGTCCGCCTCCGCACGCACTCTACGGAGTATAAATAAGACGTAGCATCGAGGTCCGCCTCCGCACGCACTCTACGGAGTATAAATAAGACGTAGCGTCGAGGTCCGCCTCCGCACGCACTCTACGGAGTATAAATAAGACGTACCGACGAGGTTCGCCTCCGCACGCAATTTCACCGCCCGCAACGCGCGGAGGCTTGCGCGTCTACTTCGGATAGGCGCCAGCTCCGCTGCCACCACTTCGAAGGGTAGGGGATGGAGCGCTTGCGCGTCTACTTCGGATAGGCGCCAGCCCCGCTGCCACCACTTTGAAGGGTAGGGGACGGAGCGCTCGCGCATCTACTTCGACTAGGCGCCAGCTCCGCTGCCACCACTTCGAGGCGTAGGGGACGGAGCGCTCGCGCGTCTACTTCGACTAGGCACCAGCTCCGCTGCCACCACTTCGACGCGTAGGGGACAGAGCGCTCGCGCGTCTACTTCGACTAGGCACCAGCTCCGCTGCCACCACTTCGAGGCGTAGGGCTTACCCCCACGCACGTAGCACCCCCGGACCACCCCGCAAACGCCTACTCTCCGCGGCTACTATCCTCCAAGGCAGGAGACCAGCGGCTTCGGAGCACCACCCCGCTGCCCGCCTTGTAGGCACCGCCTCGGCGGGACGGCACGTCCGACGACATTCCCCACACATCGCACCGGCGCAGGTTATGTCACGCCAAGTTTTGGCTTGTTCTCATAAACAGGCCACCTTTAGTGCATTAATATTCTTTCAAAAGACGGGCTTGATCAGAAGCCCCGACTGATGGTGAGCCTGTCTAAGAGAACAGGGCAAACCTTGCCGTTATATGCAGAAATACGGCGCGAGCACAGCAGGTGCGAGCAGTTGCCGTTAACAGACGCTAACCAAGCTCCCGAGAAAAATAGGCCTTCATCAGTACATCAACATTCCCCGAGCCGCGTAGTGCCGCCATGGAATGTGGATGCACTGAAGAGGCCCATTTTAGGGGAGCAGCACATATCCAAGCACACAATGCAGGTACAATGTTACACCAGCACGCTATATATGCCCCATCAGTGGGGAAGCCAACCGGCAGAAGTCCAGCCGGCGGAAGTCCAACCGGCGAATGTCCAATCGGCAGGAGTCCAACCGGCGGGGGAGCGTCGCAGCATCGTACCACCGCGATGCTCCAAGATCCGCGCCGGGAGAAGGAACGTCGCAACATGGTATCACCGCGCCCCCTCAAGTCTCGCGCCGCGTCAACCAAGCCCCGCTGCGTAGGCTGGCAGTCGCTTATCGTCAAGGGCGCTCGACGCCAAAGACGCGCGCGCGCGAGACGACTTACGACCCGCTCCGCCCCCTATGCCGACGCATTTGACTCCGCCAACACCCCCAGTCCGGCCCGGGCAATCACCGACCCCGCCAAATCGGAGGCAACTTCGGCCTCCAATCCGCCCCCTCGGTGGCGAGGCCAACCTCGACTTCGATCTTCGCTCCGGACGACAAACCCGACCCCGCCACGGCAGGACTCTGTGGGTGACGAAGCCTTCGCCAAGCCGCTCGGCGCCATACCTTCGCAATAAGGCGAACACTACACTTTGAACGTTGAAAAAGCTCACAGGCCGCAGGGACGGAGTGAGCCAAAGGGCTCGGCAACATGGCTTCGGCCCGTGAAGCCCTTCACCATGAGAGGCTCCTGTTGTAGGGGTGGCCCCCACATAAGCCCAGCAGGCCTGTTAAGAGAGTGTAAGGCCCAGAATGGGACATGTATAGTGACATAGGTACCCCTGAGGGAAGTACTCATGTGTAAGGGTATAATTGTAAAGGCACTCCCCATGTGGATGTATATATGTAGGACATAGGCCATGGGGAAAGACCCTAAGCCATTCATTTACTCAACTCTCCACTACCACACTCTCTTTCTCTCTCTCTGTTTGGTCTGTAACCACAACATCCATCTATCTGTAAAATTTCACGTCATTCCAGCAAGGTAGTTAAGAGATATCTGCGGTGGAAGTTGACCTAAAATTCCAGATTGAATCTGCAACAGTCGGCACTTGTGAATTTTTTGGTCGGTTTCCAGAACTTGGCCCCAAAACAAAAATTGTAGAAAAAGCCGTCAGCAAACGGAAAAAAATCATTGAAAAAAAGGCAACTGACAAAAAGTTACGGCCGAAATAGTGACGTGCTGTCCAGTGGACAGAAATCTTCAGTTTTCAAGTTTTGGATCAACCCTTGTGTTCTTCAATTCTAGATTGCATTCGATTGAATTATCTTGTATTTACCACTCTCATACATTGCCATACACTTATTTTAGCCTTCTTCTATCTTTGGTTGATCAGCAACATAGGGTAAGTGCTAGATACGAACTATAATTCAATTCTGTGCAATTTCTGAAATTAATTCATTGTTTTCCTTTGCTACAAAATACATAGCCTATCCAAGCTCCACTTTTCTACTAACTGTACAGGTCTCGCTGTACCTTGCAATCGCTTTACTCATCACTTGAGTTAGATTTATCACGAACCAGCCACCGGTTGCACCACCTGTTTGCTTTGGTAAGAACTTGTAAGAATTTGGTAAGAGTTTGAGAGATGCGTGACTTGATTTGAGCCTCCATATCCTAGTAGTTGATAGGAACATTTACTTGTGATTTTTTTCTTGTTTTCTACTAACAATGACAGGCTTGAGAAAATTGGTAGATTATGATGTCATCGCGGGCAGATTTGAACTTGAAGGGAAACAATTACCGGTATATATCTTGCCACTCACCGCTGAGAGTACGTCGTTGGATTACTTCTTGTGGGTAACTATGATGGATAGATACTTTGAAAGACAAGATCTTGATCCTTATGAGAAGATGAGCATGGCAAGGACGGCGTTGATTGGTGATGTTCAACATTGGTGGTCGAATCTTGAGTTCCACTATATATACACATGGGAGGAGATGAAAAAGAAATTGCGACATCGTTTTGTACCTCCAGCACCCACGGTCACAAGCGAGGTGGAACCTAAGGTAATTGAAAATGTTGATATTGTTTTGGTTCCTACTCCATCTACAGATACCACCGAAATACTTGAAGAGGTGAAGGATGATTTGGTGCATCTTATGCCATTAGAGGAGAAGTTTGAGGTACCTACAGTATCTGATGAGGACGATAATGACAAAGGTACTGATTTGGTGCTACAACAAGACATAGATCAACCTTGTGAGCGTATACCTGCTGTAGTGCAATCTTTTGATATTCCTTGTGTTGACTTGAACGAACCATGTGCTGATCTAAATTCTCATAATTTTGCACATGTCGAATTAATTACACATAAGGAAGTATTTGATAGAATATCCCCTGCTGATGCATTGTGCTATATCAAGATTAATGAGGCCGTTAGTTTGGATTGTGCTATGGAGAAAGTTTCTGAACTTGCATGTTCGAAATTCTTGTTTAGTGCCTACACCCCTGGGTATAAGTTTAATTTGATTGGAGATTATGGTGTAGAAAATCAATTTTTTGTATATCGAATATGCATAACTTGTGATCACATGGATGAATTAAAGCTTGCTGTTTTGGACAACAATTCTTGTGTGTTGAATCTTGTTCAATATGAGAGGGAAGTAAAATTTAGTACTTATCCAATACCTATGTGTTCATCTATTTTTGCACCATCTAGTATGGACAATCTGAATAAAGATGGTGAATTATGGAAGAACTTACAAATCTTTTCACCCTTGCTAGATAAATTTGCTATTGCTCAATTGACATATGATTATATAGATGAACTTTGCTTAATTCCAAAAGTTGTAGCTTTGCCCATATGTGCCACCACTGCAAGTTTACAACTTCAGAGAGTTGAATTGCATAAATGCTTCATTTACATTTGCAAAACTAGTTGCAATAATTGCTGTGTGCGAAATTTTGATTTACTCATTAACATATATGATTACTCTTGGGTTAATAATACAATGAGCTTTTATGATCACTGCTGTTTTATAACATTAATTGTGGGACAACGAAGAACTACTAAAACGGATGACATATACATATACCATGCACCTTGGCTTCTGTGTTACCCTATTTTCAGCATATCAAAAGCCAAGGACGGCTTTGTTTGCAAGAAGGGGAGGATGATGAGAACATGTACTCTATGGATACAACCATATTTGCTATGCTTGTTGTTCCAATTACAAGAACTCCTACGTATCACTTAAATTATCAGGTGAGTTCGTTTCAAACAGGTTTCACTTTGTTTGACAAAAAACTTATGATATTACATAATGAGAGTTTGTTGTGTCTATTGTTATATACTGAGATTTATGATCAAGATCATGCGATACGTGAGGCTACACATTTGTTAAAACCGAGGATGATTTTTTGTCAAGAAGGGGAGGATGATATGACCACACCACAAACACATACGACAATAGCGCCCAATATCAAGATTGAACTAAAGGTGAATTCGTTTCTTCAGCCTCAACATATTTTAAATGATAATATGATGCTACCAAATGATAAAAATATATATTTTTACAGTAGCACGTCACTTTTACACCAATTCAAGCAGGAGTTCAAGATGGACACATTTTGGAATCCAATTCGGCCTCCAGATCAATTCGGATTCGGTCTGATAGGCCCAACTTCAAATGTGCATAACTTTCACATATGAAGTCCGTTTGAGGTCCACGAGTACTTGTTGGAAAGTTTTTCTCATCCTCTTTCAAATGGATCTAGTATCACCTCTAAATTCCTTCTGTACGCATCGTAATCATCAAAAGAGTCCGTGTTGGGCACGTACTGGAATCGGATTCGGACTGCTGCAATGGTGCAAGTTTAAATGGGCATAACTTTCTCATACAGACTCCGTTTGGGACGTTCTTGTACATCATGGAAAGCTTATCAAGTCTAATTTCCAACAAATCCAACCTCATCTTCAAATTCCATCCGAGCCGACCGAAATCATCAAAACAATCCACATTGGTTTCTGAATCCGAGTCAAAAAGGGTGCTGCGCCACCACCACTTGGGCCCATGGGCCTTGTAACCCTAGGGTGTGCACTTGGACGTCCCAAGGGGTTATATAAGCCTTTTATTCATAGCTTTTAGGGTTAAGTTTTGTTTAGATCAGTTTAGCCCCATGTGCAAACTCCACGTTGTCTCTTATGTCGGCTAGACCAACAGATTCGTGTTACAGAATCTCAACTATCCTTGTGCGACTTTTATATCTAGCAAGTTTCAGGTTGCTCACTATCCTTGTTCTTGCGTGTTCTTCGGTTGCATACAGGAATAAACCTTCGTGGTCAGGTCAACCGCGTTCTTGGCACGGTTGATAACGACTTGGAGTATGGTTCAGCGATTGCTAAGGCGCAAGCGACGTCGTACGGTTGTAGTCGGGTCGCAAGAGTCATCTCCACCAAAATCGAAGTTATCATCCTATCGGAAGATCGGGACCCCATCGCCTCATCATATTCCATGGCTGGCACCTCATCCATTGTTGGGGCTTCAAAATAGCTTTCCAACGAGTCCAAGAACGCCCAAATCGGGCTCCGTTTGTGAAAGTTATGGGCATTTTAATGTTGGACTTCCTGTCTGACCCGAACTGAATCCGAATTGAATTCAAATCTTTATAGGTTTCCTTTTCTTGTTCAAGGTGCTTCCAAATCCATTTAGAACCTGAAAAGGAGTCCTTCTCATCCTTTGGAAAGCCATGGTATGGTCGGATTTACCCTTACTTGTATTGCAATACTCGGACTCTCTATGTTTGGCAAGTCTCGCGCGTCTCTCCGGACAGCCCATGCAGCAATCAATGAAGTTACCATAACTTTGTGTAGAAAGTTCCAATCATGCGCCGTTTGATTCATTGGAAAGTAGACTTCATTAGCTTTCCAAATATATATTTTTGTGCATTAGAAACCTCAGAATTGGCGTTACAATCTTCATAAACATTGTGGACAAAACTGCAATCACGAGAACTTGATTGATCTTGTGTCTTCCTCTTTACCCAAACTAACTTTCTTTCTTACCACCTCTAATTCCATACATTGTTGGCTTGTTTGCATTACGCAAAGGAGGAATCATATAAGTATCCGCACGAATTAGGATATTCTTCATTCTCCCATAACCGATTGCTTCTTTCTCCTTACGCAATTCAAAGCTACTAGGCCTTGTAACTTCAGATTGCATGGGTGAAGCACAAATCAATGTAGTATTCACACTCTTGGTCACATCAGCTAGGTATATCATCAAATGAAAATAACACATCTTTGCATATTAAAGCATAGCATGGCATATCATTTTGGCAAATTTCAGCAAGATCAGATTTGGTTACAAGCATGACGCAACCCTTTAATTTAATTCCCTCGGTCCTAGAACTAGGTGCCAACCTCTCTTTCTTAGGTGGAAAAACATTCTTCACTACTTGCTAATTTTTAGATTCTTATTCAAGTTCTTTCTTCTCATTTTCAGCTAGCTATTTATCACAATTCGCAATTTCAGTAGGTGTCAAAGGTTGCAAGGTTATTTTCTTTCCTTTGTGCATAAGAGAGTACTTATTACTTCTACCATGATGAGTTGCATCGGTATCAAATTCCCATGGACAACCTAATAAAAGTGAGTAGGCTTGCATAGGTACTACGTCGAAATCAGTAACATCATGATAAGAACCAATGGAAAAATGCACTCTTGCAGATTGTGTTACCTTCACCTTACCGCTGTTGTTGAACCACTGAATGTGGTATGGGCGAGGATGCGCACGTGTGGTTAAGCCAAGCTTCTTGACCAATCCTGAATCCACCAAGTTATTGCAGCTCCCGCCATCAATTATAACACGAACACGGCAATCCTTGACGATGAGGAACATCTGAAACAAATTATGACGTTGTAGCTTCTCCTCTTGCTATCTTTTGAGTGCTCAGTACTCACTGCACAATTATGGTTCTATAATTCGCCGTAGCAGCGGCACCTAAAATTTCCTTACCATCGCTATCTGTCTCATGATCATCAACATTGCCTGCAAGGTTAGCTGCAAGAGCATATTCATCCTCAACATCACTAGCACTTACATAACCACCGTCTTCTGTTGCAATGTACGCCCACTGACTTGGGCAATCTCTCATGACGTGGCCCATCCCTTTACAACGGTGGCACACAATGCCCATCGTACGGCCCGTGGAAGCAACCAATGAAGAACTCTGTGCTGGTGCTTGCACACTAGTAGATTTGCTCGTCTCGGGTGCGCGTGATGGTGGCGGCGGTGTTGTTGAACGCGCCCTACTCACAGAGAGGGCAGCAGCTCAAAAAATAGGAGGTGGGGCTGTCTTGGCTTGCCCCGGTGTCGATCTCGATGTAGACGTACTTCCAAAGTTGCTCCTAGTCCTTTGTTGCCTACCCTGCAATTCCTTTTCTGCCAAACAAGCAAACTGGAACAATCTATTGATATCGTTATACTCTTTGTAATCAATTATGTCTTGAATTTCATGCCTTAAGCCCCCATAAAAATAAGCCATCTTATCCTCCTCATTCTCTACAACATTACAAAACAGCATGCCTATTTGTAGTTCTTAATAATATTCCTCGACAGATTTATTACCTTGGTCTAAGTGCTGCAATTTCTTACGCATTTCAGGTTTAAAAGCAGGAGGAACAAATCTAGCACGCATAGCTACCTTCAATCTATCCCATGTATCATGTGTTAAACCAGAATTAACTACTTGAGTACACCAAATGATAGCAAAATCTTTAAATTCACTAGTAGCTTGTCTGACTCTATGCACTTCAGGAACTAGATGGGCATTAAATTTTTGTTCAACTGTCATCTCCCAATCTAGATAAGTTTCAGCATCATAAACACCCGCAAAAGATGGTATGATAAATTTGACTTTAGCAAATGGGTCATCATTAGCACGAGCATTGTGGTGCTGAAAATTATTACCTCCCATACCGTGACAGTTTTGATGTAGGTGGTGTCGTTAGCGTGCATCTTGGGCAGCAAATGCAGCACCGGTGTCGCGGTTTTGTCTCTCATTATTATCTCCCTCCTCACGATCTTGGCCTGCATTGTGATCATACTCGCGTCCATTGTTTGGTGGTCGATTCACCATTCTTTCAAGGCGTGTAGTGAGTGTTGCAATACTCTCATTGATGGAGCGCTGCAATGTATCCGTCATAGCTTGAAGCTTCCTATCGATGTCCTCATTAATAGTAGCGCGTTGTTCATACAAGAGCGTCATAAGCTCTCCCTTTAAAACACACTCTTGCTCATCAGACAACTCACCCGCCATGGTTAGTAGAAACAAAAGATAATACAGATGTATTATCCCTATCAACTACTAGGTGATGGAAGGTGGAATCACATACTCTCAAGCATCTTACCACACTCTTACAAGTGTTCTTACCAATGCAGCAGGTGGTACAGCCGGTGGCTGGTTCGTGATACCATGTCGAGCGTGGGTTCGATTACAAGAGGGGACATGGTAGCAAAAGGATCAGCAATAATCAGTTCAGTAAATGCAAGTTGAAAGATTGTTCAAAATACTCGTCAAAGGTTGCTGATCCTAGCCTAATCACAACTAGCCAATCAGCCCTATGCAAGGAAGTGTATGTGTGCATACGCAACAATCAATGTGACTTGATGTAAGCAAAGGAGAACCTCACAACAAGTACTAGGAGAGACGCTAGCCCACTACTCAAACTTCTTTCTAAGGCACAAGATTATTCGCGCGATGTAGAGCACAAAACAGGGATATCGGTAAAGCGCGAATAGCCCTCTAGATTGAGCAGATACAACAGCTAGTCTCAAACAATGAAAAGGCAAAGTTTTATATGGCTTATATATACTCGTTTAGAAAGTTTCGACGATATCTACAACTTTCTCAACTGGACGAAACCCAAATTCCGAAGGAAAGACCGAATAAATCACCAAAGACGGAAAACTGAAATCTTGCGACACGATTTTGGGGCTAAAGATGGCCGATTTTGGGGCTCTTAGATGTGTGCTATTATTAGCTTTCCAACAAGTACAAGAATGTTGAATTCCGACTCCGTATGCAAAGATTATGCCCGTTTTACTGAAGAGGTGTCGGAAACGGACTCAAATTCAATTCGGCCTCAGTTCAAACTGCTATTTTTTTTGATCCCGTGGCCGAACTTGCTCAATTTTTTTCCTGAAGGCTTATGGATGTATCAAGAAGGACTCCACCGAATTTCACTCGATTTGGAAAAGGTTTGATAACTTTTCAAATTTCGGACAGAGGGGACACTCTTTGTCTTTTTTCTCCTTTTTCTGTTTTTTTTGGTCAAACTCCGAAATCAAACTCTCTCTCTCTTTTTTCCTTTGAGTCCGAAACCCTAATTGTTTTCTTGCACAAGGACGAGACAAGCGAGAGGCGCGGCAGGGTCGCGGAGGATGGCAACGCCTGGGGGGTCGCGACAAGGGTTGGCAGCGAATGGGGTGGCAGTGGATGGGAGGCCGCAGCAAGGATGGCGGCGCGGTAAGGAACAAGAACACACAACAATGAAGCTACGCAAAGGAACACGAGATGCAACTAGGCAATGATGAACTGGACTCTGACTAAACTAGCAATCAACAACTTGAACACGACAATGTAACAAAAAAATTCAACGAGCAATACTAAAAAGAAAATATGCAATGGAACAAGGGGTGTTGGGACAGCGGAAGAACACTACGAACAATTTTTTTTGTCGGCTAATTTTTTGGAGTTTTGGGACGATATGATGAACATAAACTAATCTAAAAGGGATGAATTACCTCACGGGCAACCGTTGCTCTGATATCACCTAATGTGACGATGGCCCGATCTTCCGAAAGGTACTGATAAGTCAATTGTGGAGAACTCGACGTTGATGATCCAAAGGCTCTGACCAAAACAGATTGAACCCCTCGCAATCACTACACCACTGCTCTGTTGGTTATCAACTGTGCCGAACGCGGTTGACCTCGCCAAGAAGGCTATCTCCTGCAAGCGAATCGAGAACACAAGTGAGAGAGTACAAGATGCAATTTGAAATTGTATTGCGAATAAAGATTAAGTTCACAAGTTGGGGATCCTCAACCGAACGTACGGCGAAACTGCTAAGCAGAATAATCTCTTAAGAAAAACCCTAAAAAAACTAAAGGGGTGTGACCTCCTTAAATAGGGAAGGGGAAGCCGCACTTATGGTGTGGTACTATTCGTGGTTACTGTTCACGTAAATAGTACCGGCCCACATAGCCTAAGTTACAAGGCCCTCGGCCCACTTTGACTCGGACTGAAAAGGTGACGCGATTTGTTTGGAAGTTTCTGATCAGCTCGGATAGAGTTTGGAGGTGAGACTAGATCCATCTGAAAGTAGACTCCAAGAGCTTTCCAACGAGTACTCACAGGCCCCTAGAAGCCTTCTGGATCAAAAGTTATGGCCGTTTGAAGTAGGCGTTGTCAAAAAGGCCGAATCTGAGTCGAACTCGCGAACAGGACTTGAATTACGCTTGACGGTTCCACTTCTACACTTGAGCTCGCGTGGTTCTTTCCCATGGTTTCTAAGGACAATTATATCATCACAAGAATTAAGTAGTATGGCATTTTTTGAAACATTTGTATGCGAACTTAGGAATACATTCACCTGATGGTTAAGTTGACGTGCTCACGCTCGAGTCATTGGTCCTTGTATCATAGTTTCAGTTTGTTGTGGAGTCGGCACGGTTGTATCTATGGAAAGGATATCCTCATCTCCAAGATGATATGGGGGTCGCCCGATCTTCTCGACGTAGGATGGATACTCATGGGAGTCTTGATGAATCGTAATGTTGAACACTCTTTAATCCGCCAAAACACACACGTGTTGATTTCGCCGACCACCAAGCGAAGATCTATCGTGCACCCAATTCCCAGCGGAAAGGCTGAATGATCTTGATTAAAGAGAACACTCCTAATTCCCTATGGAATTTCGGCAGTATGCTAAACTCAAACAAACTTCAGTAGATTAATTTTTCTGAAATGTGGTCTGCCTTACAATAGGGGTCTACCCCTCAATATATATAGTCTTAGCCTAAGAACTATTCAGCACTAAAGTTTCCATGTGGTACTTTTCACGCGCGTACTGTAGCACGGCACTGGTCATTGGACAATACTGTAGCACGGTACTGTTCACGGGTCGGGTACGGTAGCACGGTACTATTCATGATACTGTAGCGTGTACTATTCATGGTACTATAGCGCGGCTTGGGCTCCCTTTCTAGTTCCTCCACATGGGCTTTGTGCTTGATCATTTGGGCCTTGATCCCTTGCTTGACCATGTGGACCTTATCCCTCTCCTCCTTGGCCGAATGGGTCATAGGCCAATGCCTTGTCCTTATTATTTAATGGTCTTCCTTGGATGCCAGCCGCATTTACTTGATCTCCGTCCATCGCTGAGTCTTCAAACCTGAGCACAAGCAAAATACTATTTTTAGGTAGTATAGAATTCTCATTAAAATCAATGACATATTCATTAAGGAGCAGATTCACCTAAGATTGTAGTTTCTTGGCTCGTACTCTTGTTATTGGTCCTGAAGCCTCATTACTAGTTTTGGCATTACTAGCGATGTCCTCATCATTAAGTGAACGATTTTGCAAGTTCGAAGTTTCGATTTGCACGATTTTAGATTTAGGGTTAAAAATTGAATCTAGGCTAGGTTTTAGAGCTGTAAAGTGTAATTTTTCTTTTTTAGGGTACGTTCTTTTCAGCTGTTGCTTATGACTTATATTTATGAACGATGGCTCTTAGTTCTAACATGAGTGTTTGTGCAAACGAACCAGATGTTGATAAACCGATAAATCATTTTGAAAAGATGACGAAGAAAGCATCATATTTATTTATTTAAAAGTTATAAGATATAAGTTATAAACTAAGAAGAATAACCTGACGAAACCAACAAACTTCGCTTTTATATTCCTGGAGACAATAGAAATTGTTGCGTCTTTTTATTGCGTTGCACTCCTGATGCGAATCGCGCGAGTTGTAAGCCCGTGGAAGCCCATAAACAATTTTTGTTCAATCCCATCGTATCGCGTAACTGGCACTGCATTCTGCAATCCAAATTCCGGCTCCGCAACAACCACCGTGTATTCTCTGTAGAACAAGCCAAGCAAACCGACACTAACTCCCCTCTTCCACCCGTCCATCAGCAACCGTAGTCCATTTTCTCCATGGCCAAGTTCTCCATCGACGACGCCGACGAAGACCCTACCACCGCCGTGGGGGGCGACAAGAGGAAACGCGACGAAGGCCCTGCCGACGGGGCGGCTGGCGGAGGACCCCCGAAGGCCCGAAATTTGGAGGCCGGGGGCGGCGAGCTGGAGGGAAGGGCGGTGGTCGGGGGGGAGAGGGCCAGCGGGTGCGGCCGGGAGGTGGAGATGATCGGCGGGGAGGGTTATGGGGGTATCAGCGTGCGGATCGACCCGGACGTGCTAGACTGCTCCATCTGCTTCGAGCCCCTCCGCCCTCCCCTTTACCAGGTAAGCGGAGGAATTACCTGACTCGTTACTTTGCCAATTATTGCGTTCCTTGTTTAATTTTCTGTGCAAATTGGATTAGATAAGGGAATTTGTAGATGGGGTAGAACCATGCGGTTGTGTCGGGTTTGGAGCATTGGATGCATTGGTGGTTTTTTCCCCTCTTTCTTTTTTTTTTAAGAAAAGGCAGGAGCTCTGCCGTAGCACTATAAGGAGGAGAAGCAAGCACAACGTTCCAGGGACAACAGACCAACATAAAAAGAACCCGAGCCTCAGCAGGCTAGCAAGAGAAAAGAAAAGAAAGCCCGGAGGCAACCAACGAAAGCAACCAAAAAAAAAACTATGACTGTTGAAACACTTTTTCTCAGCTCTACTTCCTCACGGATGCGCCAAACAACCTGCTGTGCTGTTGGATAATATTTTTCGAAAATTCTAATCTTTCCAAATATTCCAACAAGAATAGATGATAATGCCGTCGAAGTCCCTCCTGCGTTCCTTGGATACCTTGCGTCTTGCTTCCTGCCACCATGGGAGGAGCCAGGAATTGGATATAGGGGGACCAAGTTGAAAAGTTAAAATCTTGCATAGCAAATGACTCGTACTAATTAGATCAATGTGTAAGTGACTTCGAAGGCTTTTCTTGTGAGCTCCATCTCTCTCTCTAATCCATTCAAGGATAATTGAGTTGACGCGGAAGGCCCAAAAGGCTCTTACTCCTACTGTTGTTTTTTCAGGTAGCAAGAGGTAGGATATATAATCCCGAATATCAATATCTCTGTACTATTTATAGTATAATATAACGGTATGTACGATACTGAAGCTGAAAAAGGTATTATGTGCCCGGTCAAAATATGCTTTATAAAATGCACCAGAGGGAGTACCAACGAACTCATAACCTAGACATCACAAATTCCATGTGTAAATTAAATATGCTGAATGGAAAAGTAAATTTGCATTAGATTAATATATGCACCCATCGCATAACATCATTAAGAGCTATGAAGAATTCTAAACTAAATTACTGATAGAGATTAACCGATAAGTGAGTGCATTGATTACATGATTGAATAGGTGACTATACTGATAAGAGAGATTAAGACCATGGAGAAGAAGAATAAGAAAGAGAAAGCTAACATCATGCTTCATTGGGTGCTGTTTGGCCATATCACTTGATTACTAGGGCATTACAAAACCTACCTTATGGCCATATCACTTAATCACTAAGCCCTAATACTAATCGACATCACAAAACAATAGGGCAGGCCAGGCCCCTGCCAGTCCCTCTCCCTCCGCCCCTGCCTGCCACCACCCTGATAATGTGGCAACAACAAACACTGGTGGTTGTAACTCCAACCAGCTGAAAATTGTTTTCTAGACCTGTCTTGCAAAGGAGCAATGAAGCACCAAATGCATGGATTGCTAATTTGTCATCTGTTAAGATTTTTGTCCTGCAGAAGGAGCCACGAGAAAAACTTGCATTTGTTTTCCGTTCGCGCTTTCCGAATCAGCGAGGAGTTGTAACAGTTAAAAGAGCCCTGGAACTGAATATCATAAGCCAAACACGCCGTGTATTCCCCATTGGAAGTCCATCTCCAACTAATTGAGTCTGGGACACCTTGCTGTAGCCAGATTATAGTTTGTACTGATCTGGAGCCACAGTTCCACAAACTCACGAACCTGTTGGAAAGTATTCATGTGTTGCCAAGATTGAAGCCAACTCCCATTATTTAGTTCCTGCTGCACTGATCTGTTCTTTCTTCAGGCGAGCTTGAATAATGATGGCACTAACTCTTTTGGGGCAGCCCATTAAGCCACCTGGAGTGCCAAAATTTAGGTATTGTTCCCTCACCTAGAGTTATAATTGTGGATGCCGCAAAAAGAAGTTTGTCCGTCTCGTCACAAGGTGTTTCCATTCCTATCCATGGTTTGTCCTGTTCCCACCATTCATACCAAAGTCAACGTTGCCAAAGGGCTCGGCCAATAAAGGTTTAGTCCTTGATAGTGATAAGCAAAGACAAAGCTGTAAGACACCATTCTACCAACAGATGAGACGTGAGTACGATTTGCACTACATTTTGCTGCCAAGCTTTGAAGAAGGCATAATCAATCAAGTCAAAATTTGTCCATGTAAAATGTGCTCTAAGGGTGCACATGTGCCAACCTTACAGCTATAAGTAAAAAGTACAATAGAAGTACCTTTTTAACATTCACTAATGAACCATTTTGGAACGACTCTTGTAAATAACTACGGAACGGTACTTGTTAAAAACTATGGAATTTCATTGATGAAACAACAATGAAGCAGAAATTTTGGCAATAGCATACTGTTCTACTTGTCCTATGGCCTTTTGAAATCAGAAATGATAAAAATTCAAGTTTTTTGTTCGCATGTGATTGGGTACCAGCACCGGATTCCCAGCTTATTGTAGCCAAATTATCAATCTAATATGCTGGAATTCATGCAATTCCAATGAATCAAGCTGGAATAACAAAAATTCACCATATATACAAAGAACTGAATTCATGTAATTTCTGAGCAGCTTTCGAGTTCCCAACACACCCACCCTGCCAACCTGGGGATTGAACCCAGTTGGGCAGGTGGTGGTGTTGTCTCCCTCCCCCGTCACTATTGGGAACTCACCAAGCTGGTACAAAAATCTGAGCAAGAATCATGTTCCCATGTCCCCAGAATGTATGTTTTGTATTCCAATCATACTTCTACTATACCAAACTAACTATGTTATTTTGTGGTTCTTGATGTCATAGGTTCAAGTCCCCACTCTCCTTTAAATCAAAGATAGGTGGTGTCCTCCTACCAATTCTAATTTTTTCTTGACTTCTGCATAGTGCTTATGATTAATGTACTCCCTCAACTTTAGCCTTTCACACTAACTTTCACTGCATCATTTCCTGTTTCAATTCTACAAAGAAACATTGTTCTGAAAGGCGGTCCAGTTGGTCATTTCTGGACTTAAGTGATGAAATAAGTGGACTGGCTTAAGTGATGAAATAAGTGGACTGTGTAGGCCCAGTTACATCTGGATTTTAGTCATTTTTCTCTTTTACTTGATAAAACCAAATAATCTTAACCTTCTTGCATGCATTGTTGTACGCATGATTATGTGTATGTTTTTGTTATCTGTAACTATATAACAGCTATCTGACCCCATAAGCGTTCACTCTTTTTGATGAAAGGTGGGAATTTATTTGTAAATAAGCACCCAAAGTAGTAAGCAGTTGGGTGACTGCACAATATCTTTATAGCTTTTTAGAACTTCAACACAACAAACCCAGTTCTAAAAATTCATATTTGAGTTACTGCCCTCGCCATTGCTGCCAACTGATCTGACACTGTCATGTGGGGGAAATATTACACCCGCAGGGCCCAGGCTAATCCAAATCAGGTTTCAGGTTAGGTAAAGGATAGTAGTTTAGGAAAGTCTTGCTGTTTTGGGTTAGGATAAGAGTTAAGAGATTAGGATCAGAGTTGTTATCAAGAAGGACTAGGAGTTTGAATTAGGACTTGTCTTCCGATTCAGTTCAGGAGTCGGCAATGCAATAGCTATATATAATCCAGCCTCTGCGGTTCAGCAGATCAGGCAAGAAATCAATCTATTCTCCCTCACCTGCTATTCGCAAACATAGGGCGCGGAGGGGAAAAACCTCGCCCCTCTACCGATCACGGCTACGGGCTCCGTAGTCGGGGTCCAGCGCCGCCAGGCCGTGACATCTTGGTATCAGGATCCAGGTCTGCCCAGCCGCCGCCCTCCATTGCTCCTGCGCCGCCATCCAGTTCGTCCGCCGCTTCCGCCATGTCGGCCGCCAATGAAGATGATCTCAAATCTTTGATCCTCGCCCTTACCAAGGAAGTGCAGGCCCTCCAATCGACCGTCCACACCAACGCCCAGGCAATCCAGCGCCTGGAGCTACAGCAGCCGCCCCAATACTCGTCCTCGTCCTCCGGCAACCGCGTCCACTCCGGCGAGCACCACAACGACCGGCCGCCGCGTTTCCAGAAGATGGATTTTCCCAAGTATGATGTTAAGGGCGATCCACTTCCGTTCATCCATCGATGTGAATCCTACTTCCATCAACAGCGCATCGCCGAGGAGGAGAAGGTCTGGATGGCCTCTTACAATCTGCTGGACATTGCCCAGTTGTGGTACATCCAGGTGCAGCAGGATGAGGGCACACCGCCGTGGCGCCGCTTCACCGAACTCCTCAATCTGCGATTCGGCCCTCCCCTGCGCTCCAATCCATTAGGGGAACTCGTCGCATGTAAGCGGACGAGCACGGTGGCCGACTTCCAGGACCGATTCCAGGGCCTTCTTCCGCGGGCGGGTCACCTCTCCGTAGTCGGGGTCCAGCGCCGCCAGGCCGTGACAGACACTGACAGTAGTGTTCTGATCTTCATTTTGTTTTGTGCATGTCGGCCACAACCAGACGCAACAACAGCAAATCGGTGCATATGGCAGTAGCATTAATATAGGGATTATGATAATCAGTTTCCATTTTACATATTTCCTTTTGGTTACTTGCTATCTTTTATATTTCCTTTTAAACAGTTTCTATCTTTTAGGTTCTAGCACCTCTGTATAATGATTAATGATGCAATTGTTATCATTTTTATATAAGCAGGAAGAATAAAACAAAGATCACCCCGGTCTATAGTCTCCTCTTTCTCCTAGAAGTCCCTCCTCTTCAAGCCGTCAGTGTCTCTCTATGGTAGTTAACCCTTATGATCTAAGGGTCATTACACATTTCTACCAACAACAGTACAGACTTAAATTGTTAAGTTACCACCAAAGAGACAAACGTTGTGAAACTGTAATCTTTTACTTTTAGAAGGAACACCGCAGCCTATAAGCACATAGAGGACAATTTTGTACTATCACGGAGAGCACTATACTTCTAACACCATTAGGGATCATCACTGCCCAAAGTCATACCAAGGAAAACACAAATTTTTGAGCCATATGCACTCACGTCTGCAGCAAGGTTTAGGAAACCATAAACAAACCGTTCCATTGCTGGTTCTGAACACATAAACATAATATTTACTCTTCCGAACATGTCCGCTCAAGTCTAGAGAGCTAATGACATGCGGTCTTCAAAATATTTTGTGTATCTTTGAGATGTGAATCAAGCTGCAAAGACAGAATTGACCTAATCAAGCTGCAAAGACAGAATTGACCTACTCTAGTAAATCAATTCAAATAGCTTTTGCTCTATGGCGATTTACTACAAACAGGCATTTGCATCAGTTTCTTGAATATCTGTACTTTATCCTTATAAAATCGACCTAACTTTTTTATTATAAGAATCAGACTTTTAGATCGCCCTTGCATGATCACAGCTTATTTGTGTATTTTCCAGTGCCAAAATGGTCATGTAGCATGCTTTTCCTGCTGGTCCAGGCTGAACAATAAGTGTCACATTTGTTCTCATGATGCTAACTTTGCACGAAACATTGCATTGGAGAAGATTGTTGAGTCAATCATGTCGTCCTGCTCATATGCCAAGTGGGGTTGTTGCAAGTTGGTTAGCTATGCGCAAAGAAATACTCATGAAGAAGCTTGCCTTTTTGCTCCTTCAATGTGCCCCATTCCTGGTTGTGGATATAAAGGCTTCACAGGATGTTGGTCAGGCCATTTCCTTAACAACCATAGTGCGGAAGGCCTGCGGTTTATCTATGATCAGTCCTTCAAAGTAAATTTGGAGGTATCTGTGCCGTTTCTAGTTCTTCTTGCTGAGGATGATCACCTCTTCCTGCTCCTAAACAAGAACATGATGCCCTTCGGGCATGCATTTTCAGTTGTTTGCCTTAGGACCGGCGATCTGAATTGGAAGTTCTCGTACGAATTTAAAGCAGCTAGTAGGGGAAACCCAGAAAACTGCCTCCAACTGAAGGCTTCCGTCACAAATACGAAGGAGTGGGGAGGCCTGCACCCTACACAAGCTTTCCTTTTGGTTCCATACGATTTCTGCAGTTCTACCAACCTAACACTCAATGTCTCTATTGAGAGGTGTGCTGCTGTATGATGTGAATTTGTGATGTTCTCTGTGCTCTAGAATGTCAAAAGTCTGTAGCAGTGTAAATTTATATGTACGTGTAAAAAGCCTTTTCTACATATGAAAGTGAAAATTTTTAATGACGTTCCTTTGCAAATTGCGATTTATGTAATTGTGTCCGGTTTCCACCTGGCTGTAACAACAATGTAAATGTTGGACAAAATTTACAAAACAGATTTATAATATATTTATGTAAAAATAGATTTAAAAATTTTGAAAATTAAAATATTTAGACTTGCAAAAATTAAAATCTATTTATATAAAAAAGAGATTTCTAAATTTGAAGTTGGGTATTCTTAGTCATAAAGTTTGCTAGATTTGGATATTTGGAGTCATATACAAGGAGTTACGAATTTTGGAAGACAGTTGTTCTGTTTTACATAGAACATAGTTCAGGGAAGAAAGTGGGGATGTAGACGCCCGAATCTCAAAACGCTAATGTTGAAGAAACAGTTGAAAATTTTGTGTAGATTTCGGAAATATATCTGTCAATATGTTGGGTTCCTGAGCCTAGAGTTATGGCTATTTAAACAGCAATGCTGCGAGTAAATGGCGTTTTTGGTGGCGAGTTATTTTGGGTGGTGATTAAGAGCGGTGGTTAATTATTTCTTTTGTATGTTACTGATACGGGGTCGTCCGATCTTCTCGACGTAGGATTAAGATACTCACGAAGATTCGATGAACCGTAGTGATCTTCCGTTGCCAATGCAAGAGTTAGCACTCTATAACTTGTCCAACCACATGTGCTGAACTTCACGACCACAAGATGAAGTTCTATCATGCTCCCAATTCCCAGCGGAAAGGTTGAACAATCTTGATTTCGATAAACTCTCAATTTTTCCCTTAAGTTAGTTTGGCCAACAGAAAGAACAAGAGTATTCTATTATCAAAAGTGGTCTTGCAATGGGGGTCTACCCCTCAATATATAGTCTCAGCCTAAGAACTACTCAGCACTAACTTTTCCATGTGGTACTATTCACGCGCGAGTACTATAGCACATCACTATTCATGGGCTGGGTACTGTAGCACGGTACTGTTTCATGATACTATAGCGCGGCCTGATACTGTTTATGCGTAGCACTATTAAACAATCTCAGCTCATCATTGGCAAGGCCCACAAACTCCTCAATTGGCGCATGGACTCTTCTTCTAGTCTTGGGCTGCGTTTCCTTCATGTGTGTGGCGCTCCTTCTCCCTCTGGTTCACCACTTGTAGCATTAAACAATTCTGGGCAGTAACATGTTCATCTCCATCCTCTCTTGATAGAAACCTTCGGAATGTCCTCATCATCATCCCCTTCTTGAAGAAAAGCCGTCCTTGGCTTTTGATAGCCTGAAATTATACTAAACAAAGAATACAATGTGTATGCATGTTATATATATTTGTCAGTTACACTCCTTCCATTTATCACATTATGTTTACCTAGAGGTGTAGTAAACAAAAAGAACAACACATATACATGATATATGTATGAATCAATTATTGTGTTATTCTCATTATTTTGCACAAACCAATTAATACTACAACAGCTATCAAATGGCATACATTGCAATGTTTTCATTGATATCATTCTCCCTCCCATAAGAAAAAATCGTCCTCGACTCTGCGAAGTACATGGACATGTCATTAATGGGCAAAACTAGATCAAATGGTTCAAATATGGAGGAGAAAATTTTAAGTGTCTTCCATGCTTTAACGCGCTACTCTGATTATTTGTACATGATTGTATATTAAAGGATGAACAAGTAGTCTTAAGAAACCTTTTAAAACATGAAGCACTATTGTTGAAACTCTTCTTATTGTGATCATGATATAGCATAAAAGATTGTTTATCCAAAATATGCAATTTCAATTCAGCAAACTTATCACATGTAATGCATATTCGGTAAACATAAAACCTGTCATTTACACCATAATCTCCAATTAAATTGAACTTATATGTGTAGGCATAGATACTAATTAGTGAGTTTAAACATGAAATTTCAGCAACATTCTCAATTACACTTGATAGCTCTCTACGATCATCAAACATGATATAGTATAAAGAATCATCAGGAGATATTCTCGTAAAAACTTCCTTATGAGTAATCAATTCCACATTATATAAATTGAGCAAAGAAATTTTAGAACATGGAATTTTCATTCGTATATATGAGTTCTCACAATTACTCACCATTTCACAAGTAATTTCAGCACCAATATTGTTACCTTTATCGTTCTCCTCAATTAATTAGGTGTTGTAGGTATTAAATCATCATGATGTAACAACGGAACAGCAAGTACTTCGTTTTTAACTGTGGTTATCTCCTCATTGTTTATCTCCAATGGTGCCGGTTGTTGAACATTTGGCTCTTCTTTAATATCAACCTGCACAATGGGAGAAACAACACTAGAAGTAGACATTAATGTGTTAATTTCAAAATCAACCTCACTTTGTCTAATATCTACCTCTCTCTATTCTTTTAGTGTATCTCTCGCACACTCAATTTGGATGCCCTAAAACTCACATATGGTGGGATCACACAGCTCACTCTTTTTAACACTCTCACTCAATTTGGCTATGTGGCTCTCATTCTCACATGGGTTTTGACGCATCTCAAATGTTGTATATGTCATTAGGGCAGCACAAGATATCTCCTTGACCGAAGGGAAAGTCTCATGCTCGGTCATCTTCTCATGTGTCACATTAGTAGAGGCATCCATAAGTGTAAAATTTTTGCTTTTTAGCCCAAAATTTGAAAGTTTTTTACATATGGACCCCTGGAGAAAAGATTTACAAAAATAGACCCTTACCACGGCGCCAAAGTATATGGCGCCCATGGTACACATCACGGCGCCATATGCTTTGGCGCCGTGAGTGGACACGTAGGATCCACGGTGGCACAGCTCGGCGCCAAAGCACATGGCGCCGTGATGTGCACAAACGGCGCTAACGGTCGTGGCGCCGTGCTCTGGGACTTAAGCCCGAGCACGGCCCCCCGGCCTCCCACCCCTTTACTCTGTTCAGCCCTTTGCCGAGAGCAACCGCCGCCGCCACTCCCTTCCCCCTCAAAATCTACTCAAATCCAACCGTTTTTCTCGCGATTTTGCTTCCAAATCAAGTAAGCAAGCTGAACCCCCTCATTTCCCTTGATTTTATGCAATAAACATGGATTATTTGAGGTACATTTCGTGTGGGAAGATTTGAAACCCTAGATGAAAATCGTTCAATTTGACTCGGTTTTAGGTTGGATTTTCAATATATATGCGTAATGTAAGAGTAGTAATGTGTATAGATTCGTTTTTAGGGTTTGATTTTTAGAAATACATATGTTTTTAGGGTTTGATTTGTAGAAATACATATGTTTTTAGGGTTTGATTTATAAATACATATGTTTTTAGGGTTTGATTTGAGCGAGATTGATGAATGTTTAGATTTAGGGTTTGATTTAGAAATACTCATGTTTTTAGGGTTTGGTTTGAGCGAGATTGATGAATATTTTGAAATACATATGCTTTTAGGGTCCATTTTAGAAATATATATGTTTTTAGGGTCCATTTTAGAAATACATATGTTTTTACGGTTTGATTTAGAAATGCATATGTTTTTAGAAATACATATGTTTTTAGGGTTGGATTTAGAAATAGATATGTTTTTAGGGTTTGATTTGAGCGAGATTGATGAAAGTTTAGATTTAGGGTTTGATTTACAAATACATGTTTTTAGGGTTTGATTTGAGCGAGATTGATTAATGTTTAGATTTAGGATTTGATTTAGAAATACACATGTTTTTAGGGTTTGGTTTGAGTGAGATTGATGAATGTTTAGAAATACATATGTTTTTAGGGTCCACTTTAAAAATATATATGTTTTTAAAGTCCATTTTAGAAATACATATGTTTTTAGGGTTTGATTTAGAAATACTTATGTTTTTAGGGTTTGATTTGAGCGAGATTGATGAAAGTTTAGATTTAGCGTTTGATTTACAAATACATATGTTTTTAGGGTTTGATTTGAGGGAGATTGATGAATGTTGAGAAATACATATGTTTTTAGAGTTTGATTTAGAAATACATATGTTTTTAGGGTTTGATTTGAGCGAGATTGATGAATATTTAGAAATACATATGTTTTTACGGTTTTTTGTTATTCTTATCATTAACGTATTTTTGAATGCACAGGATGGCGAGGTATCGGCTGCCAGAAGAGTTCTACGAGAGGGAGCACCGCGGCAGGCTCACGGAGGATGGCCAGGTACGTGTGTTGTCGAAATATACATATGTTTTCATCACGCAGCTAACTTTTATAGCAATTTTCAGGAACTTCACATACTTCGTTGTCGAACCCATGATGGGTTCCACTTGATGCAATACGACGACCGCTAAACCCCACTGCTTCGCCGTGCTGGGCTTCACACGGTCGCCAACCTAGTACGACGGGGCATGCTGGTCTTTAACCCCGCAGCTTTGACCGCACTCGTCGACAGGTGCATTTTTCTATTGGGTCCATTTGTTTTTGTTTTTATATTCTTACGTACATAACTAATTCTTTTCTCCGTGTACTATTAACAAGTGGAGGCCAGAGACTCACACGTTCCACCTTTCGTGTGGGGAGATGACCGTCACGCTGCAGGACGTGGCGATGATTCTTGGACTTCCCATTAGGGGACAGCCGGTGGTCGGCCCGGCGGTGTCTGAGGGCTGGAGGGCACGTGTGGAGGCCTTTCTGGGCACGGCATTGCCTCCTGTCCCAGATAATGCCAGGCGAGGCCGCATCTCGGGGGTCCACATTAGATGGTTGCGGGATACATTTGGTGAATGCCCTGCGGCCACGGACGACGCCATGGTGACCTACTACTGCCGCGCTTGAGTCCTCCACATGTTCGGGGCCGTGCTTTTCCCGGACGCCACGGGGGACGCCGCTTCGTGGATGTACATCCACTGCCTCCAGGACTGGGGCGACGCTGGACAGCTCAGCTGGGGTTCGGCGGTCCTCGCGTTCCTCTACCGCCAGCTTTGCGAGGCCTGCAGACGCACGGCGCCCACGTCGACGCTCGGTGGCTGCGTCTTCCTCCTGCAGGTGTGGATGTGGACACGCATTCCTGTGGGACGCCCTCAAGTGTTCCAGGCGCAGCCTTGGCGTCCACTGGGTGTGGATGACCTCGGCCCCACAGTGGCGTACCTGTGGGATAGCGTCTCAATCCCGTTCGCGACCACAGAGCGGGCGTACGTGGATTTCAGCAACGAGCTGGACACCTTGTCTCCCACGATGGTAAAAAATTGGTAATGCATTTATTTTTCTTACAGTTCTTGGATTTTGTACATGGCTAATCGTGTGTTTGCCCGTATGTTTGCTTGCTAGGTCTCGTGGGAGCCTTACTCCGAGCCACAGGTTGCAGCTCTACCGCTCAGCACCATGTGCCGCAGGGACGACCATCTTTGGAGGATGAGGTGTCCGCTGATTTGCTTCTACGCCGTAGAGATTCACCTCCCCTACAGAGTTGCGCGGCAGTTTGGCCTCGTGCAGTTCTATCCCCCTGAGGCGGTGTCGACCTCTGTTGATTTGCACAAGTAAGTTCCAATTTTTGCTTTATTTTAAATTTTGTTGGTTCGTACTCTGACACCTATTGATGACATCTACTATATGTACAGGTTCGACAGGGTCCGCCAACGAAAGGTGACGGACTTCGCTCATCACCACCAACAGTACGTCGAGTGGTGGAGGAGGATGGAGGAGAACTGCGAGCGGGACAATACCCCCCACAACAACGCCAGCTTCCGGGCAACAACGCCACAAAAACTTACACTTGGTAGAAGCTACAATAACAACGTGATGATCAAGCGAATGTAAGAGTGTTCACAATTGCACAACAACGGTTATTTAGTAGAGCTTGGTGTGGAAATGTATATCCTAGCAATCTGAAATTCTTGATGTTGTAAAGTTAAGTAATAATCCAAGCTAGAATATTTTCTCTAAGTGCTGATTTAAAAGATTTAAGTGAAGTATATGAACGAACACGCAAAGATCAATGTGACTCGATGTAAACAAAGGAATGAGCTAACTAATCTGAAATTAAAGATTAGATAGCTCGTTTTGCATCAAGTACTAGGAGAGACGCTAACCAATTGCAATGATATGAATGTAAAGGCATGAAATTGCTCAAGAAATTAAATTACACAATCTGAATTTATGGACTAAGAACTCACCCAAATTCAGCCAATGTTTTTTTCTTTCTTTTTCTTCTTTTTTTCAGCTGTCTTTTTTTAAAGGCCGAACTAGCCTTAATTGTTCCTTTGATTTTTTTGCAGGTCACAAATATTTAGCAAAGTGTAAAATACTCAAGAGCAGCCATAGATGCAATATTTAACAGCTAGTCTCAATTGATGAAAAAATATCAGCAAGATTTTTTTGGCGCACTGTAGCTCGACGCGGAACGGTAGCAAATTCTGGAAATAATGTAGCAGTTTACGCACTGTAGCAGCGAACTATTGTAGCGATCGTGTGCTGTAGCAGTTCGATTTTTTTGAATTTTGGATTGGAAACAAAGATTAAGCTACGCAAATAAACCCGAACAATCAGCACCTAAACAAAAATTCTAATGGATTAAAACTTAACAAAACTCACAAAATTAACAGATGCAAAAACTAGGGTTTGGATTTTTTTTGTTGCAATTTTTCAGTTTAATTGACTATAGGAGAAAAATAAATCAATCTAAAAATAAGGGTAAATAATCCTACCGAGGAAACCGTGCTCTGATACCAAGATGATATGGGGTTGCCCGATCTTCTCGACGTAGGATTAAGATACTCACGAGGATTCGGCGAACCGTAGTGATCTCCCGTTACCAATGCAAGAGTTAGCACTCTAAAATTGACCCAACCACACATGCTGAACTTCATGACCACAAGATGAAGTTTTATCACGCTCCTAATTCCCAGTGGAAAGGTTGAACGATCTTGATTTCGATGAACTCCCAATTCCTCCCTCAAGTCGGTTCGGCCAATAGCAAGAACAAGAGTATTCTATTATCAAAAGTGGTCTCCTTACAATGGGGGTCTGCCCCTCAATATATAGTCTTAACCTAAGAACTATTCAGCACTAACCTTTCCATGTGGTACTATTCACGCGCGGGTACTGTAGCACAGCACTGTTCATGGGTCGGGTACTGTAGCACGGTACTGTTCCTGGGCCAGGTACTGTAGCATGGCACTGTTTCATGATACTGTAGTGTGGCCTGATACTGTTAATGTGTAGCACTATTAAACAATCTCAGCCCATCATTGGCACGCAGGCCTACAAACTCCTCAACTGGCGCATGGAGTCTTCTTCTAGTCTTGGGCTGCATTTCCTTCATGTTTGTGGCGCCCCTTACTCCCTTTGGTTCACCACTTGTAGCATTAAATAATTCTGGACAGCAACATGTTCATCTCCATCCTCTCTTGATAGAAACCTTCGGGATGTCCTCATTAGTTACCCTACTCTTGGACTGTTTTTTTGTATATTTTATGAATGTTCAGGTGGTGGCGTGAATCAGGGGGTTGGATCTCTACTTGTCATCCTCTGCCACACGGTTAAGGCAAATGCATGTAGTCGGTAACAAATGGGAAAAGTTTTATGCCATGCTAATGACTTGTGTTTATAAGTATTTATTCATGTTCTTGCTGTTAGTTATGAAGCACATTCAAGTTGATAAAGTAAAGAGATAAAGATTAATGGTTAACCACACTCATTTGCATCATTTCAGTAATCCTTGAAACTTGGTCTGTGTAGTAGCCGAGTAATGATTATTTTGAGGTCTCTGCCATGTTTTAGATGGGCTTGACATACCCACACTTGTGGAGTGTGGGCTTGAGGTTCCTGTGCAAGAAGGCACAGGCATGGGTATGCATCGACAGGTGAATACTTCGCATTACTGGTAATTGCAAAGAGAAAGGAGATGTGCATTGTGGCATTTGCATCGCATGAAAGTAAAAGTTGGAAATATATGAAATTCAATTGGATGTTTGTTTATGAGAAATATTTATGTTTAATATCTACTTATGAGGTTTGTTTATCATCTTGCTTGTGTCTTGCTGAGTCGTAGATTTTCACTTGTTGCTTATGTTTTTTAGGTACTTTTTGTGAAGGCGGCATGCATGGGGATGGGCTAGAACCTTGTTCACTTTATCTTGACACTCATCATGTCTAATAACAAAGCAGTTTAAACTTTAATTGAAAGAACTTTGTAAGTGAATTTGTTTTATGACAATGTTCACCCTTCAAGGTGGAATTGTTTCCTTTGTAGAAGATATGATCGATTTCTTCTTGTGTGTCGTTATTGTTATGTTTTAAGTTTTATCTTATGGTCATCATGCTTTTTTACTCATTAGATTGTTTTGAACTACAATAGTGTTTCAAAGTAAATGCTGCCAAAAATTTAGAGAAATGGTTATAGTATAATTTCTTGTTCTATTGTTCTATGGTTATAATATATGTATTGCCATGCATCCTATTCTGCCACCGCATTGGCTCACCACTGACCACCGCACTAGTTGAATTGGCTAGTGAGACTTGGCCTAGTGGTGCGCATGGTGGTAGGGAGTCCATTTTGAGCATGCTTATTAACCATCATTCACTCCCTCGCCGGCGGTGAGCTTGTCTCCTCTAGGCGGGAGAACGACGACACTATAGCAACGCAATTAGTTTAAATACATGATTAGATTAGAACTGATGACAGTCACTTAACTTAGCTAATCACTCACTAATCTGTGGGCCCTCTTCTTTAGTTAAGTCAATAAGTCTATGGCATGTGGACCCCATATAGTTTAAAAACTCATTTAACACCGGTTAAAAGAATATGAGCCACAGACATGTGGGCCCCATTCACTGTGTACATAGTAAAAGGGTCCCACCTGTCAATCACAATAACCTTTTTTAATTACACAGTAGCATTTTTCAATAAAAAATAAATAGAAAATGAAATTTAAACCTTAGTGGGTCCCACTGTTAGCGAGAGACACTCTCTTCCTTTTCATTTTTCAAAATTAATTCAAACATCAAACTTTGATAGGCTCGTTCTCACTCATCTTAAGTCCAATTAAGTGAAATTTGTTTCTAAATTCATCTAAAATCATGATCTATCCAATGGAACTGAAATCATGAATTTTGAAGTTCATTTGAATTTGTTTCCATTTGTGAGTATTTATTTGAGTTTGCGCATGATCATTTGATAGCTTCTGAAGTTCAAGATGAGCAAGAGACCGAGGCAAGCCAAGATCCCAAAGACCAATCGACCTGTGAACAAGATGAGTCAATACTTTGATTATGCTGAACCTATATTTTATGTAGCTTATTTTCTATTTAAATTATTAAACTACATGTTATTTACTACGCAAATTATGTTCGCCCTAAGAATTTAGATACATGCCTATGATACATTGTGATTCTATTATATTCTATTCCTTGAAATAATTGAACACTTAATATTATAATGCTAAATAGCTAGCATTGGATGCATGAAGCCATGTAACAGTTGATGGATCTTGCATTATTATTAATATTGCAATCTTCTATGCATTCTAGAGAATCAACTTCGATTAAAACTGCTAAGTCTCAGGAATTTCTATTATTGTATTTATCAACTATGGCATTTAGCAAAAGAACCACACCCAACCATGTTCAGCCTTGCATCAATAATAATGCATTTTATGTGTTGGCTCATGGAGCACCATTGATCGTGCTCACCCTCGCTCACTTAATTAACTCAAAAGTGGAGTAAGATCCCGATGCACACTATGATGCTCCAGGACCAGATGGTGAAGAAGACAGAGAGAACTGGGGAAATTGTTAGCATGATAACTTTTGCCCCCCCAGTCACTTACCTGTTGGGTGGTTATGGCCTCGCTTTTGCTAATCAATCTCGTTTCTACTTTTGCATTGTAAGTATTTGACCTAAGTGACACTTTATGTAAGAACTGCCCGACGTGATATATGTAATATATGGAATGGTATGGTATAAGCGGTGTATGAAATGATTTAGTAATGTAACTGTGAATACTATCTACTGATCTAGGGAATAGTACAATGGAATCACATATGATTCTAGATTGTAAAATCCAGGCCTGACATTATGTGATTCCACTTTTGCACAATGTAAACAAGACATCTATACATGGAATTAGAGGCATGGATGGCCCAGGAAAGCAAGGGGGAGAAAGATTGCCGTGCTTGCCATGCTAAACCCTAATGCCGGATAAGGCTCGTGGTTCACATGGAGACACAAGAAGATGGGTGCATGGAGCTAAGCACGTGCATGAGGTGTGTTTCCTCATGCTTATGATAAGATGATGTTGATGACGACGATGATGAGAATTGTGGTAGAATAAATATTATATCTCTTGTTCAATGATAAAAATGAACTAAATAAAAATATAATCATTGCATTGCATGTTGAGTATTCATGATAGAAAGATATGGCCCATGAGAGTGAGATGATGTCCCCATATGCCAATATGGGCAATTGGTACCCACATGAAGTGTAATAGGCAACCGGTCCCCGCATGACACATGATGGGCAATTGGTCCCCACACAAAAGGGTGTGGGCATAGGTGACATTGATAGGTATTACACTTCGATATATCAGTATAAGCAAAGAAGAGATGAGACATGTGCATGAGTATTGCATTTCATTCATGAAAAGATGAATGAGAAAGTGAGACTTGTGAATAGGAATTGTTGATAATGAGTATGTGGAGAATTGAGTTGATGTTAAATGGATATGAATTGTTAATACGATGATGCCTCATTTATTATTTTGCTTTGTACTTGCTGAGTTGTGGACTCACCTTGACTTTATTAATGTTGTTAGGTGCTTGTTGATGATGGCATGCATGGGTGGGAAATAGTTCCCTTTCACTTAGTGATCACTTATTTATGATTAGAAATAAATTATACTCTCCATGCAATCCTAGTTGAATGATGCCTAGCTTAGTATTTATTGGTTTCATATGATCACTACTTTTCTACTCTCTTTGGTAAAATGTATTATTGATTCATATTGTTGCCGGTTGGCTCACATTAATGTCAATTAGCATTTTCCGTTATGTTGAAATTCCTAAGCTCTTGGTTGTGTTGAAAAATCATTTGAAACCTAACTATTGTTAACATGGAAATAATGCTGTAAATTGGTAGCTGTTGTAGTTTGGGTGATATTGTGGGCTTTGTTAAGCCAGAGTGTTACAATGGTTTACCATGTTAGGGTCTTTGAGTCAAAAGTTATGGTAGTTTGAGTACCAAGACAGTGGGAGGAACGTCTGGTGAAGAGGGAATTGTTAGATCGAGAAGCAGGTTGGAGCAATGTTGTTTATTTGATGTTTATGTACTACTATGGTGTTTTGTTGAGACTGGTTGTTTACTGTAGAGGAGTAACTTCGGGGTTGGTGTCAATCCATTCAATGTGGTTAAAGATAAGTGCATGGTAGAACAATGGATAGTGGTTTATTATTGTTTTGAGTAATTGGATTTACTTGCTATGCTATATTTATATACATGAGTCTTCTTACTTATGATGTGGTTGATGAATATGAAAGGGCGATGTTAATGTTTATCGATGATGTATGTGGTAAATGAGTAATGGAAATATTGTGTCATGTGCATTCACATCATGAAAAGAGAAAATGAGCCAAGGCGGTGAGTAAGTCATATAGTTAGTCCAGAGTACATGAGTTAGGTTAGTGCGAAATCTATATGACTAGTCCAAAGTGCTCTCGACTAAGACCTACTTTAGTATGCACTTCTACAGGATGGAGGTAGAGGGTGTACATTGATGGGTGTACCTTCAGCTATACCGGTATGAGCTCAAAAGGTGCATATGGACATGGCATCACATTGCATTATGGTTTGTTGATGATAAGAAAAGGAGTGATATTGCATTAAATATTGATTATTTTGTATGTTGATGCCATTATTTTATTATTTACTTCCCAGGTCATGGACACACCCTTGTTTATGTTGTTGTTTTACATGAATGATGAAGGCGACATGCATGGGGAGTAGCACATGATCAGTTCATGCACTGATGTTTCTACATTTACCACATTTTGATAAATAGTCATTTAGTGACTTGGTTTATGCAAACTCTTGCAATTGGTTAATAAGTTCCTTTAGAACATAAAGCTATTAGCATGGTTACTATCAAACAAAGTAACACTACTTAGTCTTAATAATTGGATTGTCTCTGCTATTGTCTTTGCTTCATTTCATTGTTATGATTAATAATATCCACTATCGTCAGTTTTATGATTAAGTGAGTAAAATGTGAAAGTGTTGCAACACCTCGGCTTAATAAAAGCCCAAAATATTACATACAACTACTATCACCACCAATTTTAACTAGTAATCAAGCATTACCAACAACTAATCTTCAAGAATAAACATTCAACAAAATATTAAACATAAATTTTAGCAACATTGTAAACAATAAATTGAACTAAGATGAACCATATAGCTACCAAGATGAGTCTTGCTGGCATGTGGCGAGAGCTAATGCTCCTACTGGCATGCGGTGAGAGCTAATGGCAACAGCAAGATGGCAGATGGCGGGGGTTGGGGAACGATAAAAAAGAAAGCTAGGGTTTTTTGTGGTTTTTGGATCCTCCTCTCCCCACATCCCCTTTTTATCTAGGTAAGAGATCTAATCCGTCTCCATCTTTTCCCGAATGACCCATTCCAGGAAACCAACTCCTCCCTAAAGTTCCAACTCACCCCATTTTCATGTATACCCTTCCCACTAATTATGCACAAATCCTCACAATGATTATTTTTAGGATATTACATTCTACTCCCTTAATAGAATTTGACATCGAATTCTACGCCTCACGTCTCTACACAAAATCCAATCAGGACTACAATCCAACCCTTAGCATGTACTTGATTTGAAAGACTCTGGATGCTCATCATTTACATGATTCCCCATCTCCCAACTCACTTCCCATTCTATTGATGTGACCGAAGCACCTTGGCATTCATCAACATCTCACGCATCAACATCAGTTCCCACTTCCCCAACCTCCGCGTTGAATGGGACTCGAAAGTGGAGTCTCACTCAATGGTCAATGGTTCTAATGGCATCTCGTGCTATAGAATTCACCAAAAATACTTCCTTAATTCTAGATGTGGAACACATTTTGCACCACACACATGAACTAAAGAAGGTCCAATCGATGAGCCAATTTCTCAACCTATGCTAGTATCGGGAATTATCTAAAATACCTAGTGCTAAGTTTCCCCTTGGCACTGATCCGTACAATGACCTTGGTGGAAGATACACTTAGGAGTACTAAGACATCCACCTCTACCTCCAATCCTCACCTTCTCACCTCGTCAAACTCTCTTGAGTGTCCAATTCCCTTTTTTTTATTAGGCACAATTACCTAGTGCAGGCTCCAACCAAACTCTAACCTATCTACAGGTATCCCACTTGGACCATCTTTCCTCAAACATATCTCATATGAATTCCATCTATCCATAAGCATTTTGTAAAACCATTTTGAAAATAAGGTCTAATTCATGAAAGACTTTACTCAGCATGCCCATGACCATGGGCACGACTATCTAGGATAGATTATATACTCTGCAGAGGTTGTATAGCTATACCCACAAGATATGATTATCTCATAATGTCGGCCATTACACGCTTCCATAGACGTGTGACTGAGAAAATCATAACAAGGCCTTTATAATGCAAAACCTTCAATCTGGCCAAGCCAGCACTAAGATTTCACCCTAGTAAGGAATCCATCAGACTGGGACCCCCTCTTGAGCTTAGTGAGACTTCACATGACCTACGCCATGCTCAATTTTAACTTACAGCGAGATTCAGGTTGGGACCTACAAATTAGTCAGCCATGACTGTCCCATACCAGACTTGTGGAAGTACAAAAGGGCTTTGTAGCAGTAGCTCACAGATCGATCCTTAATTGACTTAGGCACCAACCACATACCCCTTGTGCCTGGCAACCAACATAGTGTCACCAAACAACAATGCATGCTAGCAAGCACCCACCACCAAACCATTTGTCTAAGTCTAAACCAAAATTTTGTATTTTGTTTTGAAATAATTTATAGACTTTCTTGACTCACCGAAGTCAAGAGTACATTTCAAAAGCTTATTATTTATGTGGAAAGGTTATCCCAAAACAAATATTGTGTCTAAGCAGGTCTAAGCATTTGATACAAATTTCTCTAGTCTATAGTAGTGTATTAACTAGAGTTTTATCTTAGGTGATAAAACATGTTGATGTTCAATGTCAAATTTGGACATATACAAAGGAATTTTGTGTAACTAAGTTTAAATCAAATTTGAATAAAAGTATGCATGCATAATAATTAAAAAAACATAATAATTTAAATTACTGGGAGTAACATGATCAAAGGTTTAACTTACTTTACTCGAGGTCTTGATGCTACGAATCATCGAATTCGAACTCGTTGGATTCATCGTAGTCTACACACGAAGAACCAATGCAAAAAGAAAACAAAAAATCAAATAAAATTCAAAAAGAGGCTAGAAATGGAGGCTTCTAAAAGTTTGAATTCTAAAGAAATTGAAAAGGAGATTTTTTGGAATTATTTTTGTACTGAAAAATTGGATTACGACATCAGCAGAGGATTTAGAATTTTGGCTAAATTATTTTTCTAAACAAAAAGGGTTTTTATGACACAATGCTGCCGTCAGCTAGATTTTTAAATCTCTGGCAGAGGTTGACAAGTGGGCTTAGCTTTTGGTGGACTAGGTCCATGCACCAAAGAGGCAGCTGAGGTGGCACACGGGTAGGTGTGGGCAACTGGGGCTGGCGTGGCTCGCACATGGCGTCCACATCGGCTGCCACGTGGGGCTTGGGCACTGACATGGCAGAGCCAGCCAAGCTGGTGCTTGGGACCCGAGAGTTGCCGAAGCTCCGACGCTCGGCGGCGGCCAGTGAGTGGCGCAAGAGCAAGAGGGGGCAATGGCTATCACGACACACCTTGGCACTAGGCACGGCGATGACCTGAGACACTAGGCGACGAGCAGGAAGTGGCGGCGATGCTTGGCTCCAGTGAAGACGGCGTTCCGGTGACGCTAATTAATGGTGAAGGTGTGAAGGGTGGTCGCCGGGGCACGGGGAAGACGTGGACGACGCCGGTGAGGCGCAAAACAGACCGAGGCGGTAGCAATTGCTCACCAGAGGGCAGCCGAGGCTCGAAGAGATAGAGGAGCGGTGCGGGGAAGATGGGGAACCCGAGAGAGAGGAGTGAGGGTGGAGGGAGGTGGTGCGATGGTAGGGGTGCTGGGAGGGGGGAGAATTTATCGGGGGAGACGGCGCAGCGAGTAATTGCTCGCCGAACTTGACAGGGAGAAAAGTGGTTAGGGGTGTGAACGCAGAGACAAATGACCATCAATGGCTACAGATATAAGGCACGAGGTGCGGGCAAGAAGGGGAAGTTGAGGCGACACTTGGGGTAGGGAGATCGGCTGGAATAAAAGCTCGGGCGCAGTGACCATGGCAATCGGCTGGAGGAAGAAGAGAGGAAGGAGAAGAGCTTGACAGGTAGGGCCCGCATGTCGGTGGGAGAGAAGAGACGAAAGAGCGGCGAACGGTCGACATCAGATCGGGCAACATTGGATTAAATCCAAGCCGTCGGCTAAGGAACGAAGGGGTAAGTGAGACCGAGAGGCTGGGATTAGATCATGCGGGGTGGATTGAATAAGGGTTACACACGTGTCAAGCCGAGGAGAGAGAGGGCTTAAATTCCATTTTTAATTTTTAGAAATACTTGGAAGATTCAAAAACTCTTAGAAAATATCAAATAAAGTCTAAAAATTCCAGAAAAGTCACCAAAATTCTTGGAGATGATTCAAACTTAGATTAAATATTTCTAACTTAAAGTTGGTCTTTAAATTTTTACAAAAATACTTTTTAGCTTTAAAATTGATTTAAAATCTAGAAAAAACACAAAAAACTTGATAAAAGCTAAATGCTTTCAAATAATTAATTTAAAATAGGGTTTTACATAAATTCAAAATATCCTTAATTTAATAATATTATTTTTATGTTTTTAGTTAAATTACTTTTTAGAAAAGCCTTTTTAAAACATGAAAATAGGCAAATAAAATCTCTAAAATTCAAGCAACCAAATAACACTTGGTTTTATTTTAAACTAAATTAATTTTATTTTTATTTATATTTTTGAAAATTTTGAAATAAATAGCTGGGCTGTTACAACCACGCTCCAACAACACCAAAAGGTCATCTTTGCTTACAATGGCACAAATGCCCTAACTCACACTAACACCAGGAGCTCTTCTTTTATCTCCCATATGATCCCCTCACTTAGCGAGGCACATCCCTTTTCGACACAGGGAAAGACACAAACCATACTCTTTAAATCAACTCTCTTTTAAAAGAATCCACAACAAATAATAAAGAATTCACTAAAAAATCGTTCGACTTCCAAATAACAACTAGCATTCAAGAACCACATGATAAAATCATTCAAATTCGCAAAATAGCAATCCCTTCTTTTTCTCTAGCATGAAAAAGGACCATTCACAACACCAAAAACCACTTTTCCCTGAATTTAAGGTATCAATTTCCCTTGGATCATAAAATTCAAAAACATCGCATTTCACACATACATAGTTCCCTTAAATTGCTAAATTCTAAGTTAAACTTGACCACATTGCAACACCGCTACAAGTCTATATACACTAATCATAAATGCACCAACAATACTCCCTTACAAAAGTAATATCATTCATGGTTGATTGCAAATGCACCCAATATTTTTTCCCAATAGCTTAGTTATTTTAAAGATAGTTGCTTGTAGAATCCCCACACACATAGCTATCACAACCAAACAAGTTCTACCAATAATCAATGCAATTCTACCTTCTCTTACTATTATCGAAAAATGACATTAAGATTGCAACTTTGAAACCCGGATAACTTAAAATATTACATGCCATGACAATAAATTCCTCCATCACTTCTAGTTGGACAGAGATACTAAGCAATATCACTTCATGATTTCAATTTTGAAGACTCTTACAATAAAAATTTTAGTTGTAGATAAAGAAACACTAACAAGTGAAACTAGTCTGTACCGACTACTTTTAAGAAGATATCTAAATTTCAAAAATGTCATTCATTGTAACATCCTAAAAACCAGGATTCTAAAAATGTGTAATTTTTAAACCTTTTTTAAATGGCACCTATTTGCATTTGTATTTTGTTGAATCTTTCCTGGTTCTGATAAACAAAAAATCATGGAAATAAATTTTAGAATAAAAGAGGCAAATATTAAGAATTTAATTCAAATTATAATATGAATTTGAAAAGATAACGCAAAAATTAGGGCAGGAGAATTTACAATTGAATTTCTAATAACACAAAGCTGGTTGAAAAAGCTAAAAATTTAAATGCAAGCAGTAGTAAACCAAAAATAAATCATGAACCTAAATTCCAAAATAAAAATATGAGCTAAAAACCCTAAGTTAAGCTAATGAGGAAAATAGGGAAAGCTATGATTAAGATCCAAGAAAACCCAAAACTGATAATTATTTTAAACCAAAATTTGAATGAAAGTTCACTTTAAAATTAATGGTTTCAAAAAGAAATTGCTATTTAAATACCCTAAGTTGGCATTCATGAAGTTCTATGAATTAAAATGTAGTAACCCATATGTGACTTGAACCCAAAAATTGTGTTGAGCATGGCATAATTCAAATTGAAATTTGAAACCTAAACACAATTTAGAAGATTCATGGAAAATCAGAAATTAATAGGAAAATGAATTGGGCTTGACCCATTTGGCTTGGGGGTCCACTGGGCTTGGCCCATTTTCCCCCACCCCTAGCCATGGCCTGGCCCAACCAAGCTAGCTCGTGCATGGCGCACTCAGCAGGTGTGTTGGTTGCGTCCACACCACATCGCCCGTGCTACGCCCACTGTACTGCTCCATTCCGGCTGCGCCCGAGCTCCACCAGCATGCGAACTAGGCTTGCCTCAACCTTCCATTGTGCTTGCCCGTGCCAGCCTTGCCCTTCCCGTATGCCACGTCGTGCACCACCTCATTGGTTGTGCCATGCAAGCAAGTGCTGCTGTAGCTTTTGACTGGCATACTGCCCCTTTTTTCCCATGTTCCCACTACCATACACCATGTCATCCCCACCTTAACTCACGCACGGACACCAGCCACCGCACGTGTGCCCCTGGCACATCGTCATGTCGAGCGACGGCCATACTGAAGGCCCTCCATGAGAATACCTTCGCTCCTCACGCTACCAAGCCTTGACTACTTGTCTCATCGCCAGCGTGCTCTCTCATCTAGCCACTTGTGGCCATGCCTGACCTTGCCTCGACCATTAAAGCTAGTGGGACACCTCATCTCCTCTGCCAGAGCTAGCCCACGTCACCATGCCTCCTCACCTCCTATAAATACCTAGCCGTGCCCATTAGAGCTTTGCCACACCTCAGGCATCCTTCCGTCCCAAGCAATTGCTCTGACATCACCCACAGGCCACCGAAGACGCCTTTCTTCCCCAATGCCAATCACTACCACCTGCACCGCTCTAGTAAGCCATAGTATGATTCCTTCGACACAGAGCATCTATAGCACCCCTAACCTCTTCCCCACCTACCAATTGAAGCAAAGATCACTATAGTCGGCTAGTGCTATGCTCCCCTTTGTGCCGCCGTCAATCCATAATGCCATGCCACCTTAGTCATCCCCAAGCACCGTCGACCCTTCAGGTAGCTCCGTGGTAGTCCATAGCTGCTCCTAGCTTGCTGAATTAGTATAAGTCAACGCCATTTGCTATGTTATCTTGCGTCTGGTTTCGTCGTCGCTAGGGCTCATCATCAACCATCGCACTAGCCAAATCAAGCCACGAGACTTAGCCAATAGATGTGCATAGTAGAGAAGAGTCCATTTTTAGCATTCTCACCAGCCACTAGAACTCCCCTCACCAACAATGAGCTTGCCTCTCCTTGGCGGGAGGAATAAAGCATTGTTCACACACGATTAGTTTAAATCCATGATTTGTTTAAGTTAATGTCGGAACCCGGAGCAACGACTCCTGGATCCTCTGTGTAAATCGCACTAGTCCAGGATCAGCTAGTGCACACAGTGAACAACAAAGATAAATACCAAGCATAATGACCTTTATTTAACTTAAAGAGTACGGCCTTATGGTCAGCGTTTACATCAGTGCGCATTGGCAAAAATAACTGCAAAAGAAACTGCGGAAGCGATGCTGAAAAGGCGAAGCCCAAGCCTGCCCACAGGCAAACAACTGCAAGACGTGGCCTACTCGTTCTGATCTTCACCGTAGTTGACGTCGTCTTCCTCTGTATGAAAAAAACAAGGTGAGTACAAACTTGTACTCCGCAAGTCACCCGGGAAAATGCAACATAATGATAAAGGCTTCAATGGAAGGCTTATAGAGTTAGTTTGCATAAAACAGCATTTAAGAAATACAATAGATAGATCGAAATTGCTGAATTTAATAAAATAAGTAAAACAGTACTTGTAATTGAAAATATTACCGTCAGTGCAGGCTCCGACCAAACACCAACCTATTCACGGGCATCCCACCCGGACCATCTTTTCCAAAAGCTCACGTATGGATTCCATCCATCCACACGCTTTCACTGCGCAATTCTGATGAATTCCATCCATTCACCAGATTTCAATCTCTCACGGATTCCATCCATCCGCAAGGTTTTCTAAAACATTTTGAAAAACCAAAGTCTAATCCATGAAAAACTTTTACTCAGCATGCCCATGACCGTGGGCACGGCTATCCAGGATAGATTATACACTCTGCAGAGGTTGTACAACTTTACCCACAAGACACGATCATCCCGTTGTACCACTAGATTACACACTTCCTTAGGTGTGCGGTGGGGAGTCGTGACAAGGCCTTTACAATGCAAAGCCGTCAACCTGGCCAAGCCAACTCTAAGGTTTCACCCCAGTAAGGAATCCACCAGACCGGGACCCCCTCTTGAGCCGAGTGAGACTTCTCATGGCCTACGCCACGCTCACTTTCAACCTACGAAATGGCTCAGGTTGGGACCCGCAAATTATTCAGCCAGGGCTGTCCCATACCAGCCTTGTGGTAGTACGATAGGGCTTTGCAACAGTAGCTCACAGACCGGTCCTTAATTGACTTAGGCCCAACCACATACCCCCGTGCACGACAATCAACCACTGCGGCTCCAACCAACAGGGCATGCCTGCACCCACCACTCTAACCAATTGCCTAAGTCTAAACCAGATTTTATATTTTGCTTTCAAAGTATTTCATCACACCCCTTGACTCACCAAAGTCAAGAGCATATCATTTTATGTAAACAGAGTTATCATTTTATGTGAAAGATATCCCAAAACAAAATTATATGATTAAGCAGGGGCATTTGATTTAAAATTCTCTGGCCAATACTAGTGTACTAACTAGAGTTTGATTCTAAGGTGACAAGGTATAAGGATTTGCAATGTCAAAGGAGGTATTAACAAACAGGTATTAACTAAAGTTAAAACTGAATTGAAATACGTTGAATAGAAATAAGCATGCAATATAATTTAAATCAACATAATTTTATTTGCAATTCTGGGATCAACATGATCAAGGAGGGTGACTTGCCTTGCTCTTCAAATTTGTGCAAATCCCGAATCGTCGAAGTCTACACGTCAAAATAACCCACCAAATTCAAATAAATTCAAATTAACTTCAAATATTTAAATTGAGGCCAGAAATGGATAGAGGGGAATTTTTGATGAATTTAGAAATTTGAATGAGCCAAATCGGAGTTAGAACGAAGGAGAACGGGCTCCGGGAAGATTAAATTCAGAAAAAAAGGAAAAAGGGAATTATTGGAATTATTTTCCTAAAGGAAAATCTAGATTATTGCGTCAGCAGAGATTTTCTTTTTGGACGAATTATTTTTCAACGGGAAATTCGGATTAACTGCGCCAGCATGACGTCAGCTCAGGGGGAGTCACGCTGACGTGTGGGCCCCTGGTCCATGGACCAGGCCCACAGACCCGAGGATTGCCGAGGTGGCATGCCTGCCCGCGTGGCGTGACGGGGCAGAGGGGGGGACCGGGTGGCGCCGACGTGGCGCTGACGCGGCGCCACACCAGTTGCCACGCCAGCGCCCGAGGCTGCGCGGCGGGAGGCGCACGGCGGCGGCGCTCCGGTGCACGGCGGCCGGCGGCGAGGGCGGGAGCGGGGAGAGGCAGCTGCGGGGAACTCGGGGGAGGGGGCGGCGACTACCTGGGGAGGCCGGAGATGGCCGGCGGCGAGAGGGCAGAGGCGGCGACGAGCGGCACTTGGCGCGACGGCGGTGGGGAGGCCGGGAGGGAGAGGGAAGTGGAGGGGAAGGGAGTGCGGAAGGAGGGGAGTCCGGTGGGGGCTTTTATAGGGGTCAGGGAGGGCTGAGCCGGCGGACATTTCTCGCCGTAGATGACGCTGGGCTGCGGTGATTGCGCGGGATTGGAGGGAAAGCGGCGCGGGGATGGGGGGAAACACGGCGCGGAGATGGCGGAGGAGGGGGGCGCGTGGCTTGAGGGGGAAGAAAGGGGACGGGGCGACGGGGCGCGGGATGGCCGGCGGGGAAGACGGGGGCGGCGTGCGGAGGAAGAAGATGACCGCGCGGGGAAGACACGCCTGACAGGCGGGCCCGGCCGGTCAGCGGCGCTGAGAGAGGGGAGGGAACGGGCGGCGGTGAGCGTGCCACGCGGCCGGGGCGGGGATCTGGTGGCCCGGGCAGAGCGGGGCGGGTGGATGGCTCGGATGAGCCGAGGCGCACACGTGGCAAGCACAGAGAGGGGGTAGGCGGGATGGGGGCGACGGCCGGATGGGCGACGACGTGGACGCAATCCGGTCGTCCACGTGGCGGCCGGAGGGGAGGAGGGGAAATTATTTTTTTGGATTTTTGATTTAGGATTTTCAGAAAATCCCAGAAAATCCATTAAGCCTCAGATAAATATGAAATAAATTCCAAAAATTCCAGAAAAATTCACAGAAGTTCCTGGATAAGTTTTGGACTTAATAAAAATATTTCCAACAAATGTTGGTATTTAATTTTCATACTTTAAAATACTTTTTAATTTCAAAAATACATTTTTAAACTCCAGAAAATCCAGGAAACCAAATAATAGCCAAATAACTCCAAATAATTAATTTGAAATAGGATTTTCATAGAAAATCAAAATATCATTTTATTTAATAATAATTTTAGGTTTTTCTGAAAATGCTTTTCAAATCCAGCTTTTTCAAAACAGAAATTCAAGGCAAATCCAAATTTAAACTTTAGGCAACAAAACTATTTATTTCAATTTTGTTTTAATTGATTTTTATTTCTTTCTTTATTTATTTTGTTTTAATAAAAACCTAGGCTGTTACAATCTACCCCCCTTAAAAAGAATCTCGTCCCCGAGATTCGCACGGGCTAGCAAAGAAATGGATTTGGATCTTACTCTGCATGGTTTGTGCCGAGATCTGATTCAGACGTCCTTTCACGAACTTCTGGGGCCTTTTTCTTCCTGCTTGAAGGTGGTTGGCAGTTGGTGCTCCCGGTGTTCCATTTTTCACTACCTGTTGCTTCTTGGGGCAGTTGTTGGCGTAATGCCCTGTCTCATGGCAGTTGAAACAGGTGACTCCTGCTGCAGGGTTGGAGTCCTTTGGGAAGCCAATTGCCAAGGCTTTGTTGTCTTCGGTGTCGGGGAAAGTGTTGGTCTGGACTTGTTCTTCGGCTGAAGATGAAGACTGAAATCTGTGGGCCTGGGGTGGAGTCCTTCTTATCTTGGGAAAACTTCTGGTGTTCAGGTGCTGGGTGTTCATTCGTCTCTTCCGATTCTCCATTTCTTGGTGCTTGGACTCTTGGCGAATCGCCTTACTGACAAGCTGATGGAAGTCAGTGTAATCGTTGGAGAGAAGTTGAACTGACAGATCATCATTGAGTCCTTCAAGGAACCTTTCCTGCTTAGCTTCATCGGTAGCAACGTCTTCTGGCGCGTAACGTGCCAATTGGTTGAACTTCCGTAGATACTCATTCACGGTGCAGCTTCCTTGGCGCAGAGTTCGGAATTCCCTTTTCTTGAGAGTGATAGTGCCAGTTGGAATATGAGCTTTGCAGAAACTCCGCCCAAACTCATCCCATGTTATGGCTTGTGCGTTGGCATGAGCAGCGGTGTAAGTGTCCCACCATTCTGACGCTGGTCCGTTCAACTGATGAGAAGCAAATAAGACTTTTTCCCGGTCACTGCATTGGATGATGTCCAGCTTCTTGCCTATGACTCTAAGCCAGTCATCTGCATCCATGGGGTCAGCGCTGCTGGAGAAGGTCGGGGGACGCAACCTCATAAATTCAGCCAGGCTTGGTTGGGGAGCTTGTGGTGGCACTAGTGGAGCAGGTTGTGCAGGATTGTTGATGGTCTGCACTAGTAGTTGAATAAGTTGATTTTGATTGGCCATCATTTGAGCCCAATCTGGTCCATTAGCAGGAGGTGGTGGAGGGATTTGTGCAGCCTGGTTGTCAATAGGGTTGTTGTCGTGGACATTGTCGTTGTTGTTGTTGCTTCTTGTGTTAACCATCTGCTGGGTGCTTTAAGAATTAGAAGAGAGCAGACTCAAGACAAAGGGGGAATAGGGGATATTTTGCACAACCCAAACAAAATTCAGCAGAACCTTTTATTAATTAATAGTTATGGCTGCCGACAAAAGAGAAAACTGACAGCTCATAACATCGTTTTATTAACTAGCCTAACAACTTATCCTAAAGGGCTAAAGGTCGCCTTGGTGTGATCCTTCGCGGCTGTCGAGGTACAAAGCGCGATCTTTCAATGCGAAGACTGAAATGGCGGCAGAGGCGGAGAACTGCTTTACGAGCGGCTTCTTGTCTGGCTCTTTCAAACGAGTAACCCTTTCCTGTGAAACGGTAGCGAAGACCTCCATATCCAGTTAGCTTAGTGATGAGTAAGGTGAAGTGATGTCCCATCGTCTGATCTCCATGGCTTTCTTCTCGGTGTATGTAGATAGCTCGACGTTGAAAACCCAAACGGTGAAGCAGGTGATGAAGGCCTCTACTCCATCCATCAGTTGGTGCAACATCGAAAGTGTCCATCTATAATTGTTTGAATGAGAGGTAAGTTAGGAATAAGTTTTTGGAATGATAATACAAAGGTGAGGAAGAATTGAGAGATAAGGATGAGCAAAGATTTGAAAGGTAAGGTTTAAGCAAAACTTTTTGAAACTACTGATTATTGAAAATAAGTCCTTATGGTCTGACCAATCTATTCTACCTACGGTCACGTCTTGGAGTCATTAAGGCTCTGATACCATCTCTGTCGGAACCCGGAGCAACGGCTCCTGGATCCTCTGTGTAAATCGCACTAGTCCAGGATCAGCTAGTGCACACAGTGAACAACAAAGATAAATACCAAGCATAATGACCTTTATTTAACTTAAAGAGTACGGCCTTATGGCCAGCGTTTACATCAGTGCGCATTGGCAAAAATAACTGCAAAAGAAACTGCGGAAGCGATGCTGAAAAGGCGAAGCCCAAGCCTGCCCACAGGCAAACAACTGCAAGACGTGGCCTACTCGTTCTGATCTTCACCGTAGTTGACGTCGTCTTCCTCTGTATGAAAAAAACAAGGTGAGTACAAACTTGTACTCCGCAAGTCACTCGGGAAAATGCAACATAATGATAAAGGCTTCAATGGAAGGCTTATAGAGTTAGTTTGCATAAAACAGCATTTAAGAAATACAATAGATAGATCGAAATTGCTGAATTTAATAAAATAAGTAAAACAGTACTTGTAATTGAAAATATTACCGTCAGTGCAGGCTCCGACCAAACACCAACCTATTCACGGGCATCCCACCCGGACCATCTTTTCCAAAAGCTCACGTATGGATTCCATCCATCCACACGCTTTCACTGCGCAACTCTGATGAATTCCATCCATTCACCAGATTTCAATCTCTCACGGATTCCATCCATCCGCAAGGTTTTCTAAAACATTTTGAAAAACCAAAGTCTAATCCATGAAAAACTTTTACTCAGCATGCCCATGACCGTGGGCACGGCTATCCAGGATAGATTATACACTCTGCAGAGGTTGTACAGCTTTACCCACAAGACACGATCATCCCGTTGTACCACTAGATTACACACTTCCTTAGGTGTGCGGTGGGGAGTCGTGACAAGGCCTTTACAATGCAAAGCCGTCAACCTGGCCAAGCCAACTCTAAGGTTTCACCCCAGTAAGGAATCCACCAGACCGGGACCCCCTCTTGAGCCGAGTGAGACTTCTCATGGCCTACGCCACGCTCACTTTCAACCTACGAAATGGCTCAGGTTGGGACCCGCAAATTATTCAGCCAGGGCTGTCCCATACCAGCCTTGTGGTAGTACGATAGGGCTTTGCAACAGTAGCTCACAGACCGGTCCTTAATTGACTTAGGCCCAACCACATACCCCCGTGCACGACAATCAACCACTGCGGCTCCAACCAACAGGGCATGCCTGCACCCACCACTCTAACCAATTGCCTAAGTCTAAACCAGATTTTATATTTTGCTTTCAAAGTATTTCATCACACCCCTTGACTCACCAAAGTCAAGAGCATATCATTTTATGTAAACAGAGTTATCATTTTATGTGAAAGATATCCCAAAACAAAATTATATGATTAAGCAGGGGCATTTGATTTAAAATTCTCTGGCCAATACTAGTGTACTAACTAGAGTTTGATTCTAAGGTGACAAGGTATAAGGATTTGCAATGTCAAAGGAGGTATTAACAAACAGGTATTAACTAAAGTTAAAACTGAATTGAAATACGTTGAATAGAAATAAGCATGCAATATAATTTAAATCAACATAATTTTATTTGCAATTCTGGGATCAACATGATCAAGGAGGGTGACTTGCCTTGCTCTTCAAATTTGTGCAAATCTTCGTCGAAGAAATCTCCCGAATCGTCGAAGTCTACACGTCAAAATAACCCACCAAATTCAAATAAATTAAATTAACTTCAAATATTTAAATTGAGGCCAGAAATGGATAGAGGGGAATTTTTGATGAATTTAGAAATTTGAATGAGCCAAATCGGAGTTAGAACGAAGGAGAACGGGCTCCGGGAAGATTAAATTCAGAAAAAAAGGAAAAAGGGAATTACTGGAATTATTTTCCTAAAGGAAAATCTGGATTATTGCGTCAGCAGAGATTTTCTTTTTGGACGAATTATTTTTCAACGGGAAATTCGGATTAACTTCGCCAGCATGACGTCAGCTCAGGGGGAGTCACGCTGACGTGTGGGCCCCTGGTCCATGGACCAGGCCCACAGACCCGAGGATTGCCGAGGTGGCATGCCTGCCCGCGTGGCGTGACGGGGCAGAGGGGGGGACCGGGTGGCGCCGACGTGGCGCTGACGCGGCGCCACACCAGTTGCCACACCAGCGCCCGAGGCTGCGCGGCGGGAGGCGCACGGCGGCGGCGCTCCGGTGCACGGCGGCCGGCGGCGAGGGCGGGAGCGGGGAGAGGCAGCTGCGGGGAACTCGGGGGAGGGGGCGGCGACTACCTGGGGAGGCCGGAGATGGCCGGCGGCGAGAGGGCAGAGGCGGCGGCGAGCGGCACTTGGCGCGACGGCGGTGGGGAGGCCGGGAGGGAGAGGGAAGTGGAGGGGAAGGGAGTGCGGAAGGAGGGGAGTCCGGTGGGGGCTTTTATAGGGGTCGGGGAGGGCTGAGCCGGCGGACATTTCTCGCCGTAGATGACGCTGGGCGGCGGTGATTGCGCGGGATTGGAGGGAAAGCGGCGCGGGGATGGGGGGAAACACGGCGCGGAGATGGCGGAGGAGGGGGGCGCGTGGCTTGAGGGGGAAGAAAGGGGACGGGGCGACGGGGCGCGGGATGGCCGGCGGGGAAGACGGGGGCGGCGTGCGGAGGAAGAAGATGACCGCGCGGGGAAGACACGCCTGACAGGCGGCCCCGGCCGGTCAGCGGCGCTGAGAGAGGGGAGGGAACGGGCGGCGGTGAGCGTGCCACGCGGCCGGGGCGGGGATCTGGTGGCCCGGGCAGAGCGGGGCGGGTGGATGGCTCGGATGAGCCGAGGCGCACACGTGGCAAGCACAGAGAAGGGGTAGGCGGGATGGGGGCGACGGCCGGATGGGCGACGACGTGGACGCAATCCGGTCGTCCACGTGGCGGCCGGAGGGGAGGAGGGGAAATTATTTTTTTGGATTTTTGATTTAGGATTTTCAGAAAATCCCAAAAAATCCATTAAGCCTCAGAAAAATATGAAATAAATTCCAAAAATTCCAGAAAAATTCACAGAAGTTCCTGGATAAGTTTTGGACTTAATAAAAATATTTCCAACTAATGTTGGTATTTAATTTTCATACTTTAAAATACTTTTTAATTTCAAAAATACATTTTTAAACTCCAGAAAATCCAGGAAACCAAATAATAGCCAAATAACTCCAAATAATTAATTTGAAATAGGATTTTCATAGAAAATCAAAATATCATTTTATTTAATAATAATTTTAGGTTTTTCTGAAAATGCTTTTCAAATCCAGCTTTTTCAAAACAGAAATTCAAAGCAAATCCAAATTTAAACTTTAGGCAACAAAACTATTTATTTTAATTTTGTTTTAATTGATTTTTATTTCTTTCTTTATTTATTTTGTTTTAATAAAAACCTAGGCTGTTACAGTTAATGACCTTTGATTAATTAGCTAAACTATCACTGACCTATTGGCCATCATCATTAGTTAAGATAATGAGTCTATGACCTGTGGGCCCCATCATTTAAAAACTATGTTTAAATCAGTTTAATACCCATGAGCCACGACTTGTGGGCCCAAATTGACTATTTACATAGTAATTGGTCCTACCTATTAGTCACAGTACCCGTTGACCAGGACACGCTTAACATCGCAGCCTGCGATGGCGGCCTGGATGACCAGGGGATCCTAGTGGGGCAAGTCAACGCCCTCCACATCAGCAGGCGTGGAGGTGATATCATGCTGCGCCCAGGCCGGCGGTGCGTGCACCGGGTAAGCCGCCTGATACGGGGTCGCCCAATCTTCTCGACGTAGGATGGATGCTCACGGGAGTCTTGTTGAATCGTAATGATCCTCCAATGCCAGTGCAAGGGACGAACACTCTTTAATCCGCCAAAACACACTCGTGTTGATTTCGCCGACCACCAAGCGAAGATCAATCGTGCTCCCAATTCCCAACGGAAAGATTGAACGAACTTGTTTGAAGAAGACACTCCTAATTCCCTTAGGAATTTCGACAGCACTATTGAACTCGAAAACTTTAGTAGATTGATTTTTCTCAAACGTGGTCTGCCTCAAACAAAAGGGATACAAGGGGTTTTATAGTGCTTCCCCGAACTCACGCAAGGAAAGCCTTGGCCGAATCAATCTCTAATTTGGTCAAGGTTTTCCTATTCTAATTCCTAAAATTTAGCAAGTCTGTTTCCTTCAATTTCGGGCTAAGCCCCTATCCTATTACAAGACCGAGATTGAGGTGGATTCGGTCGGCTTTTGGGCACGCAGGCCACATCTTGTGCACACCATGAGATTTGTGATCACGTGGCCTTCCATTGATTTGATGGCTGCTTGGTTGAGACTTTCTTGGACGCATATGTCTTAGTTTCTTGCTCGCATGGACTCTCATCCTCTTGACTCGTGGCTGGTTGGACGTTCTTCAATTGATCTTCCGTTGCTTCAAATCTGAGAAGGCACAACATATTTGCATTAGGTAGTATGCTATTCTCATTTAACGTAATAAAAGACTCTCTAAGAAACAAAAACACATGTTGTTGAAGTAGTTTAGCTCTTGCTCTTGTCATAGGACCTTTCGGAGTGTCATCACTAGCTTGTCATGCACACTTGGAGTGGACGATGAATGTGTAATAGAGATATCTTCATCCTCCCCCTCTTGAAAAGGAGTCGTCCTCGACTCTGTGCCATCTTGTCCAAAAAATGGTGATAAATCAGCAATATTAAAAGTAGTACTCACCCCATAATCGTCTCCCGGAAGCTCTATCTTGTATGCGTTGTCATTGATCTTGGCAAGTACTTTAAAAGGACCATCACCACGGGGCATCAATTTTGATTTACGCTTCTCCGGAAAGCGTTCTTTGCGAAAATGCACCCATATTAAGTCACCTAGTTCAAATAGCATTTTCTTTCTAGCCTTGTTAGCTTTAGCAGCATAAGCACGTACCTTCTTTTCAATTACCTCTTTAGTCTTTTCATGGAGCTTTTTCACAAAATCAGCGCGCTTAGAAGCTTCCATATTTGTACGTTCTTGTAATGGAAGTGGCATCAAGTCAAGTGGCGTGATCGGTTTGAAACTATACACCACCTCAAATAGACACAATTGAGTTGTAGAATGCACCGCCCGATTATATGCAAATTCAACATGCGGTAGACAATCTTCCCACTCTTTCAAATTCTTTTTTATTATTGTCCGCAACAGCATTGAGAGTGTACGGTTCACTACCTCTGTCTATCCATCTGTTTGTGGGTGACAAGTCGTTGAAAACAACAACTTTGTCGCAAGCTTGGCCCACAAGTCTTCCAAAAGTAGCTCATGAACTTGATGTCATGATCTGAAACAATAGTTCTTGGCATTCCATGCAACCTCACAATCTTCCTGAAAAACAAGTCAGCTACATGCGACGCATCGTCGCTCTTATGACAGGGAATAAAATGTGCCATTTTAGAAAACCGATCCACAACAACAAAGACTGAATCCCTCCCCCTCTTCGTTCTAGGTAATCCTAACATAAAATCCATACTAATATCTTTCCAAGGAACACTAGGAACTGGAAGTGGAGTGTACAAACCATGTGGATTGAGTTTTGACTTTGCTTTATGGCATGTGATGCATCTTTGAACAAATCTCTCGACATCGCGCCTCATCTTTGGCCAATAGAAGTGATCGACCAACATCAAGTATGTCTTTTCTCTTCCAAAGTGACCCATCAATCCTCCTGCATGAGACTCCTGCAATAGTAGCAAATGCACAGAAGAATCTGGAACACATAGTTTGTTCATACGAAAGAGAAAACTATCATAAACATGAAACTTATCCCACCCTTTCCCATCCTTGCAATTAGAATATGGTGCTGAAAAGTCATGATCAGAAGTATATAAATCTTTCAATCTAGCCCTGAAACCTTAACTTCTAATTGAGTGAAAAGCATATGTTTTCTAGACAATGCATCAGCTACCACATTTTCCTTGCCTTTCTTGTATTTAACAACGTATGGAAAAGTCTCAATGAATTCAACCCACTTAGCATGTCTATGGTTCAGTTTAGCTTGACCTTTCAAATATTTCAAAGCTTCATGATCAGAATGAATAACAAATTCTTGAGGCCAAAGATAATGTTGCCAAGTCTCTAATATGCGCACAAGAGCATACAATTCTTTGTCATAAACAGGATAATTCAATTGTGCACCATGAAGTTTCTCACTAAAATATGCAATAGATTTTCTTTCTTGCATCAAAACACCACCAATACCTATTACACTAGCATCACATTCAATCTCAAAAGTTTTAGTGAAATCAGGTAAAACAAGCAACGATGCTTCAGTCAAACATTTCTTCAATTCAGCAAAAGCTTTGTCTTGTTTTTCTCCCCACTCAAAAGTGATTCCCTTTTTAGTTAATTCATTTAATGGGGCAGTAATGGTGCTAAAATCTTTCACAAATCGCCGATAAAAACTACCAAGGCCATGGAAGCTACGAATTTGACTAACATTCACAGGAGTAGGCCAATTGCGAATAGCTTCAATTTTAGATTCATCAACTTCTATTCCATGAGATGAACCAACATAGCCTAAGAACACCACTTTGCTTGCGCAAAAAGTACACTTCTCAAGATTACATACAATTTTTCAGTTCTTAGCACTTCTAGCACTTGTCTAATGTGTTCAATATGTTCTTCCAATGAACGACTATATATCAAGATGTCATCAAAGTATACTACCACGAATTTTCCAATGAAATGTCTCAAAACATGGTTCATTAATCGCATTAATATACTAGAAGTATTAGATAAACCAAAAGGTATCACAAACCATTCATACAATCCAAATTTGGTTTTAAAAGCTGTCTTCCACTCATCACCATATTTCATTCTAATCTGATGATATCCGTTACGCAAATCAATCTTAGAAAAGATAGTGGAGCCACTCAATTCATCAAGCATATCATCTAACCTAGGAATAGAATGACGATAACGAATGGTGATATTGTTGATAGTCCTACAGTGTACGCACATTCTCCATGTACCATCTTTCTTAGGAACAAGAATGACAGGAACGGCACAAGGACTAAGACTTTCGCGTACGTACCCTTTTTCCATGAGCGTTTGCACTTGCCGCTGAATTTCTTTTGTCTCCTCCGAGTTGTGCGGAACGGCGGCCGGTTGGGAAGTGGAGCTCTAGGTACCAAATCAATTTGATGTTCAATGCCGCGAATGGGTGGTAGACCAGCGGGTACCTTCTCCGAAAAGACATCTTCATAAGCCTGTAACACTTGAGAAACCACGCTAGGAAGAAAGGTTATGTCATTAGTAGAAAGCAAGACATCTTTATACAGCAATACCAAATGCTCCAAAGTGGAATCACCTCTCATCGCTCTCAAATCAGATTTGGTGGCTATCATGACTAACTTTGTCTCTCCCTCATCCTTTCTTTTTCCACTCAATTTTAGCTTGTGGCTCTCTCTCACCTTTTGTGGAATCTCATTCTTTTGCTCCTTCCCTTTCTCACTCTCTACTTTCACCTCAACTTTTTGCATGTTATCATGTATGATTTGAGAATGAGTTAATGGCAGTAGCGTTATTTCCTTATTGTTCCACATGAATTTGTACTGATTAGTTCTACCATCATGAATAACAAAACGATCATATTGCCATGGCCTACTTAATAACAAGTGACATACTTCCATGGACACAACATCACATTCTACAGTATCACGATAAGAACCAATCTAAAAGCTAACATCAACAGTGTACCCAACATTCATGGAACCATTATTATTCAACCGCTGAATTTGGTATGGATGTGGGTGTTTCTTGTATTTCAATCCAAGCTTAGTGCAAAGTTCTTTGCTAGCTAGGTTATGACAACTACCTCCATCAATAATAACTTTGTAACACTTACCATCTTTACTTACCTGAGCTCTTGTTTGGAAAAGATTGCAGCGCTGTTCATGGTTGGGTTTTGCTTGAACGCTCAATACCGAAGGGGTGCACACAAGGATAGGACCGGTCTCGGGGTCACAATACCCATCCCTATGTGTTTCTTCTTCTCTTTCTTCCTCATGGCCATCCTCAAACATCTCAAAATCAGCAAGGTGCCCTCCATCTTCCTCACTAGCAGAGTCATATTCTCCATTGTCAGTTATCAACATTACCATGCTATTTGGGAAATCCTTTTGCATATGTCCGCGACCAAGACACTTGAAGTATTGGATGGAGCTACTCTTGGCCGTAGAACCAACAGAAGATGATGAAGATGGGACTGGTCCTCTCTTTGGAAAGGAAGGAGTGGCGTTCTTGGCACTCGGGGCAGCACGTGCACTAGGAGTAAAACTTTCACTAGATGGGTTAGTTTTAAACGAATTAAAACGAGATGTGGTTTTACCTCCTGTAGGTGCTGTACGGGGCATGTAGGATGAAGTTCTTGTTGCCCTCATGTCTTGTTGAACTTGTCTTTCAGGCTTAGCTGCTTGATGTACCAACTCCACCATGTTGTTGTAAGGCTGAAATTCCGTGATACGCTTGATGGAAGGGTGTAGACCAGCAAGGAATCGCGCCATTGTTTGCTCTTCTTGCTCATATACATTAGCTCGAATCATTGCCATCTCCATCTCTTTTATAGTACTCCTCCACCGTGAGGGTTCCTTGCTTCATTTGCTGCAATTTGTCAAACAAATCACGCTTGTAATGTTTGGGAACAAACCTTGCTCTCATGTGGTACTTCATCTCTTCCCATGTAGTGATGGGAGGCTCGTCGTTTTCTCTCCTTAAATTTTGAACTTGTTTCCACCATATGAGTGCATAATCAGTGAATTCAAGCCCCGCCATATGAATTTTCTTCTCCTCTGAATAATTGTGTAAGCGGAACACCTTGTCCACCTTAAGCTCCCAAGTATTCCTTCGGGTCATGTGTACCTGAAAATGTTGGTATAGTAAATTTAAGCTTACCAAACTTATCCTCATGGGACGTTCATCGCCACGATGATTACGACGGTGGTAGCCGTCATCGTAGTGAAGAAAGTCATCATCGTCAAAACAAGGTGCTCCTCCGCCACGGCCTCCATGTCCATGGCCCCTCCCCGGACCATGGAAGTCACCCCCTTCACCTCTCCCTGGTAGGGGTGGACGAATGGCGTTTGCTACCACATGGTCCTGTCTATGTTGCGCTTCTTGGTCACCTCGAGCAATGCCCACTTCCTCATATCGTGGAGGGATGCCACCCCCACGATGAACACTGCCTTCCTCGTGTTGCGGTCAAAGTGCGTGCACCACGTCGTTCACAATGTTGGTACATAGTACATTCATTTGTTGGTTCATCTCAATGCGCATGTCTTGTGTGGAGTTGTTGATCTCTGCCTTGAGTTGCTCCTCCAAAGCAGAAGTAGTAGCAGCAAACTCATTGTGCAAAGTTCCCCTCAAAGCTTGGAATTGAAAACGAGTCACCGGGAAATTCAGACCATGCTCCTCTCCCATGTTGTCGTCTTCACCTGACAGGTTAGTAGCACAAAGGAGACACAAAAAGCCACAAATATATGGGTAATATATGGAGTTCACTCAATCTCACTTTTCTTCTCCCAAGTAAAGTTCTTACCTTTTCGAAGTGAATTGAGGCTAAAAGAAACTTACACTTGGTGGTGGCTTACAATAACAAGTGATGATCAAGCGGGTTTAAAAGTGACTCACAATTGCACGGCAAAGGATATTTTGTGGAGCTTGGTTAGGAAGTTTTATCCTACACAAACTGAATTTCACGATGTTGTAAAATTAAGTAATAATCCAAGCTAGAAAATATTGCCTATGTGCTGATCCAATAGATATAAGTGAAGTGTATGAACACACACGCAAAGATCAATGTGACTCAATGCAACAAAGGAATGAGCTAGATGGAAACAATAAGGAAAATTAGCTCGTTTGCATCAAGTACTAGGAGAGACGCTAGCCAATTGCAATAACAAAAAAAGAGGGCACAAGATTGCTCAAGAATTTTAATCACTCAAACTGAAAATATGAACTAGAACCACTCACCCAAATCGGCCTCCTCACTTTTTCGCTCTTTTTTTGCTTGCCTCTTTTTTTGGCTACCGAGCCACTGACCCAAATATATTCAAATCACTGTTCTGAGTCTATTGAGGTATATGGGTCGCAATTTTTTTTGATCGGCCGGGATGAGTGATGCACAAGCCCAATGTTCAGCTAGGAGTATTTAGGAGCAACCCTCAATGCAATATCAGTGACTAGTCTCAAGTATTCAAAGGATATAAGTGAAGCTCGTATGTGTGGTGTTCGGCCGTATGGTGTTCAAGGAAGCCAACACGAACACTAACACCTCCCTAGAGTTGGTTTCGAATGGCAATTTCCAAACGGATTCGGAAGTGGATAGCTAGCCAAAACCGACTTGGATTCTAGGGTTATACTCGGATTGATCTGGGAGGAGTTATGGATACTGACTCAACTTCAAGAGTAAATTGAATCTATTTTTTTAATGGGGAATCAAGATCAAGTTACGCGAAGGAACACAAAGATCAGCATGTAAACAAAATTTCTAATGGATCAAGACTTAATAAAACTCACGAAAATAGTAGATGCGAAACTAGGGTTTGGATTTTTTTGTGTTTTTGGTTTATGGACTATAGGACATCAAGTAATAACTGAAATTTAAAGGGATAAGATCCTACCAAGTAAACTGCACTCTGATACCAACATGATACGGGGTCGCCCGATCTTCTCGACATAGGATGGATACTCACGGGAGTCTTGTTGAATCATAATGATCCTCCAATGCCAGTGCAAGGGACAAACACTCTTAAATCCGACAAAACACACTCGTGTTGATTTCGTCAACCACCAAGCGATGATCAATTGTGCACCCAATTCCCAGCAGATAGGCTAAACGATCTTGTTTGAAGAAGACACTCCTAATTCCCTTAGGAATTTCGGTAGCAATGTTGAACTCGAAAACTTTAGTAGATTGATTTTTCTTAAACGTGGTCTGCCTCAAACAAAAGGGATCAATCTCTAATTCGGTCAAGGTTTTCCTATTCTAGTTTCTAAAATTTAACAAGTATGTTTCCTTCAATTTCGGGCTAAGCCCCTATCCTATTACAAAACTGAGATTGAGGTGGATTTGGTCGGCTTTTGGGCACGCAGGCCACATCTTGTGCACACCATGAGATTTGTGATCACGTGGCCTTCCATTGATTTAATGGCTGCTTGGTTGAGACTTTCTTGGACGCATGTCTTAGTTCCTTGCTCACATGGACTCTCATCCTTTTGACTCGTGGCTGGTTGGACCTTCTCCACTTGATCTTTCGTTGCTTCGAATCTGAGAAGGCACAACATATTTGCATTAGGTAGTATGCTATTCTCATCTAACGTAATAGAAGACTCTCTAAGAAACAAAAGCACCTGTTGTTGAAGTAGTTTAGCTCTTGCTCTTATCATAGGACCTTTCAGAGTCTCATCACTAGCTTTGTCATGCACACTTGGAGTGGATGATGAATGTGTAATAGAGATGTCCTCATCACCGCCACATGGTGCAGCCTACGCGCATAGGCTTTCTGCTGCCATGCCGAGGAGAACTCCAACGAGGAGCCTCCGGATTTGACGTTTATGATCCGATGTTAGGCTCCCTCCGAGGCCTGTATCTGTAAGGGGCCCTCATGGGGCTATTGCACGTGGGCCACAGCTAGTGGCCCTGCTTCCAGGGCTCTATCCCTGGCAACGCTCTGACGTAGCACTGCGATGGCGGTGCATGCCTGCGTGAGGTGATCGCCGTAGCCATGCACCTTGCACCACAGACCGTAATGATGATGGTCTTCCTCCATGCTGGGTCTATCGCCCCGGCCCTGGCTGCGCCCTCATCCCTAACCTCTGTGACCTCGCCCTCAACCGGCGGGGGCGCTGTCCTTAGAGCCATCTTCGATGTCGAAGACATAGCGGGCCTTCTGGGATCAGCGCTGATTGCGCTTGTCATTCAACGAGTCTTGCTTATGTTTGGAGGCGTCCTTGTGCTCAGAGGCATCCTTTGAGGATTCTTGTTTGTGCTTGGGGGCACTCTTGGACGAGTCCTCCGCTTGATTGGTGTCAGAGTCATCGCCCCTTGGCGAACCTTGGACGAATCTTGGTGAAGCGCTTGAAGTACTCTCGGAGCTTCTCCGAGGGGTTTTGCTTGATAGCGAAGAGCTGATCCGCGTCGATGCGCTTGACGTAATTTCCCTGGAAGTTATTGTAGAGGCAATCACGGATCTGTTCCCATGCGTAGATGGAGTTCTGCTCTATGGTAAAGAACCAAGAGAGCGCCACTCTCTACAATGCGAGTGGTAGTCCCTTCGCCTTGGTGGAGTCATCCCCGCCCGTGGCTTCGATGGTGGTTCCGTACACACGCACAAACTCTTGGGGTCCTTCACCCTTGTACGGCTCGATGGTGGCGGGGAACCTGAAGTCCCATGCCGACTGCTGCAGGCCAGCGGAGAGGGGGGACTCCAGATCAACACGTCGAAGCGGGACGCGGCTGGATGTTGGGGCGTCATGGCTGTCTGCCCGATCTGGCGTAGGCTCCACTGTTGTTAATGGCGAGATTTGCTAGCTCCGAGCCTCTTGCATCTCCCGCACGGCTCCGCGGAGGTCCGCCAGCTCACGTTGTTACGAGCCGAGGGTTGTCAGTAGGGCATTCTTCACCATCGAGGTGGTTGCACCAACCTGGGCGCCGACACGCACCGTCGGGTTGGCAGCACCACGGCTTGCGCTCCAGAGCTGCTCGGCGCAGCAGCGCGGTGGGCCCTAGGGTCGATGTCGAGGCTGATGTTGCTGCTAGAGCCACCTGCCGCTCCCAAATCGGGCGCGGGGTCAGTGAGCATGCCGGTGCGGGTGTCAACGTCGCCGCTCTCGTCGGCCCGGTCGGTACTACCAGTTTCGACCATCGCACCAACAGTGGGGTCAGTCGCCGTGCCACGAGTGTTGACGTCGGCGGCCGCAGCGCCAACGTTGCCATCCGCACCAGTAGCCGATGCGGAAGCCCTGGCGTTGACGAGTGCCTCCGTTGTGCTCCTCTTCTTCTTTGTTGCCAATGAAGCTTTCTTGGGTGCCATCCTTCCTCAGATTTCAAGGCTTGCTCAGTCATCCCCACAGACGGCGCTAACTATTGTGGCTACTGACCAAACAGTAAAGTAAGAGAGTAGTAGTGGAGATGACGGATGAACAATGCTTGCCTCCTTCCCTATGTCAGGGGTGGGCATATATATTTCCATGAGAAGTATTTTACAATCATGCCCTTACATCCGTGTGCTCCCCGTAGGGGTATCTATGTCATTATACAAACCCAATTTTGGGTTTACAACCCTTTTTTAGGCCGGATGGACTTAGGTGGGGGCCACCCCTACAATAGCTGACATTCTATGAAAAGCTAATGCAGTACCTGGGCTACACTCAGCAGCCCATTTTCTATGACCGCTGCATTTCAGAGGGAGTTAGAGAATCCTGGATCATGAAAAATCTTCATCTATGCCTAGATAGCTAGCACTAGCCCACACTTTCAAGAGCCTCCATCGAAGGAGCACTACTGCCAATGCCCTCCAGGATGTTGCCTACCTAGACTTTGCATCTCTCTATGAGATCCATGGAGCCACTCTGATGTTGTCTTCATTTTGCTTCTATCCATCCCGCAGGGAGGAAGCATGCCACAATGAGACGCTCATTCCAATTGCTGAGGACAATCCCCTACTGACACACCAGGTCTAGCTTACATGAGCCATTGGATCCACCACCTACAACAAGGCCTTGGATGAGATCATCGATCTTCATTGGCTTGTGCTCACCAGCTATAGCCAGGTGGAGACTCTCGGTGAGAAGCACACTAGGTGCAAGAAGGTGCTTGCCACCGTGAAGCATGAGAAGGCCGTGGCCCTCACCATGCTTCAGAAGATCGTGGTGACAGCCTCTATCCATGTTCCAGCACCTGCTACACCTACCATCATCCTAGTTAATCTTGCCTCTACTTGTCACCAGACTAGAGGCCTCCACATGAGGATTACCACATTCAAGCGTGTGTGGTGCCCCAACCCACTGGTGACCATTACTCTTGGTGGTACCCATCGTGGTCATAGCCACAGTCACTCTTGCTCTGGCACTTCTAGCCTCAGTGGTAGTCGTTCCCACTCCCTGAGCTATAGCCTTACTTGCCCTGGAGCTAGCTTCATGGAGGAGTACATGGATAGGATTAGTAGAGTGATTACTAGGAGCTATATTTTGGTAGTAAGCACTAACCCTTGTAATAGTGGTGAGTTGTACCATATAGGGTATTGTACCTATAATAGAAGTAGACGTTGTAAAATATGGTATTGTACTGTAACCACTTATTGTAAATGACATGTGGCCAATTATAGGCCTTGTATTGTACTTCATTTTTGTTGTTTACCTTGATTAAATGGTTTTTGGTATGTTTTCAAGGGCAATAACCAACCTACTTAGTTCTTAGTGCTAAATAAGAATGTTCCCCGCAGATGGCCAGGAGAGTCACAAGGCTTAAGCTAATGCCAAACTGGAATTACAACCCAGCATCAACCAGGATGCCAATCAGGAAGAGCCACCCATAGGGCATGGACGAGGATGTGGGTGAGGAGTTAACCTTCGACCCCCACCGGTCAATCCCACTATAGTGCAAGTCATGGCGCAACAAACCCAAATTCTACAAGCTATCCACGCTAGCCAACAAGTAGGTGACAACAACTTAACCCATAACCTTTTCTTCTACCAATGAGCTACTCGAAGTTGAAGATTGGCTCCGTGACACTAAGAAGAAGCTAAGACTTGCTAAGTTTGCTAAGGAAGATAAGGTGGTTTTTCTACCCATCAGTTGAAAGGAGCAACAACTGCTTGGTGGGAAAATTATCTAATAGCCCAAGGCGAAGAAAGCCTCATGGAAGAAGATGATGAAGAGACGGAGAAGCAAGAAGAAGTTGAAGAGGAGGTAGAAGAAGAAGGAGAAGTAGCTAACCAAGTCGGACATGCAATCCCATGGAGAAAATTTAAGATTGCTTTCCGAACCAACTTCGTGCCCACTAGAAATGTAGATGAAGAAAAATGAATTTCATACCCTAAAGTAGAGAAACATGTTAGTGAATATCTCACAAAGTTCAACTAGCTTGCCTGTTTCACCCCAAAAAGATGTGGCAGATGAGGAGAAGATTGATCATTTCTTTGAAGTTATGAATGAAGACCTACGAGTGCAATTAAGCATCTAATACTTCTCCATCTTCCATCATCTCATCAGTAAAACTCTTATTCTAGAGAATGAGAGAGGAATTTGGAGGCCAGTCAAAAGCGCAAACAAGTTGTCTAGAGACCACAAGTGAGCTTTATTCAAAGATTTTTTAGAAACCCTCCCAATCAAAGTCTAGTTGTAGTTTAGCCAGCAAGAACTGCAGCCCCAGCACCTCACCCCAGTGGCAATACATTTCAAAAACTATGGCCTGCAAGCAAGCCTACTGGAGCATGCCCTATTACCAACCTTAGCTGCTTCCATTGCGGGGAAAAGGGGCATTTCGCCAATCGATTACCGCAAAAATAGGTTACACCAGTGATGTTTAAACTGGGAACTAACGAGGACATGACCCCCTATGGATATAACCATAGTTGCTATGCTTGCTATTCTAATTACAAGAGCTCATACACTTCACTTAAATTATCAGGTGAGCTCATTTTTAGGGGTGCCTTTATATTATATGAACAATATGATGCTACCTAATGATGAAAATATATATTTTTGTAGCACCACATCACTTTTGGTAAGGTATCTTGAAATCTTAGGTGATAAATATTAATTGAGGAATACCTACTCTTATTGAATTATTGGGAAATATGGATAGTGTAGAGTACTGATGAAATATGGATAGTGTAGAGTACTGATGAAATAGATAGATTATTGAGAATGTTTAATTTGCCCAAACTCTACTGGATAAATTTGGTTATTTGGTCCCAATAAATTATTCTAACCATTTGTGATGAATAAGCTAAGGATATGTTAGATTTTTTTTCTTCGGTGAACATTAATCTTGAATTTATCTTTCATACGGATACTTGGTGAATATATAAAAAATGCTAGATTTACATATTTCTCACCATGCCAAATTGATAGGAATGTTGTTGGTATCGCCATGTGAAACCTTAATTAGTAGAAACTATATTATTGAAATTTTAATGGTATTTTGCTCTAAATTTTTTAAGAACAAATGGAATCTATAATCAGGATCATCACCAATCGTTAATGTAAATCACTGGAATGCATTAAATGTGTGATAAAATTGGTGTTGGTCATCACTAAGAGTTGAATTGATGAAATTTAATAATTGTTTTATATTTAAGTGCTTGTGGAATCGTATGTTGTTAGTGAGTCTTTGATAAATGATTTGTTAGAGCATTGTCCTTTGTGCACTATATTTCCTGTAGAACAATTTGGTTGTTGCGGTAAGATTGTATTGTTTTGTGAAATTTGATAGTAGGATAACAAAATATTATGAAGTAATTTAGTGTGTTATTTGGAAAGTTTTATGACATGAAAGTAGCATTTGATGATTCTTATAAAGAGTTTAATAAACTGATATTTGCATGATTGTTGGTAAGTGGATTTGAGGGGGTGTTAAATATGTTAGGAGAAATTTAGATTGTTTTTAAGGTTATCATATAAAGGGAATGTTTGGAAATTGTACTCCTAAATTTTAGGTTTCCTAGCTTTCATAGTTTATTTCATAAAAAATGCCCAACTGCCTTTTATTTTTATTTTTCATTTGTTACAATGTGATTATTCTCTTGAAGGTCAACTCACTACAAGTCACTAAAAAATTTTCCTGTGTGCTGAAGTTTTATTGCCTCGTTTTCGTGAATAAAAACATTAAATGTGCAATATGAAGCCTTCTAGGGATTCAAGTGATAACTAGTAAAAAGTGATCCAACATATATATGGTTTTATAAGGCCTTGAGTGCCATGTTATGTGAATTGCTTAGGGGATGAATTGGATCCACAATATGATTCCTGGGAAGAAATTGAATAACTATAGTGTTTTTCTTTGAAGCAAAACTAATATATCATTGTTATTAGAAGAACATATAGTGATTACTAATTAAAGACCTTTTTTGTATATGTTTGTGGATTTTTTTGAATTTATCAGAAGTATGGAATTTTATACAATAATTGGAGTATTACAACTATGTAAGTTTCTAGCCTTTGTGGGCGAAATTAGATAGTGTTATTTAATGACATTCTAAAAAATAGATCAGTAGAGTGGAAAATCAATGTGATACTTGATTAAATGAAGAAAATATTGAATTATTATAACGGTGAATGATTTTGTCCTTAGTGAATATCCTTTTGGGAATTTGAATTTTTTTAATGGTAGACAATAGAGATTATCATTTATAACTGAAATTTGGTTGTAAGAGCCTTCGAAATTGAAATCACAAAGTGATATTGTTTAGTAGCTGTCTCCAACTGGAAGTAATGGTGGAATCTATTGTTGTGGATGTAATACTTTGAGTTATCTAGGTTTCATATTTAGAATCTTAATGTGATTTTGCCTCAATTTGTCAGTAATAAAAGGTGAAGTTGGACTTGTGTTACTAGAGTTTATCTAGATTTGTATCGATGTTGCAATAAGTTTCAGTTTAACTTTGAGGTTTCCAATTTAAAAGAAATGTGTATGTGTGATATGTGATGTTTTGGAATTTCATGACCTAACAGAAAATTGTACCTTAAATTCGACAAAAAGTATGTTTTTTGCAATGAGATACACTCCTGTTCTTGTTTATTTTATGTGTTTTATCCAATGTCATTTGTAAAGTGAAGTGGTTTTAGGGTGGAATGTGTGGTCCTTTCCTTTGCTTAAAAAGGGGAATTGCTTTTTTTGCACATTTGAGTGATTTCACATTTGCTTATATGGTCTTTAAATGCAAACTGCTTAGTTGGAGAGTTGAATGATTTCTTAATGACTCTTTCTTTTTCGGAGTGGTTCTTCCAAAAGAGAATTTGTTTAATGAGTACTTTGTGCTTTTTCCCTTATTAGATAGATGCTCTCCAAGAAGTGAATGGATCATACAAGGGATAAAGGAAGAGTTCCATGTGTTATTGAGAAATAGTGCATTTGTGCCATGGAAAGAAAAGATAACATTTGTGTAACACCCCGGCTTCTCAACAAGCCTAAGATGTCACCTACAACCACACTAGCTACTAATTTAAACCTATAAATAAATATTAAAGTCACCTAGGTATCAAGAACTTCTTTCCTCAAGATTCTAAATATAAATTTTAGTAACATAAAAGAAATACAAATCAAACTTAATATGAACCAATTGAATACGAAAGGCATCATAAATGAGACCAAACTTCGCAATACATCATCCAACAATATTACAAATCGGAGGAAACTAAGCAAAACCACAAAATATCCAATTATTGCAATAAGTGGTGCTCAATTAATCATAACCAAAGATGATATAACAATAAGTGAGGTAAAAAAACTGTCAAGTGCAAGCATCCATGTGCTAACATCACCCATGCATGTCGCCTTCAACGTTCACCTAAAAACAACAAATAAGTAAAGGTGAGTTCATGACTCAACAAGTACAAAGTAGAATAATAAGTGAGGCATCATCACATTAACAATTCATATTCATTCAACATCAACTAAATTCTCCGCAATCTCATTATCAACATTTTTTCATTCACATGTCTCATTGTCTGATTTCCTTTCTCATGAATGCAATGCAATGCACAAGCATATGTCTCATCTCTTCTTTGCTTATACTAGTATAGCAGAGTGTAACACCCGTCGATGTTCACTCTTGCCCACACTCTTTAGTGTGGGGACCAATTGCCCGTCCTTTTTCATACGGTAACCTCATTGCCCATATCTCACATATAGAGACCTCATTGCTCATATCTCACATATGGAGACCTCATTGCCCATAGCTTACATATGGGAAACTCATCCCACTCTCATGGATTATATGATTCAACATGAATGCTCAACATGCAATGTAATGAATATTATCTTTCAATATTAGCAAATAGGTATACTCATCATTCTTCCATGGTCATTAAAAATCATCATCAATTTATCAATAGCACGTGAGAAATTAGAAAGGAACACATAAATCATCATACTTCCTCTATTTTCATCTTCATCATCATATCATAGGCACGAGAGCAATATAAAACAAATATTATCATAGGAATATTGTAGGTAAGTAATCTTTCAACCATAATTTTTAAGCACTCGAATACCATTCTACAATGCACTTGCCTTTCACTTCACTCGTGACGACCGGGAAGGTTAGAAGTTAACCTCACTCCCACAGATACTCCACCTATGGTAGGTTATTCTCTCTCAATACAAGCCAAACCATTAAAAACGCTATTAAACGACAACGCCCCTACATGCTTCCAAAACCATCAGTCTTCCCTCTCTTTACAGGACTGTCCTCTTGCTGTCTTGGTACTAAAAATGCTACAACTTCTCCACAGAATTCCCCACATTTTCTTAGTTGGCACTATTCTCTGATTAGTTCATCTACATCCCCAATTTAATTCCAAAAGATAGAAATGTCATCCTGTAGACAACAGACTTATTAATTTCATAGGTTTTTAACCTACAAAGGCAAGCATAGTAAATGATGATATTTCTGAAATCTAAAAGAAATTTCCTATCATTTTTTAGTTACCAACAATTTTTAATTATGGCATTTGTCTATTAAAATTACCAATTCCCCTTAGCTGGTCCAACAGCCACATAGTGCCGGATAGCAGCGCTAAAAAATTCATAACTTCTAATCCATCCATCTAAAATTATTGTTCTTAGACTCTCTGGAAAGCTCAAGAAAATCCCTAAGATGTTCATTGTGATTATACTTCCAGATTAACTCATCTCCTATTTTTAATCTTTCACTGACTACTAAAATCCTCTGATGCACAAGCACGTGCCTGAACTGCCGTATCTGTGTCCAACATGGATGCAGCACATACATGGCTCAAACATATGTTGGTGCCGTGTCAGCTGATTTCCAAATAAGTTTTAATTTTTAAAATTACTAACATGTGTTGACATAGCGATTACGCGAGTCGGACATGGCCCAGCCCAGGACACGGGCGAAGACATGGCCCACTTGCGTTGTGCCCTAACCCTACTCGGTGGCTTCCTCCCGTGTGCCACTCCCCCAGTCCCCAGCTGGCCACCCCTTGTGCTCCTCCTTGCCACTGCCCTGCTCGCGCAGCCACCCGCTGGCTCCCGCATCTCGCTGGCTCCTGCATCTCCTCCCTCGAGCTGTCGATTCCCGCATCTCCTCCCTCCAGCCGCCAGCTTTCACCCATGCACTGTTGGCTCCCGCATCTCCTCTCTCTAGCCGTCAACTTCTACCCATGCACCGTCGGCTTCCTCAGGTGGAGGTCCAGGTGGAGTACGTGCCGAAGCAGGCCAACCTAGATAACGGCCTCCTGACCGACTTCAAGATCCTCCCTCCACCCCTCCACTTCACGTGTTCCTCACCTCCTCTATTCTCCATCTCTCTCCTCTTGGCGGTAGCTCCCAGATCCTGGCGGGTGGTTGCTAGATCTTTCCCCAAGTGGCCGACGGCTAGCCTCCTCTCCTCCAGGAGCTACTCCTCCAAATGCTACTCCTCCAACCTCCTCTCTGCTCCCATTTTCCTGGCCGGCGGCCAGATCTTTCCCCGGTGGCTGACGGCCAGCCTCCTCCCTCCTTCAAGCGCTGCTCCTCTAGCCTTCTCACCTCTTCTCTGCTCCAGTGTCTAGCATATCTTATCTTACTCATCACTCATCAGGTAAGCACACTTTGCCTTTTAATATATATTTGTCAGTTTGTGCAACAGATTACCTTTCGATCTACATGGCTATGGACCTCAAATTATTAATCAAGAATCAAGATCATATTTCCTTCAATTTATGTCATTCAATAGTGTAGTGATTTAATGAGTAGGCTGGATTAGTAGCATATATGTTTCGATCTACTTCATAAACTTTGATGATACCATGTAGGATGCCTCCTGTCATTTTAGATTAAAAGATATATTGTGCTGTAAACTGAATTTGAACTTCAGTTTTGCATTGGAACTTTAGTTCTTTGAAGTAGGAATAGACAATAGTGGCTGGATAGTTCATTGTGTTTGCATTTACATGCTAGATTCTTACGCTGCTGTGATTGTGCTAATACTATTACATATATATACTAATTATTAATATATACATAGCTATGTCCCCATGCCGGGTTTTTTTTTGGATAATGGTGAATCCCCGTGTCCGTATCGTGTCGTGTTGGACATGTGTGTCCATGTCCATGCAACATAGCTGAAATCCCAATAGACAGATTGAGCAGCTGTAATGAAAAAATCATATCTCCTAAACTATTCATCAGAATGATGTGAATAAATACTCTATGGAAAGCTACTAAAGTCTTCTACGATTCTCTAGAAGACAAGTTTCTCTAATTTCACTCCTAAGGAACCCTAAATCATATATCACAGCAAACTGCACAGATCAAATGAAATACCAAAATCTAACCCAAACAGGAAATCGTTAAGAATTAAATGAAGGGAAATGAATTGTCACGCTTGAAGAACTCAAAGAACACCTCTGAACACTAGCAAAACTCCTCCCTTCTTCTTCCTTACTCCTCTCATTCCTCCTTTTCCCTCCCTTCCTTCTCTTCCTCCTCTTTCTCCCCTCTTTCTTCTCCTCTTTTGCTCGGTTGCCAAAAGAATTGAGGTGCTGCAGTTGGGGGGAAGGGATGCTGGGGAGGAGGAGGCATAGGGGAGGTAGGGAGGCAAGGGGGCGGCTGTGGGGGAAGAAAGGGGTGGGGTCAGCCTAGGGTTTTGGGTTAAAAAGGGTGGCTGGTTGGGCCCTTGATGGGCTAGGTAGCCATGGCCAAAGGCCCAAGGGCCAATACTCCTCCAAAAATTTAGGATTCAAATCACCTTTTGATCCTAAAAAATTGAGAATTTGTTTCCCTTTTGATAACTCCAAAAATTACTTCTTTCATCCTCTTCAGTTTCTTGCCTTTATTTACCGATCCTCCGAACATTGTTCAGAATATTACATTCTACCTCCCTTAAACAAAATTTGACCCCTAAATCTATGATCCACGAGCCTACATGGGATATAGAACTAGATTGGAAATTAATGAACATCCCTGGATGCTGCTTGCACAACAAGACTCCAACTCCCAAGTCATCCTTCTCTCAGGTTGACATGACCACAACACATGACACATACCAACATTTTGTGCCTCAACACTCACTTCGATCTCTCTAGAATATGCATCGGATGGAACTCAATGGTACGGTTTTATTCGTTAGTCAAAGGCTCTATCGAGACATGAAACTTTGGATATCTCATGTGCTCCCTCAACAACGGGACATACAAGATGATGTGTACCAGATACAGTCTTTGCGATACACCAACCTTCAAATCCCTCTAACTACCAGATACAGTCAAAATGTACCTTGGGCTATCATTCCCTTTGGTACCAAATCACACATCCTATACATAACACATGGAACTCTTGTTCCATCTCTCAATCGTTCAATTCACCTTAATAAGGAGCATTTCCTTTAACCAGGGACACACAACAACTCGCCTTAACTAACCCTCTTACAAAAGAATCTAACTAAAAAAACATGAAGGATCCTCATTGCTACCACACGTTACCAGCTCTCCATCAAAACAATTAAATCCAGAATTGAAGTTTCATCACAAAAACCTTTCTGCTTTCCAAGTAGGCAGGTTGCAAATGAATACTACAAAAGCTAAAGGACTAATTACTCAATTGCCCAAATTAATCATTCCTTTCTTCTTTGTGAACCAGGCATAACCACACATGCCAACATAAAGCCAACTCAAATTGCAAATGGACTATGTCATAAACACACAGCCCAAACAAGAATCAAGAGAGCATTTGAAAGTATTTTTTCTCTATCCTTCTTTTAAGAGTTTAATTTCCCTTAAACCAAGGGATTCCAAATCATCGCATAACATACTAACTCATTTCTTTTTAAATTTGCAACCTAAACGCTATGCTCAAACTGAATACATCATTCACACCTTTGTAGAGAGACTCTACTGACCCCATAACAACAAACTCTAGCCAACTCCTCTACCGACAAAATTACTTTGCTAAATAATTTCCAATGCACCTCAACATGGATTCCACTCACAAACACATCACCGCAATCCCTTAAGGATAATCAACTAGAATTCACCTCACTCACTCTCATTTACTATACCCAAGGATTTTATCAATGATCATCACACTATTTAGAATCCACCTTTATTATGCTACTTCTAGACATAGTCATTGGGCAACTAAGGTTCTAGCTTAAGCACAAGTCCAATTTTAACCTCCAAAACTCCTTTAGTGAGCTTCTGGCTTAACCGATTGGGAAATCCTCATATTTGAGTCTAAAATTTCAGCAATCCAAACAATATCCTCAATCATTAACATCGATAATCCTTACGAATCAATTAACTTCTTCACCAATCTTAGTCCTTCACTAAACCACCCATACAGTTTCAGTGACACAACCCTCAATATACCCATTCGCAATACCCTAACTAATTAACCAAGATTCAAAATTTTGATAATCCCAATATTCCACCAACATAAACAAAGGTTCTTGGATTACAATTCTCTATAGGTTCTACTAGTTGTAGTGATAATCAGTTTTATTTCAATGACACTCATTTCATTTGGATCAAATTCTCTCCAAGAGTTTTATGACAAAACCAATTCACCCTCTGTTGCTCTTCAAATAATTTGGCACCCAAAGTCTCACCATTACTATTCACTTAACCACCACCAACTAGTTGCCACTAGACACTCTATGAAGTTTTGGTAAGATGAATCCATTATTCCTTTCTCAAGAGAGAAGACAAATGAACTAAATTTCCAGCATGTAGGAAAAAATATATTTTTTATTTGCAGTAAACACAAGACCAAAGGAAAATAATCAAATAGCAATGATTTTAGAAAAAGCAAAAGACGAGACCACAGTTGAGGGCACATGTTCCATAAGCAAATGTCAATCCTCAACGAAAAAGAATAAACATTGCTATTGAAACTCAAGAAACTCGTAAGTGGCAATGACAAAAAAGTTAACACTTTTTAATAAGTTGCAAGTTTCAAAACTTAACTCCAACTTGAAATACTTTTACTACACTCTTTCATTTAACAAAGAAAACAATTTTCTGTCGTCACTTTGTCACCTCAAACAAGAAGAGGTTCGTTTTTTAAAAAGGAAAAACCAAATCACATCATTCACTTAAAAATCAAATAGAACTTTACACCACATCACTTTGCTTAGCAAATTTCAGCTACCACAAAAACCATGAACTCCAAAAGGTCATAAATGCAAAACTTGGAATATTTTCATTTGAACAATATCGCGAGAGGCGATCAAATTACTTTTTGTTTAAAAGAATTCAGCACTACTCTCACATTACTGTCAATTATTAATTCCTTGTGTGTGTATTGTTATGGCCTATGA
>CM029632.1:5704655-5745606 GCA_017311315.1 Dendrocalamus latiflorus | reverse complement strand
CGGCTTCCGACGGGTATTATAAACTCCACGCGTACGAAATCAATGCGCGAAATAAAACTGAATGCCAACACCCTGAATGGACTTCACATACACCCCAGCTCGGTCTGGTGCATTTCGATGGATTCAAGTAAGTGTGAAACTTTCATCCACCACGGGGTCCCCTGGGTACTATAAACTGCACGCGTGCGAAATTGAGGCACGAACTAAAACAGAGTGCAAAAACAACCCGAATGGATTTCATATACGCCCTAGCCCTGTTTGGCAAGCATTGTGAATCCGTCCGAGTCGGTGTGAAACTTTCATCCACTACAAGTTCCACTGGGAGCTGCAAACTCCATGCGTACGGAATCGATGCACGGAATAAAACATAGTGATAAACAATTCGAATGGGCTCACATACGCCTTAGCTCACTTTGTTGAGCATTTCGAATCCATCCAAGTCAGTGTGAAACTTCATCCACTACAGTTTCCGCTGTGAGCTGTAAACTACGTGCGTACGAAATCGAGGCATTAGGTAAAACTGAGTGCCAAACAACCCGAATGGACTTCATATATGCTATAGCTCGCATCGGCTTGCATCTTGATTCCATCCGAGTCGGTATGAAACTTTCCCGCGCAATGCGTTCCGACGGGTACAATAGACTCCATGCGTATAAAATCGAGGCATAAAATAAAACGTGGTGCCAAAAGAACATGAATGGACTCCGTACACGCCCAACCTCATTTGGCGTGCATTGAGAATCCGTCCGAGTCGGTGTGAAGCATTCATCCACCACAAGTTCCACTGGGAGGTATAAATTCCATGCATACGAAATCAAGGCAGGAAATGGCACTGAGTGCAACACAATCCGAATGGAGTTCATATAAGCCTAGCTCTATTTGATGTGCATTTGAAAGTTGTGCGAGCTGAGCTTGGTGCATTTTGAATGCACTGCACATATGCCCTAGATCGGCTTGGTGCATTTTGAATCCTTACAGGCTTGAGCGAAACTTTCATCCAGTAAGGGGTCCGCTACGTACCGTAAAATGCGTGCGTATGAAATCGAGGCACGAAATAAAACTAAGTGTGAAATAATGCGAATGGATCTCATACACGCCCTAGCTCAGTTTGGCATAAATTGGAATCCGTCCGAGCCGGTGTGAAACTTTCATCTACTACGGTTTCCAGTCCAAGCTATAGACTCCGTGCGCATGATATCGCGGCACGAAGTAAAAACAATTGCCAAACAACCTGAATGGACTTCATATAAACCGTACTTCACTTTGGCTTGCATATCGGCTCCGCCCGAGGTAGTGTGAATGTTTCCCGCACAACGGCTTCCGACGGGTATTATAAACTCCACGCGTACGAAATCAATGCGCGAAATAAAACTGAATGCCAACACCCTGAGTGGACTTCACATACACCCCAGCTCGGTCTGGTGCATTTCGAATCGATTCAAGTAAGTGTGAAACTTTCATCCACCACGGGGTCCCCTGGGTACTATAAACTGCATGCATGCGAAATTGAGGCACGAACTAAAACAGAGTGCAAAAACAACCCGAATGGATTTCATATACGCCCTAGCCCTGTTTGGCAAGCATTGTGAATCCGTCCGAGTCGGTGTGAAACTTTCGTCCACTACAAGTTCCACTGGGAGCTGCAAACTCTATGCGTACGAAATCGATGCACGGAATAAAACTTAGTGATAAATAATTCGAATGGGCTCACATACGCCTTAGCTCACTTTGGTGAGCATTTCGAATCCATCCAAGTCAGTGTGAAACTTCATCCACTACAGTTTCCGCTGTGAGCTGTAAACCACGTGCGTACGAAATCGAGGCATTAGGTAAAACTGAGTGCCAAACAACCCGAATGGACTTCATATATGCTATAGCTCGCTTCGGCTTGCATCTTGATTCCATCCGAGTCGGTATGAAACTTTCCCGCGCAATGTGTTCCGACGGGTACAATAGACTCCATGCGTATAAAATCGAGGCATAAAATAAAACATGGTGCCAAAAGAACATGAATGGACTCCGTACACGCCCAACCTCATTTGGCGTGCATTGAGAATCCGTCCGAGTCGGTGTGAAGCATTCATCCACCACAAGTTCCACTGGGAGGTATAAATTCCATGCATACGAAATCAAGGCAGGAAATGACACTGAGTGCAACACAATCCGAATGGAGTTCATATAAGACTAGCTCTATTTGATGTGCATTTGAAAGTTGTGCGAGCTGAGCTTGGTGCATTTTGAATGCACTGCACATATGCCCTAGCTCGGCTTGGAGCATTTTGAATCCTTACAGGCTTGAGCGAAACTTTCATCCAGTAAGGGGTCCGCTACGTACCGTAAAATGCGTGCGTATGAAATCGAGGCACGAAATAAAACTACGTGTGAAATAATGCGAATGGATCTCATACACGCCCTAGCTCAGTTTGGCATAAATTGGAATCCGTCCGAGCCGGTGTGAAACTTTCATCTACTACGGTTTCCAGTCCAAGCTATAGACTCCGTGCGCATGATATCGCGGCACGAACTAAAAATAATTGCCAAACAACCTGAATGGACTTCATATAAACCGTACTTCACTTTGGCTTGCGTATCGGCTCCGCCCGAGGTAGTGTGAATGTTTCCCGCACAACGGCTTCCGACGGGTATTATAAACTCCACGCGTACGAAATCAATGCGCGAAATAAAACTGAATGCCAACACCCTGAGTGGACTTCACATACACCCCAGCTCGGTCTGGTGCATTTCGAATCGATTCAAGTAAGTGTGAAACTTTCATCCACCACGGGGTCCCCTGGGTACTATAAACTGCACGCGTGCGAAATTGAGGCACGAACTAAAACAGAGTGCAAAAACAACCCGAATGGATTTCATATACGCCATAGCCATGTTTGGCAAGCATTGTGAATCCGTCCGAGTCGGTGTGAAACTTTCATCCACTACAAGTTCCACTGGGAGCTGCAAACTCTATGCGTACGAAATCGATGCACGGAATAAAACTTAGTGATAAACAATTCGAATGGGCTCACATACGCCTTAGCTCACTTTGGTGAGCATTTCGAATCCATCCAAGTCAGTGTGAAACTTCATCCACTACAGTTTCCGCTGTGAGCTGTAAACCACATGCGTACGAAATCGAGGCATTAGGTAAAACTGAGTGCCAAACAACCCGAATGGACTTCATATATGCTATAGCTCGCTTCGGCTTGCATCTTGATTCCATCCGAGTCGGTATGAAACTTTCCCGCGCAATGTGTTCCGACGGGTACAATAGACTCCATGCGTATAAAATCGAGGCATAAAATAAAACATGGTGCCAAAAGAACATGAATGGACTCCGTACACGCCCAACCTCATTTGGCGTGCATTGAGAATCCGTCCGAGTCGGTGTGAAGCATTCATCCACCACAAGTTCCACTGGGAGGTATAAATTCCATGCATACGAAATCAAGGCAGGAAATGACACTGAGTGCAACACAATTTGAATGGAGTTCATATAAGCCTAGCTCTATTTGATGTGCATTTGAAAGTTGTGCGAGCTGAGCTTGGTGCATTTTGAATGCACTGCACATATGCCCTAGCTCGGCTTGGTGCATTTTGAATCCTTACAGGCTTGAGCGAAACTTTCATCCAGTAAGGGGTCCGCTACGTACCGTAAAATGCGTGCGTATGAAATCGAGGCACGAAATAAAACTACGTGTGAAATAATGCGAATGGATCTCATACACGCCCTAGCTCAGTTTGGCATAAATTGGAATCCGTCCGAGCCGGTGTGAAACTTTCATCTACTACGGTTTCCAGTCCAAGCTATAGACTCCGTGCGCATGATATCGCGGCACGAACTAAAAATAATTGCCAAACAACCTGAATGGACTTCATATAAACCGTACTTCACTTTGGCTTGCATATCGGCTCCGCCCGAGGTAGTGTGAATGTTTCCCGCACAACGGCTTCCGACGGGTATTATAAACTCCACGCGTACGAAATCAATGCGCGAAATAAAACTGAATGCCAACACCCTGAGTGGACTTCACATACACCCCAGCTCGGTCTGGTGCATTTCGAATCGATTCAAGTAAGTGTGAAACTTTCATCCACCACGGGGTCCCCTGGGTACTATAAACTGCACGCGTGCGAAATTGAGGCACGAACTAAAACAGAGTGCAAAAACAACCCGAATGGATTTCATATACGCCCTAGCCATGTTTGGCAAGCATTGTGAATCCGTCCGAGTCGGTGTGAAACTTTCATCCACTACAAGTTCCACTGGGAGCTGCAAACTCTATGCGTACGAAATCGATGCACGGAATAAAACTTAGTGATAAACAATTCGAATGGGCTCACATACGCCTTAGCTCACTTTGGTGAGCATTTCGAATCCATCCAAGTCAGTGTGAAACTTCATCCACTACAGTTTCCGCTGTGAGCTGTAAACCACGTGCGTACGAAATCGAGGCATTAGGTAAAACTGAGTCCCAAACAACCCGAATGGACTTCATATATGCTATAGCTCGCTTCAGCTTGCATCTTGATTCCATCTGAGTCGGTATGAAACTTTCCCGCGCAATGTGTTCTGACGGGTACAATAGACTCCATGCGTATAAAATCGAGGCATAAAATAAAACTTGGTGCCAAAAGAACATGAATGGACTCCGTACACGCCCAACCTCATTTGGCGTGCATTGAGAATCCGTCCGAGTCGGTGTGAAGCATTCATCCACCACAAGTTCCACTAGGAGGTATAAATTCCATGCAGACGAAATCAAGGCAGGAAATGACACTGAGTGCAACACAATCCGAATGGAGTTCATATAAGCCTAGCTCTATTTGATGTGCATTTGAAAGTTGTGCGAGCTGAGCTTGGTGCATTTTGAATGCACTGCACATATGCCCTAGCTCGGCTTGGTGCATTTTGAATCCTTACAGGCTTGAGCGAAACTTTCATCCAGTAAGGGGTCCGCTACGTATCGTAAAATGCGTGCGTATGAAATCGAGGCACGAAATAAAACTAAGTGTGAAATAATGCGAATGGATCTCATACATGCCCTAGCTCAGTTTGGCATAAATTGGAATCCGTCCGAGCCGGTGTGAAACTTTCATCTACTACGGTTTCCAGTCCAAGCTATAGACTCGGTGCGCATGATATCGCGGCACGAAGTAAAAATAATTGCCAAACAACCTGAATGGATTTCATATAAACCGTACTTTCACTACTAGTTTTCAGGTCTAGGACAACGGAGCGAAATCGTTACAGTAGGGCCAAAATAGATGCAATATGTAACTATAGCTTCTTTTGCCACGAAGTTTGGTCGTGGCAATAGTATCATTTGCCACGAAAATATTGCGTGGTAATAGGTTCTATTGCAACACCAATGGTTCGTGGAAATAGATCCTATTGCCACGGAGAGCATTTCGTTGCAATAGGATATATTGCTACGAGAGGCGTTTCGTTGCAGCAGGTTTAATTGCCACGGGAGAAGGTTCGTTGCAATATGTATTATTGCCACGGAAGGCGTTTCATTGCCACAAAGTTATTGCGACGATATATTTTTTGTGGCAAATAGATCCTATAGCAACGAACATTGTTCATGACATATAGTGGAATCGCAACATAGTAGCGTTGTTGCAACAGCCTATCACAACGAAATACCGATTTTGCATATAGGTTTATCGCAACGATAAAATTTGCGGTAGCATATTGAGCATATGATATTTTATTATAATTTGTTGTTGCAAATTAATAATCAAATTAGGAACACGGTTGGATCAAAAACACATATATTAATTCAACACATAATAATTTAAAAGTGCCACCACTCATGCAGGAATTACATATCAATCTCCATACTTAAACTACAAAGTTTGTAACTAATAACAAAAATACTATCACTTCCATTCAATTTGTCCTTGCTTCTTTACCATGTTGAATTTCCTGACTTGACGACGCCACGACTCTGTTTGCTCTGATCAAATTGTTTCATCCTGATAGAACATGAACAATAAAAAGGGAACTTAATGTGAGTATTGTCCAGCAGCACATACTTAAGTACATCATAGTGCAAGTTTAGAGATATGAGTTACAGCTGAAAATAGCAATCCTGAGTTCTCTAGTTCAGTTGCGTAGCAAAGTATTTAGCAAGTGATTCCAGCAGAATTATTTAATTTCATTTCATTTATCGATATATAGTAGCCCTACTTCACCTGGCATAATTTTCTAGTTTAGAACAGTATGCTATATTTGACATAAGAACAATGACAGATGAAGATTAATCACATTTTCATTTCATACCTGCTGGTCCCTCTTTTTCTTCGAACGAGTTGTAGCAGTATTCTTCAATTGTTGTGGATGAATGAAGTTCAATGAACCATTATTAACAGCGACATTTTGGAAGAGGCTTCGGTTAAGATTAGAAGCTCGAGTGATGCGAATAGGTGGCCTAGCATCTTTTTGTGTGGTCAGGATGCTTGCTGGGTCATTCTGCAAATGTAAAATGTAGAATAAAAAATATTAGCATCCTGATGTGTACTACTATTAAAATATGTTCAGCATGCATGCATCAATTGAAGTTCAGGGAATTAAAATATGTTCAAAAATGACACATCAGGAGGTCATCATTAGAATGTACAAAGTCCAAATCCCTTATGGAAGCAAACTATTTGCAAAATTTGTTACCTGTTGTAATGTTTCTTCCACGTGTTCAAGTGTCATTTCTGTGGTGTTTAATGTACTATCTGGGTTAGCCTTGTCCAATGTTGTCATGTTTTCGTCTTCCTCACTTGGATTAGCCTCACTTTCCCTTGTGTTCAATATACTTCCCTGGTTAGCCTGCATTGGACCATGAGGAAAAACATTAGGGCCTGTTAGGCTGGGTGGCTGCTGCAAGCCATCAACAACAAACAGGCAGCAGCAGCTGCTGCATATGTACAGATGTATTACCTGTAATGTTGCTTCTCTTTGTTGTGCTAGCAATGAAAGGAACTCTTGCCTAAGTTGTTCTCTTGCGTTCCTTTCCTTCTCCAGTTCCTCTTGCATCTCTCGCCTAGTTTCTTCCCTTTCAGGAACTCCATTTGCAATTTGTTCCTTTAACATTTGCACCTCATCTTCGAGCTCATTATTTTTTCGCTAGGCTGCAGCTGAAGCACGGGATTGTTCATCGAGTCTGTCTTTCAACAGTTGGCTTCGTGTGGGATATTTCGCCATGACCATGAGCTTTGCATGATTTGGTACCGGTGCTTTCCTTGTAACTTGATTGGAAAGCAATGTTTTCCTCTTCAACTGTAAGGAAGTCTTTATCTGGCTCTGTTGATAGGTCAGTAATTTTGAAGGCTGCATCATCCTAAGTGTGATAAGAGAAAATAAGAAGTTAAATCAGTTAAGTTTTATGCACAAAATTCTGAAAAATGTACTAAGTCATGAACAAATTAAATTTACTACTCACATAGACATCCCTAGAAGCGTTGTTTGACCATTCCCCGTTCTTCGTGTGGGTAGTCATCCAAAGAGTCAGATCAGTTGGCTCTTCTCCAGTATTTGGGTCTCTCTAAGATGGCAAACATTGTGCCTTGTGAACAATTGATCATTTAAGAAAAGAATTAGATAAGTTTAATTTTGCATTACCTGCTTGTAGCTACATTGGGAGAACGATTTGGATCCCATTAGATGCTTAGTCTTCTGTTTTTGACGGTTTTCAGAGTTTTGGCTGCTGACCCTCTGCAAAAAAGTTTACAAGTGCACTCAACAAAGCATTCTTGTCACCATATATGTATTAAAAAAATAAAGTAAGACAACAATGTTCAAATTCTTCGGCTAAGGTAAAATTAATAGTCTAGAAGATAAAATTATAAAACTACTGCTGTCACTAATCAAATAGGTCATTGATCAATAGTCAACTATTGATACAAAATGATGTTTGTGCCTTATTTTAACTACAACTTACAAAGGTGTTCTGGAGCTAACTCCTATATGCCTTATGCAGCAATTGTTCAACTCTAAATAAGAATTATATGCATCCTAAATAGTGGTAGTAAAAAGCATATATGTCTGTAACACATGCTGTTGCATATATTTTGTAATTGCTATTGCTAATGCATCAACTGTACAAATCCATACATTAATGGTTACTATCTCAATTCCATTCACTAATTGGTAATTGCAGAGAGAAAAATTGAACCCTGAATTTTTCAGTTCCTAACTGAGTATCCAAGCTGTTCTTTTAAACTTAACAATGTCATAAATGAGACATTAGTCCTATCAAGATCGCACTCGAAGAATTCTTTTTCTGGTGGTGCTCCCTTGCATTGAATAACTAAAGTCCACTGCTGACCCGACCCTTGTTTCGTTCTGTATGTTTACATAGAGAAAGTTTAAATAGTCAAAATGCAGTTGTCAGTATGCAAAATCTGAGAGGAAAATAGTATTTTGTAACAACAGTGCATTACATGATGCTTTCCCAATGTAATAGTATTTTGGAACAACATTGCATTACATGACATTTAAGGGTATCTCCAATATATAGAGACCTCTACGTGTACTAAGGCGGGAACACACATTGCTCCAATATATGGGTCCCCTACTGTGAGCTACGATGGAAACCTACAAAGATTAAATTAACAGAGGAAAACATCCCTCACAGGCTCACACTCTCCCTTCACAATTATAAAGTATGATCTACTCTTGATGGTTTATATTTTTCAGGCTACACTAGGCAATTACGATCATTTGGGTTGGAGCATGCTGGAGGGCAATTCTGGCGACAACAGGTCCGTGAGACTCTGCGCTTTGAATCCTGCAAGTGCTCCCATGTGCCACCTAGAGCTGGAGCTTGAGGATGAGAATGTTGTCTTCTCAGTCCTTGGGCAGAGCTCGATACACTTGTCAGGATACTACACCCGTTCTCATAATGGTGATCATGGACGCAATAGAAGCCAGCCCAATGCTAAAGCTGCAAAAAGTACATGCTTGAAGAAAAAGCATCAAGAAATTTCAGAGAAGTATATATCTCTTCAATTCTATCTTTCAGTTTCTTGGTCACCCTGTTTAATTCGAAGCAACATTTGCTTTTTGCTTGAAATTTAGTAGCTCTTTTGTTGTGTATTGAAGCATTATTTTTGGCTAAGTAGGAAGTGCAAGACACCAAGGATAGAGGAGGCTCTAACTGATCAAATCATGCTACAACAAGATGTTCACAACAGCACTCAAGATGAAAGGACTACTAAAAATAGAGATCATGGGTGCAATAGTGAACGGTAGCATTATTTTTGGCTAAGTAGGAAGTGCAAGACACCAAGGATAGAGGAGGCTCTAACTGATCAAATCATGCTACAACAAGATGTTCACAACAGCACTCAAGATGAAAGGACTACTAAAAATAGTGATCATGGGTGCAATAGTGAACCGATCGCGTAACTACACAATAGTGTTTAGTTAAAGGGCGTCGTTTGCATATGTTTGCAGTTTATTTTTCATTAAAGTCACATGTTCAAAATCTCATTGCAATTTTGATTTACCTTGCCATACTTTTAGGTTCTTGGTTGTAATCCTACATGACAACTGTTGAATTTCTTATGTCCTTTTGCAATGTGGGATACAATCCTGGTGAGTATACATTGTTTATGCCATAGTGTGTAATATTTCCTGTGTTTGAGAGGTTCTGCACATTAGTTCTTTGATATTTAGTGATAGTTGTTTTGTTGATTGCAAGGCTCAGCATCTGACAGGGACACAGTTGCAATGAGTTCTTGTTGGTTGTAGATGTCAAACTTTTATGTCACTCACAGCTACATATACCAAATGTACACCGAATATATGTGATTTACATGTACCACAGTTCATATTCTACATCTAGTTACTATGGAATTACATATACTATAATCATACTTGTGTGTGCATTAGCCATTAACTAAAATCGCCGGAGGAGGACACGGCTACCTTAGAGCCTCACCTTAGCAATGCCCACCCCTTGTATCTTAACGAATTTTTGTCTAGAATCATAGACCATAGCCAGAAATACAGGATGAGCATATATCACCTAAGATTATCATTGCAGACAAGCTCTGTACGTCACATCGCATCAGACAAATTTTTTGTTAAAACCCTCGATTCTGTATAAAGAGAAACCTGGGGAGGGAAGCATCATCTGTGCCGTCTTCTTCAGCGCCAGAAGTTCGAGGTGGAACCCGTCGGTCGGCCCTCGTGATGGCGAAATCCCCGTCGGTGGCGTTGGCGGCGGCCGAACCAGTGATCGGCGTCGTCGATGGAGTCATCGCCATCGTCTTGTCGACCTAGGCCTTCTCCAAGTGGGGAGCGGGCGCCGGGCGGAGTGGGGGAGGCCGGGAGGGCGAGGGCGGAGGGGCCGAGGGGGCGGCGGCGGAGGGCGACGCGGTCTGGGTGGGGGAAGGCGGAGGGGGGCGACGGCGGGGGAGGCGGCGGAGGCGGAGGGGGCGGTGGGCGGCAAAGGGGCAGGGGAGGTGGAGGGAGACGGGGAGGCGGGGAGGCCGGGGGAGGTGGGGGACGAGGCGGCGGCGGGGGATGTGGGGGATGAGGCGGCGGGGCGACGTGGGAGGGGGTCCCGTGGGAGCGGGCGCCGGGTGGAGTGGGGGAGGCCAGGAGGGCGAGGGCGGAGGGGCCGAGGGGGCGGAGGCGGAGGCCGACGCGGTCTGGGTGGGGGAAGGCGGAGGGGGGCGGCGGCGGGGGAGGCGACGGAGGCGGAGGGGGCGGTGGGCGGCGAAGGGGCAGGGGAGGCGGGGGGAGACGGGGAGGCTGGGGGAGGTGGGGTACGAGGCGGCGGCGGGGGAGGTTATTTGGGCGGGATTTGCGTATTGTGGGGATGTTATTAGGGAGGGAAAATTTTGAGCTCCAGAAAAGAGAAAATAAATCCAGGAAAATTCCAATAAGGGGGTGTTTGGGACTGCTCCACTCCACGTTTTTCAGCTACGCTCTATGTTTTTTAGCCAAACAGGTTCAGCTCCACGCACTCTGTTCGAGGAAAAAAGGTGGAGTTGTGAGAGCACCTAAAGGGGTGCTCCACAAACTCTAGGTTTTTTGTGGAGCTGCTCCACGGTAGAATTCGTGGAGCAGAGTTTGTGGAGCAGTCCCAAACACCCCCTAAATACTTTGAGACTCTAGGAACTCAAATAAAATATTTTTGACAAACATTCATGTTTAGTTTAGTCATATTAAATCCTTTTAATTAAATAAAATTCCATTTAAGCTTTAAAGAAACAATCAGTACCAGTGCAAATGTTGCCCAGATACGGATACGAGTATCGGATACGATACGCATCGGATATGCGGATACGCCATTCTCTAAAAAACAATATAATGACACGGCGATACGGTAGATAAACATATTTTAATATTATATTTAGTAACTAAATAACAAACCAAGTACAAGTTTAGCGGAGGACCATTGCTGGCGGTCTGGTGTTGGGGCACCGTGAGGTCCTGGCCAGCGTGTGTTGCTCGAGCGAGGCAGGCACAGGTGTTAGGGGCGACGGCAGGTCCTGGGCAGCGTCAATTGCGCGATCGAGGCAGGGGCAGGTGTTAGGTCGGCGGCGGCAGGTGCTGAGGCGGCGTGAACTCTTCGACCGAAGCAGGGTCAGGTGTTAGGGCGACGGCGGCAGGTGCTGGGGCGGCGTGAACTGATCGACCGAATTTTGCGGGGATTGCCGGTGACCGGAGATGGAGGAGAAAGGGGCTCACCGGCGATTAACGGCGTTTGAGCTCAATTATTTTGGTCAAGATGGAGTGCGGGAAGTGGCGAAGCGATTGGGGGTTGCCCTGGGTTTTATATGCGACGAGGTAAGGCTGGCCACGGCGGGGTCGTGCGCGCACGTCGGGGACAGCGGCGCTGTGGGGCGGCGCTTGGCAGGCGGCGGTGTCAGCGGCGACAGCGGGCGGCGGAGATGTAGCTTGCGGGATTCGGGGAGGCTCCCTCACGTCGCCCGTGTCACTCGGCTTTAGCCGGGTCATGCAGCTTTTGACCGGAGTCGCGCGGTCGAGAGAAGAGCGGAGCTCGGGCGTGCGGGGAAATGAGAAGGGGAAGAAGACAGCGCGGGGGGTTGGCCCACTGGCCAGAGAGAGAAAGGGAGCGCGAGGCAGGGCCACTCGGCAGAGAGGGGAGTGCAGCCTGCGCGCGTGTGCGTGGGGTTGGGCCGCGCGGGCGCTGCGGGAGGAATTAGGGTTAGGCAGGCTGGGCCGGGGTGTTGGCCGGTCTGGCTCTGCCCCTTTTTTTCCTTCTTTTTATTTCTTTCTTTTCCCTTTTTATTTTATGCCTTTTCATTTATATATATATATATATAATTCTAATTTTATTTTCTCTCCTGCTTGCTCCCCTAAATTTCTGTATTTATTTATTTTTAGCTTTAATATTGTAGATACCACTTTCATATTATGCATAGTTGTATGCATATACTAGTTGAATGCCCGTGCGTTGCTACGGATTTTTAAATTTTATCGTACTATATATTTTAAAACTCACAAGTGGACAGAAAGATATGCATTCCTTTTCTCTGCAAACTCAAAACTCTATCGATTAAACCAACAAGTAGTAGGTCACAAGGTTGGGGCACAAATACTCAGACAAGCACCACGGAATAAGGCAATTGGAGCAAGAAACAATAACCTGCACTCAGCAGCACAAGTTATTTGAACCATATATGAACCCATTGAATCAATCACCACATTCCAATCGTATCTCTCCTTTTTTTTCCCTTCTCAACAGGGAGAATCCTTTTGAGTTGCGCAAGGTGATTCTGGGGCGATCCTCAGTGTCCCTCCAAGCTCCATGGGCACCAGGGGAATAAGAGAGTAGAGCACATCTACGATTAGTGGCCTGTAACTCGATTCTGACAGCACACAGAGCGCAGCCACTGCAGCAACCTGCGAAGTAGCAAAATGCACCAATCTAATTAGTTGAAAAGATATATGTAAATGAAAGAAACAATTTTGAGATAATTTCGATGATAAGTACTTGGTATAAGTGCTTCGGATCCATCGTGTTCTTGATTATGGGGTCAATTATGGTTGGGAGCTTTGATCTATCAGTTAGCTCAGGCATGGCCTGCGTTTGATTACAAATGTCAGATGTCAATGGGTTAGCCAAATGCCACTTAGCTGCATGGATTTAGGCAGTGAAAATCGAAAGTATTCTATGCACATTGACATAATGAATTACTTGCTCCATTGTTTAACTGAAATGATTCTAACGATTTAGAATGTCAAATATCAGAGTATTGTGTACCCATGTAACAATTGATTGGCAGTGAGATGGTGCCATCTTCTCAACTGGTTTCCTTCCCAACAGAAGCTCAAGAAGTACTACTCCAAACGCACACACATCACTCTTCTTAGTCAACTTCCCTGAATTAGACACTTAATTTTACCTGATATGCTCCCAGTTAAAGTAGAATGTCGTCATTGTGAATAATGGTTAGTCTATCCAGAGGATTACAACTGGGGTAAAGAAAAAGGAAGTAATACCATGTAATAAGTACTCAGGAGCTACATAGCCCAAAGTTTCGGAAAGCTTCAGATTCCCTTGCCTTGTTAATCCCATATGTGAGGTAACTAAGTTATGATATGTAACTCAGGAATTATATTTATCACCATCTATGTTCCACATATATCAATTCTTTAAGAAAAAGCCTAGAATAATGCAACACATCGTACATCAAAAATATTAATCCATACTCTTCGTCAAAACTGTTAATCCATACTCAATTTTTCTGTCAAGCCAAGAAAGATAAACAAGGCAATTTGGAACCAGACGAAATCATCCAAGTAATTCAATCATATATTTCGTCAAAACTGTTATGTTATATTATGCAGTGTTGTCCATGAAATCCAATTGAGCAAAAAATATTAAAATAGGGACACCTAGTGTGGAAGCATGTACAAATGTGGCTACTTGCACTGACAATTAGTTTATTTTTGGTCTGCTTTTAGATGCTGTATTGCCTTTGGATAGTGAATATCGGATGCATAAACAGCTTGAGCTCTTGGCCTTAGCTTTTTTTTGTTTGTTCCATTCCATTTCCTCATCTACAAGTAGTACGCTCATTTTCCAAAAATGAGAGGGGGGGTGCTTTGTATAGCTGTAGTTACTAAGGGATTAAAACATATCAATATTTCAGGTCATGGATGCAGGATGAGGAATCGGAGGACCCTTAATAGAAATTGCCAGATTCAGGTCATGATCTGACTTTCGAAATGAAATTCCGTAGCCCATTCAATTAATTCAGACATGACAATCGTGCAGAACATTTATATAATCGTTCCAATGCTAATTATTGTAGCTCAACATTGGTAACTGGATTAAGCAACAATGAGTACCAGATATCAAGCAGCCAGGTTGCTGCATTTGATCTTTCCTTCTCTGAACACAAAACAAAAGCCTGTCAATGTTTATATATCAGAAATTCAGCATCTAAGATAAGTTCTTGCATTTCAGGAGCTCATTTCTTTGGCAAGTATGAGTGAACAGTGCAACGTTGTGAAGGTACAGATGTGTTTATTATGGTTGGCTTGGATCCTTCACTTTGGATACAAGTCGTTCTTTATAAACATAGACAACTATGAGTCCAAGCAAACCAAAATGAATGGTTCAACTCAATTCGACATATTAAATCGACTTGCCAAACAGAACTCACTGGGATCAAATTCTCTAATAAATTATCATTCATGATGAACGAAAGAAACTAACCCAGATGGTCCTGCTTCGCCGCAATATGGAATGCATCACGAAATTGAGTCCTCACATCACCATTAATTCTCAATGTCGGTGTAGGCCGCCAGCGGTGAACAGGTGGTCACCGGGGTTGGAGAAGGAGAGGTCAAGGAAGACGCCGAGGTAGGGGAGGAGGCGACGGCGGCGCGGGGTGGGGAGGAGGCGCCGGCGCGGGGTGGGGGAGGAGGAGGCGGCGGAGGAGGAGCGGGGAAGGAGGAGGCGACGGCAGCGCGGGGTGGGGGGAGGAGGAGGCGGCGCGCGGGGTGGGGGGAGGAGGAGGCGGCGCCGGCGCGGGCTGGGGGGAGGAGGAGGAGGAGGCGGCGGAGGAGGAGCGGGGGAGGAGGAGGCGACGGCGGAGCGGCGGAGGAGGGATGGTAGGAGGCGACGGCGGAGCGTCGGAGGAGGGAGGGGAGGAGGCGAGGGCGGAGCGGCGAAGGAGGAGGGAGGGGAGGAGCGACGGGCGGAGCGGCGGCGGAGTAGCGACGGGAGGAGCGACGGGATTCGGTTAGGGAGGAGGCGCACGGGATTCGGTGGGGGAGGCAGCCGCCCGGTCGTGAGGTGGGGGGTCTACACGTCAGCCAGCATATCTTTTTGTTAGAAAGAGTGGGAGGGGTGAGACAGGCCGTACCAACCACCAACTTCTTCTTTTATAATAGTAAAGATATACATATGCAGTTCAAAAAAAAGATATACATATGTTTATATTTGTTAACATTTTTATTTTGTTTACCCCTTTACTATTTATTCCATTATTTTTAAAGATGAGATTTCATGGTTAAACCAAATATTCTCCCTTACCTTTATGGATCATCTTTTCAGTTTCTTATTTTAGGTTTTATCTTTCTATTATTTAAACAAGTTTGTTTCTTCTTGATTCTTTTTATCTTTTGGAACCTTCAACCAAATTTTTCAGAGAAATGCCATAAACTCCAAATTCAAATAAATTATATTGCAAAAATAATTCAAGAGCTTTAAATTTTTAAATTCAAATTTTCAGGATGTTACACTAGGTATGGACGTACGGTGTTGGGCGGCCACGTACAATATGCCTGGCCCACAATGATCTATTGCCACGGAAAATTTTCATGTTGTGCAACAAATTTATTGTGTGGCATAAAAACTTGTTTCATGCACAGTATAGAGTATCCTTTTGCAACGCAATCCAAAACTATAACTACCCAACAAGACCGTGGCAAAATTGTCAGCCATTTGCAACGAAATTCTATATCGTGGCAATACCCCATAACTAATGCAACGCAAATCAATATTATTGCAACACAGGAATATCATGGCGATAAAGTTATACTTCTTGCAACCGTTTTCTAAATAGTGGCGAAAGATCACCTTATTGCAACGAATTAAGGTGACTATCGCAACACCATATTTAAGTAGCAATATGTGCGCATATTGCCATGATTTTGGACATAGGTTGCAACAACAGGTACCTATAGCAACTAATTTTATGTCGTTGCAATGCATTTCGTGGACAAAGACCCGAAATCTAGTAGTGTTCACTTTGGCTTGCATTTCGGCTCCGCCTGAGGTAGTGTGAATGTTTCCCGCACAACGGCTTCCGACGGGTATTATAAACTCCACGCGTACGAAATCAATGCGCGAAATAAAACTGAATGCCAACACCCTGAATGGACTTCACATACTGATGAGGACATCCTTTCCATGCATACAACCATGCCGACTCCACATCAAACTGAAACTATGATACAAGGACCAATGACTAGAGCGCGAGCACGTCAACTTAACTATAAGGTGAATGCGTTCCTAAATTTGCATACAAATGTTTCAAAGAATGGAATACTACTTAATTCTTGTGATGATTTAATTGTCCTTAGGAACCATGGGGAAGAACCACATGAGCTCAAGTATAGAAGTGGAACCGTCAAGCGCAAACCAAGTCCTGTTCACGAGTTTGACTCGGATTCGGCCTTGTTGACAGGGCCTACTTAAAACGGCCGTAACTTTTGATCCAGAAGGTTTCTCGGGGCCCGTGTGTACTCGTTGGAAAGCTCTTGAAGTCTAATTTCAGATGGATCCGGCCTCACCTCCAAATTCCATCTGAGTCGACCAGAAACTGCAAAACAATTCACATTGCTTTTCCAGTCCGAGTCAAAGTGGGCCTTGGGCCTTGTAATTCGAGTCCTATTCGGCTTCCTTGTGTTTTGGCCGACCTTCCACCTTCCGTGACCCTTAAATAGGGAGCCGCACCCTCTTCTAGGGTTTGGGTTTTGTTTAGACTAAGTTAGCTTTTGCTGCTTTGCCTTGTACTCGCGCGTGTCGGCTAGACCGCCCGAATACTTGTCTTCGGAACCCCACCGTTTTCTGTTTTCGATTGAATCTTACATCGTTATTTGCAATTGAGTTGTTGTTCATCTTGTTCTTGCTTGTTCTTCGATTGCTTGCAGGAACAAGAACCCTCGTGGTTAGGTTGATCGTACGCCGAACAAGGTCACGAACAATCTCTGGAGTTGGTGTATCGATCGCAAAGGCGCAACGTCCTTGGATGGTTGTAGTCGGGTCGTCAATGTCATCTCCTTCCCAATCGAATCTACCACTCTCATCGAAAGATCGGGACCCCTAGTGCTATCACATACACCCCAGCTCGGTCTGGTGCATTTCGAATCGATTCAAGTAAGTGTGAAACTTTCATCCACCACGGGGTCCCTTGGGTACTATAAACTGCACGCGTGCGAAATTGAGGCACGAACTAAAACAGAGTGCAAAAACAACCCGAATGGATTTCATATACGCCCTAGCCCTGTTTGGCAAGCATTTTGAATCCGTCCGAGTCGGTGTGAAACTTTCATCCACTACAAGTTCCACTGGGAGCTGCAAACTCCATGCGTACGAAATCGATGCACGGAATAAAATTTAGTGATAAACAATTCAAATGGGCTCACATATGCCTTAGCTCACTTTGGTGAGCATTTCGAATCCATCCAAGTCAGTGTGAAACTTCATCCACTACAGTTTCCGCTGTGAGCTGTAAACTACGTGCGTACGTAATCGAGGCATAAGGTAAAACTGAGTGCCAAACAACCCGAATGGAATTCATATATGCTATAGCTCGCTTCGGCTTGCATCTTGATTCCATCCGAGTCGGTATGAAACTTTCCCGCGCGATGTGTTCCGACGGGTACAATAGACTCCATGCGTATAAAATCGAGGCATAAAATAAAACTTGGTGCCAAAAGAACATGAATGGACTCCGTACACGCCCAACCTCATTTGGCGTGCATTGAGAATCCGTCCGAGTCGGTGTGAAGCATTCATCCACCACAAGTTCCACTAAGAGGTATAAATTCCATGCATACGAAATCAAGGCAGGAAATGACACTGAGTGCAACACAATCCGAATGGAGTTCATATAAGCCAAGCTCTATTTGATGGGCATTTGAAAGTTGTGCGAGCTGAGCTTGGTGCATTTTGAATGCACTGCACATATGCCCTAGCTCGGCTTGGTGCATTTTGAATCCTTACAGGCTTAAGCGAAACTTTCATCCAGTAAGGGGTCCGCTACGTACCGTAAAATGCGTGCGTATGAAATCGAGGCACGAAATAAAACTAAGTGTGAAATAATGCGAATGGATCTCATACACGCCCTAGCTCAGTTTGGCATAAATTGGAATCCGTCCGAGCCGGTGTGAAACTTTCATCTACTACGGTTTCCAGTCCAAGCTATAGACTCCGTGCGCATGATATCGCGGCACGAAGTAAAAACAATTGCCAAACAACCTGAATGGACTTCATATAAACCGTACTTCACTTTGGCTTGCATTTCGGCTCCGCCCGAGGTAGTGTGAATGTTTCCCGCACAACGGCTTCCGACGGGTATTATAAACTCCACGCGTACGAAATCAATGTGCGAAATAAAACTGAATGCCAACACCCTGAATGGACTTCACATACTGATGAGGACATCCATTCCATGCATACAACCATGCCGACTCCACATCAAACTGAAACTGTGATACAAGGACCAAAGACTAGAGCGCGAGCACGTCAACTTAACCATCTGGTGAATGCGTTCCTAAATTTGCATACAAATGTTTCAAAGAATGGAATACTACTTAATTCTTGTGATGATTTAATTGTCCTTAGGAACCATGGGGAAGAACCACGTGAGCTCAAGTATAGAAGTGGAACCGTCAAGCGCAAACCAAGTCCTGTTCACGAGTTTGACTCGGATTCGGCCTTGTTGACAGGGGCTACTTAAAACGGCCGTAACTTTTGATCCAGAAGGTTTCTCATGGCCCGTGAGTACTAGTTGGAAAGCTCTTGAAGTCTAATTTCAGATGGATCCGGCCTCACCTCCAAATTCCATCTGAGTCGACCAGAAACTGCAAAACAATTCACGTTGTTTTTCCAGTCCGAGTCAAAGTGGGCCTTGGGCCTTGTAATTCGAGTCCTATTCGGCTTCCTTGTGTTTTGGCCGACCTACCACCTTCCGTGACCCTTAAATAGGGAGCCGCACCCTCTTCTAGGGTTTGGGTTTTGTTTACACTAAGTTAGCTTTTGCTGCTTTGCCTTGTACTCGCGCGTGTCGGCTAGACCGCTCGAATACTTGTCTTCGGAACCCCACCGTTTTCTGTTTTCGATTGAATCTTACATCGTTATTTGCAATTGAGTTGTTGTTCATCTTGTTCTTGCTTGTTCTTCGATTGCTTGCAGGAACAAGAACCCTCGTGGTTAGATTGATCATGCGCCGACAAGGTCACGAACAATCTCTGGAGTTGGTGTATCGATCGCTAAGGCGCAACGTCCTTGGATGGTTGTAGTCGGGTCGTCAACGTCATCTCCTTCCCAATCGAATCTACCACTCTCATCGAAAGATCGGGACCCCTAGTGCTATCACATACACCCCAGCTCGGTCTGGTGCATTTCGAATCGATTCAAGTAAGTGTGAAACTTTCATCCACCACGGGGTCCCCTGGGTACTATAAACTGCACGCGTGCGAAATTGAGGCACGAACTAAAACAGAGTGCAAAAACAACCCGAATGGATTTCATATACGCCCTAGCCCTGTTTGGCAAGCATTGTGAATCCGTCCGAGTCGGTGTGAAACTTTCATCCACTACAAGTTCCACCGGGAGCTGCAAACTCCATGCGTACGAAATCGATGCACGGAATAAAACTTAGTGATAAACAATTTGAATGGGCTCACATACGGTTTCCAGTCCAAGCTATAGACTCCGTGCGCATAATATCGCGGCACGAAGTAAAAATAATTGCCAAACAACCTGAATGGACTTCATATAAACCGTACTTCACTTTGGCTTCCATTTCGGCTCCGCCCGAGGTAGTGTGAATGTTTCCCGCACAACGGCTTCCGACGGGTATTATAAACTCCACGCGTACGAATTCAATGCGTGAAATAAAACTGAATGCCAACACTCTGAATGGACTTCACATACACCCCAGCTCGATCTGGTGCATTTCGAATCGATTCAAGTAACTGATGAGGACATCTCTATTACACATTCTTCACCCACTCCAAGTGTGCATGACAAAGCTAGTGATGAGGCTCCAAAAGGTCCTATGACAAGAGCAAGAGCTAAGCTACTTCAACAACAGGTGCTTTTGTTTCTTAGAGAGTCTTCTATTACATTAGATGAGAATAGCGTACTACCTAATGCAAATATGTTATGTGTTCTCAGGTTTGAAGCAACAGAAGATCAAGTGGAGAAGGACCAATTGGCCACGAGTCATGAGAGGGAAGAAGCCCATGCAGTGGGAGAGCAAAAGGGAGGAGCCCAAGGACTTAAACCACAAGTTTTGGATAAGATTTTCAAGCCAAATTCAGACTTCCCACGTGCTCAACCCAATTCAAACTCGGATTCAACTCAGGATTCAACTCGGATTCGGTTCGGGACAGCCTGACAGGCAGTTACTAAAAAGGCCATAACTTTCACAAACGGAGTCCGATTCAGGTGTTCTTGTACTCGTTGGAAAGATAATTTCAAGGGCTACGCAAAGGATCTGGTCCCACTTTCAAATTCGTCATGGATAAAAAGTTATGACCGAAACAATATGACGGGTGAAAACTGTAGTTTCCTTTTTGTGAGAGTTCGTATCTAAAACCATATAGGGTTGAGTTGTAATTGGTTTGGGGACCATATGGACGTCCCAAGGGGCTATATAAGCCTTGTAATGGCAGCCTTTAGGGCTTAGACCACGTTTGAGAAAAATCAATCTACTAAAGTTTGTTCGAGTTTAGCATTGCTGCCGAAGTTCCATAGGGAATTAGGAGCGTTCTCTTCAATCAAGATCGTTCAGCCTTTCCGTTGGGAATTGGGTGCACGATTGATCTTCGCTTGGTGGTCGGCGAAATCAACACGAGTGTGTTTTGGCGGATTAAAGAGTGTTCGTCCCTTGCATTGGCATTGGAGGATCACTACGATTCATCAAGACTCCCGTGAGTATCCATCCTACGTCGAGAAGATCGGGCGACCCCGTATCAGTAACTGTGAAACTTTCATCCACCGCAGGGTCCCCTGGGTACTATAAACTGAACGCGTGCGAAATTGAGGCACGAACTAAAACAGAGAGCAAAAACAACCCGAATGGATTTCATATACGCCCTAGCCCTGTTTGGCAAGCATTGTGAATCCGTCCGAGTCGGTGTGAAACTTTCATCCACTACAAGTTCCACTGGGAGCTGCAAACTCCATGCATACGAAATCGATGCACGGAATAAAACATAGTGATAAACAATTCGAATGGGCTCACATACGCCTTAGCTCACTTTGGTGAGCATTTCGAATCCATCCAAGTCAGTGTGAAACTTCATCCACTACAGTTTCCGCTGTGAGCTGTAAACTACGTGCGTACGAAATCGAGGCATTAGGTAAAACTGAGTGCCAAACAACCCGAATGGACTTCATATATGCTATAGCTCGCTTCGGCTTGCATCTTGATTCCATCCGAGTCGGTATGAAACATTCCCGCGCAATGTGTTCCGACGGGTACAATAGACTCCATGCGTATAAAATCGAGGCATAAAATAAAACTTGGTGCCAAAAGAACATGAATGGACTCCGTACACGCCCAACCTCATTTGGCGTGCGCTGAGAATCCATTCGAGTCGGTGTGAAGCATTCATCCACCACAAGTACCACTGGGAGGAATAAATTCCATGCATACGAAATCAAGGCAGGAAATGACACTGAGTGCAACACAATCCGAATGGAGTTCATATAAGCCTAGCTCTATTTGATGTGCATTTGAAAGCTGTCCGAGCTGAGCTTGGTGCATTTTGAAAGCACTGCACATATGCCCTAGCTCGGCTTGGTGCAATTTGAATCCTTACAGGCTTGAGCGAAACTTTCATCCAGTACGGGGTCCGCTACGTACCGTAAAATGCGTGCGTATGAAATCGAGGCACGAAATAAAATTAAGTGTGAAATAATGCGAATGGATCTCATACACGCCCTAGCTCAGTTTGGCATAAATTGGAATCCATCAGTTTAGCCAAAAAAAAAAAGAGGTGAGCAAAAAACAAAGAGAGGAAAAATAAGAGAGAGAAGGCTGATTGGGTGAGTGGTTCTAGCTCATGTTTGGGTGAGTGATTTGAGCAATCTTGTGCCCTCTGTTCTTGTTATTGCAATTGGCTAGCGTCTCTCCTAGTACTTGATGCAAACGAGCTATTGTTCCTATTTGTTTCCATCTAGCTCAATCCTTTGTTGCATTGAGTCACATTGACCTTTGCGTGTGCGTTCATACATTTCACTTATATCTTCTGGATCAGCACATAGGCAATATTTTCTAGATTGGATTATTACTTAATTTTACAACATCGTGAAATTCAGATCGTGTAGGATAAATACTTCCTAACCAAGCTCCACAAAATATCCTTTGCCGTGCAATTGTGAGTCACTTTTAAATCCGCTTGATCATCACTTGTTATTGTAACCACCACCAAGTGTAAGTTTCTTTTTGTCTCAATTCACTTCGGAAAGGTAAGAACTTTACTTGGTTGAGGAAAAGTGAGATTGAGTGACTTCACATATTACCCATATATTTGTGGTTTTTGTGTCTTCTTTGTGCTACTAACCATGTCAGGTGGAGACGACAACAACATGGGAGAGGAGCATGGTGTGAATTCCCCGGTGACTCGTTTTCAATTCCAAGCTTTGAGGGGAACTTTGCGCAATGAGTTCGCTGCCACTACTTCTGCTTTGGAGGAGCAACTCAAGGCAGAGATCAACAACTCCACACAAGACATGCGCATTGAGATGAACCAACAAATGAATGTACTACGTACCAATATTGTGAATGACGTGGTGCGCGCCCTTCGACCACCACAAGAGGAAGGCAGCGTTCATCGTGGGGGTAGCATACCTCCGCGAGATGAGGAAGCAGGCGTTGCTCGAGCTGGCCAAGATGCACAACAACGGCGAGACCACGTGGTAGCAAACGCCGTCCGTCCACCCCCGCCTGGGAGAGGTGCAGGGGGCGGCTTCCATGGTCCGGGGAGGGGCCATGGACATGGAGGCCATGGTGGGGGAGCACTTCACATTGACGACGATGACTTTCTGCACTACGATGATGGCTACCACCGCCGTAATCGTTATGGCGAAGAACGGCCACACGAGGAGAAATTTGGTAAGCTTAAATTCACAATGCCTTCGTTTTCAGGTACACATGAGCCCGAAGAATACCTCACTTGGGAACTCAAGGTGGACAAGGTGTTCCGCTTGCACAACTATTCTGAAGAAAAGAAAATCCATATGGTGGGACTAGAATTCAATGATTATGCCTTGGTTTGGTGGGAACAAGTGCAAAACCAAAGGATGGAGAACAATGAGCCACCCATCACTACATGGGAAGAGATGAAGTACCATATGAGGGCAAGGTTTGTTCCTAAACATTACAAACGTGATCTTTTTGATAAATTGCAGAATTTGAAGCAAGGGAGTTTCACGATTGAGGAGTACTACAAAGAGATGGAAATGGCTATGATAAGGGCTAATGTTTATGAACAAGAAGAGCAAACTATGGTCCGTTTCCTTGCTGGTTTGCAACCTTCCATCAAGCGAATTGTCGAATTTCAACCCTATACAACAACATGGTGGAGTTGGTACATCAAGCCACTAAGGCTGAGAGGCAAGTACAACAAGACATGAGGGTGTCAAAATCATCTTCCTACACTCCCCGTACAGCACCTACAGGAGGTAAAACCACATCTCGTTTCAATTCGTTTAAAACTAACCAATCTAGTGGAAGTTTTACTCCTAGTGCACGTGCTGCCCCGAGTGTCAAGAATACCACTCCTTCCTTTCCAAAAAGAGGACCCGCCCCATCTTCAACATCTTCTGTTGGTTCTACGGCCAAGAGTAGCTCCATCCAATGCTTCAAGTGTCTTGGTCGCGGACATATGCAAAAAGATTGCCCAAATAGCAAGGTAATGTTGGTAACTGAGAATGGAGAATATGATTCTGCAGAAGAAGATGGAGAGCACCTTGCTGACTTTCAGGCGTTTGAGGATGGCCATGAGGAAGAAAGAGAAGAAGAAACACATAGGGATGGGTATTGTGACCCTGAGTCCGGTCCTATCCTTGTGTGCACCCCTTCGGTGTTGAGCGTTCAAACAAAATCATTGCCTAACCCAGCTAGTTCTGTTCGCCTTTTGTTGTTACAGGAAGCACATGGCGGTGGCCTCATGGGACATTTTGGCGTTAAGAAGACGGAGGACATTCTTGCAGATCACTTCTTCTGGCCCAAGATGCGACGCGATGTGGAGAGATTTGTCGCTCGCTGCACTACATGTCAAAAAGCTAAGTCACGACTCAGTCCCCATGGTTTATATATGCCTCTCCCTGTTCCTAATGTTCCTTGGGAGGATATTTCAATGGACTTTGTCCTAGGATTGCCTAGAACCAAGAGGGGAAGGGACAGCATCTTTGTAGTTGTCGACAGATTTTCCAAAATGGCTCACTTTTTACCTTGTCACAAGAGCGATGATGCTACTAATGTTGCTGATTTATTCTTTCGTGAGATTGTTCGCTTGCATGGTGTGCCCAAAACAATAGTCTCAGATCGTGATACAAAGTTCCTTAGTCATTTTTGGAGAACATTGTGGAACAAATTAGGGACTAAGTTGCTGTTCAGCACTACGTGTCATCCCCAAACTGATGGTCAAACTGAGGTTGTTAATAGAACTTTATCTACCATGCTTAGGGCTATTCTAAATACAAATCTGAAACTTTGGGAAGAATGTTTACCTCATATTGAATTTGCTTATAATCGTGCCATACATTCAACCACCAAGATGTGCCCTTTTCAGATTGTATATGGGTTCATACCTCGTGCTCCAATTGATTTAATCTCTGTTTCAGACACCGAGGACTTGAATTTTGATGCTAACCAACGTGCAGATCTGATCTTGAAAATACATGAACAAACAAGGAGGAATATTGAGCATATGAATGTAAAGAATAAACTCGCAGGTAGTAAAGGAAGACAACACGTGACCTTTCAACCTGGTGATTTGGTTTGGTTACACTTGAGAAAGGATCGATTCCCAGCATTGCGCAAGTCCAAATTGATGCCACGTGCTGATGGGCCATTCAGGATTCTTGAAAAAATAAATGATAATGCATATAAACTAGATCTTCCAGCAGACTATGGTGTTTCTTCTAGTTTCAATGTTGCAGATTTGAAGCCATATGTTGGTGAACCCGAGCAGATTCCGTCGTGGACGACTCCAATTCAAGAAGGGGAGGATGATGCGGACATCACACCTTCGATTCCAACCACATCTCCTTCTACTGCTACAACTCCAGAAGCAATTCAAGGACCCGTCACTCGAGCCCGTGCACGTGAACTCAATTATGTGATCCTTCTAAGGAATGAGGGTCAAGAAGATGGCAAGGAATGAGAGACAAATAAAAGGTGCTGCGCCACCTACCTTTGGGGCTGGGCCCATGTAATAAAGTCATATTTAGGCAATTTAGGAAAGGTTAAGAGGAGATTTCGCCCTACCTTACTTGCTGGACGAATTCCCCTCCCCCTCTCCTATTTAGTTCAGGCCGAGCTCTCCTTTTGACTTGGGTTTTCTTTTGTTTAAGTTTAGCCTTTGTGCAAACACTGATCTTCAGTTGTGTCCAACGACCACCTGCCAGACAGCAATTGTGAAACCCCACATTCGAGTGATTTCAGTTTGCCTACATCTTTTTCTTGCTTGTTCTTCGATTGCTTGCAGGAATTGAACCTCGTGTTCAGGTTGATCTCGCTGTTCCAGCACGGTCAATAACCATTTGGAGTTGGTTCTGCGATTGCTAAGGCGCCCACGACCTGTTCGTTCGTAGTCGGATCGCGAGAGTCACCACCAACCAATCGATATTTATCCTCTCACCGAAAGATCGGGCACTCCAGTCCTATCAGTGGAAGACAGCTTTTAAAACCAAATTTGGATTGTATGAATGGTTAGTGATGCCTTTTGGATTTATCTAATGCTCCTAGTACATTCATGCGATTAATGAACCATGTTTTGAGACATTTCATTGGAAAATTCGTGGTAGTATATTTTGATGACATCTTGATATATAGCCGATCATTGGAAGAACATGTTGAACACGTTAGGCAAGTGCTAGAAGTGCTAAGATCTGAACAATTGTATGCTAACCTTGAGAAGTGTACCTTTTGCACAAACAAAGTGGTGTTCTTAGGCTATGTTGTTTCAGCTAATGGAATTGAAGTTGATGAATCTAAAATTGAAGCTATTCGCAATTGGCCTACTCCTGTGAATGTTAGTCAAATTCGTAGCTTTCATGGGCTTGCTAGCTTCTATCGCCGCTTTGTGAAAGATTTTAGCACCATTGCTGCCCCATTAAATGAATTAACAAAAAAAGGAGTCACTTTTGAGTGGGGAGGGAAACAAGACAAAGCTTTTGCTGAATTGAAGAAATGTTTGACTGAAGCACCATTGCTTGTTTTACCTGATTTCACTAAAACTTTTGAGATTGAATGTGATGCTAGTGGGATAGGTATTGGTGGTGTTTTGATGCAAGAAAGAAAACCTGTTGCATATTTTAGTGAGAAACTTCATGGTGCACAATTGAATTATCCTGTTTATGACAAAGAATTGTATGCTCTTGTGCGCACATTAGAGACTTGGCAACATTATCTTTGGCCTAAAGAATTTGTCATTCATTCTGATCATGAAGCATTGAAATATTTGAAAGGACAGGCTAAACTGAACCGTAGACATGCTAAGTGGGTTGAATTCATTGAAACATTTCCATATGTTGTTAAATACAAGAAAGGCAAGGAAAATGTGGTAGCTGATGCATTGTCTAGAAAACATGTGCTTTTCACTCAATTGGAAGTAAAGGTTCCAGGGCTAGAGAGTTTGAAAGATTTGTATGCTTCTGGTCATGACTTTTCGGCTCCATATTCTAATTGCAAAGATGGGAAAGGGTGGGATAAGTTTCATGTTCATGATGGTTTTCTCTTTCGTATGAACAAACTATGTGTTCCAGATTCTTCTGTGCGTTTGCTACTATTGCAGGAGTCTCATGCAGGAGCATTGATGGGTCACTTTGGAAGAGAGAAGACATACATGATGTTGGCCGATCACTTCTATTGGCCAAAGATGAGGCGCGACGTCGAGAGATTTGTTCAAAGATGCATCACATGCCATAAAGCAAAGTCAAAACTCAATCCACATGGTTTGTACACTCCACTTCCAGTTCCTAGTGTTCCTTGGGAAGATATTAGCATGGATTTTGTGTTGGGATTACCTAGGACCAAGAGGGGGAGGGATTCAGTCTTTGTTGTTGTGGATCGGTTTTCTAAAATGGCACATTTTATTCCCTGTCATAAGAGCGACAATGCGTCGCATGTAGCTGACTTGTTTTTCAGGGAGATTGTGAGGTTGCATGGAATGCCAAGAACTATTGTTTCCGATCGTGACGTCAAGTTCATGAGCTACTTTTGGAAAACTTTGTGGGCCAAGCTTGGGACAAAGTTGTTGTTTTCAACAACTTGTCACCCACAAACAGATGGACAGACGGAGGTGGTGAACCGTACACTCTCAATGCTGCTGCGGACGATGATCAAAAAGAATTTGAAAGAGTGGGAAGATTGCCTACCGCATGTTGAATTTGCATATAATCGGGCGGTGCATTCTACAACTCAATTGTGTCCATTTGAGGTGGTGTATGGTTTCAAACCAATCACGCCACTTGACTTGATGCCACTTCCATTATAAGAACGTACAAATATGGAGGCTTCTAAGCGTGCTGATTTTGTGAAAAAGCTCCATGAAAAGACTAAAGAGGTAATTGAAAAGAAGGTACGTGCTTATGCTTCTAAAGCTAACAAGATTAGAAAGAAAATGCTATTTGAACCAGGTGACTTAGTATGGGTGCATCTTCGCAAAGAACGCTTTCCGGAGAAGCGTAAATCAAAATTGATGCCCCGTGGTGATGGTCCTTTTAAAGTACTTGCCAAGATCAATGACAACGCATACAAGATAGAGCTTCCGGGAGACGATTACGGGGTGAGTACTACTTTTAATGTTGCTGATTTATCACCATTCTTTGGACAAGATGGCACAGAGTCGAGGACGACTCCTTTTCAAGAGGGGGAGGATGATGAGGACATCTCTATTACACATTCTTCACCCACTCCAAGTGTGCATGACAAAGCTAGTGATGAGGCTCCAAAAGGTCCTATGACAAGAGCAAGAGCTAAGCTACTTCAACAACAGGTGCTTTTGTTTCTTAGAGAGTCTTCTATTACATTAGATGAGAATAGCGTACTACCTAATGCAAATATGTTATGTGTTCTCAGGTTTGAAGCAACAGAAGATCAAGTGGAGAAGGACCAATTGGCCACGAGTCATGAGAGGGAAGAAGCCCATGCAGTGGGAGAGCAAAAGGGAGGAGCCCAAGGACTTAAACCACAAGTTTTGGATAAGATTTTCAAGCCAAATTCAGACTTCCCACGTGCTCAACCCAATTCAAACTCGGATTCAACTCAGGATTCAACTCGGATTCGGTTCGGGACAGCCTGACAGGCAGTTACTAAAAAGGCCATAACTTTCACAAACGGAGTCCGATTCAGGTGTTCTTGTACTCGTTGGAAAGATAATTTCAAGGGCTACGCAAAGGATCTGGTCTCACTTTCAAATTCCTCACGGATAAAAAGTTATGACCAAAACAATATGACGGGTGAAAACTGTAGTTTCCTTTTTGTGAGAGTTCGTATCTAAAACCATATAGGGTTGAGTTGTAATTGGTTTGGGGACCATATGGACGTCCCAAGGGGCTATATAAGCCTTGTAATGGCAGCCTTTAGGGCTTAGACCACGTTTGAGAAAAATCAATCTACTAAAGTTTGTTCGAGTTTAGCATTGCTGCCGAAGTTCCATAGGGAATTAGGAGCGTTCTCTTCAATCAAGATCGTTCAGCCTTTCCGTTGGGAATTGGGAGCACGATTGATCTTCGCTTGGTGGTCGACGAAATCAACACGAGTGTGTTTTGGCGGATTAAAGAGTGTTCCTCCCTTGCATTGGCATTGGAGGATCATTACGATTCATCAAGACTGCCGTGAGTATCCATCCTACGTCGAGAAGATCGGGCGACCCTGTATCAGTAACTGTGAAACTTTCATCCACCACAGGGTCCCCTGGGTACTATAAACTGAACACGTGCGAAATTGAGGCACGAACTAAAACAGAGTGCAAAAACAACCCGAATGGATTTCATATATGCTATAGCTCGCTTCGGCTTGCATCTTGATTCCATCCGAGTCGGTATGAAACATTCCCGCGCATTGTGTTCCGACGGGTACAATAGACTCCATGCGTATAAAATCGAGGCATAAAATAAAACTTGGTGCCAAAAGAACATGAATGGACTCCGTACACGCCCAACCTCATTTGGCGTGCGTTGAGAATCCGTCCGAGTCGGTGTGAAGCATTCATCCACCACAAGTTCCACTGGGAGGTATAAATTCCATGCATACGAAATCAAGGCAGGAAATGACTCTGAGTGCAACACAATCCGAATGGAGTTCATATAAGCCTAGCTCTATTTGATGTGCATTTGAAAGCTGTCCGAGCTGAGCTTGGTGCATTTTGAAAGCACTGCACATATGCCCTAGCTCGGCTTGGTGCAATTTGAATCCTTACAGGCTTGAGCGAAACTTTCATCCAGTACGGGGTCCGCTACGTACCGTAAAATGCGTGCGTATGAAATCGAGGCACGAAATAAAACTAAGTGTGAAATAATGCGAATGGATCTCATACACGCCCTAGCTCAGTTTGGCATAAATTGGAATCCGTCCGAGCCGGTGTGAAACTTTCATCTACTACGGTTTCCAGTCCAAGCTATAGACTCCGTGCGCATGATACCGCGGCACGAAGTAAAAATAATTGCCAAACAACCTGAATGGACTTCATATAAACCGTACTTCACTTTGGCTTGCATTTCGGCTCCGCCCGAGGTAGTGTGAATGTTTCCCGCACAACGGCTTCCGACGGGTATTATAAACTCCACGCGTACGAAATCAATGCGCGAAATAAAACTGAATGCCAACACCCTGAATGGACTTCACATACACCCCACCTCGGTCTGGTGCATTTCGAATCGATTCAAGTAAGTGTGAAACTTTCATCCACCACGGGGTCCCCTGGGTACTATAAACTGCACGCGTGCGAAATTGAGGCACGAACTAAAACAGAGTGCAAAAACAACCCGAATGGATTTCATATACGCCCTAGCCCTGCTTGGCAAGCATTGTGAATCCGTCCGAGTCGGTGTGAAACTTTCATCCACTACAAGTTCCACTGGGAGCTGCAAACTCCATGCGTACGAAATCGATGCACGGAATAAAACATAGTGATAAACAATTCGAATGGGCTCACATACGCCTTAGCTCACTTTGGTGAGCATTTCGAATCCATCCAAGTCAGTGTGAAACTTTATCCACTACAGTTTCCGCTGTGAGCTGTAAACTATGTGCGTACGAAATCGAGGCATTAGGTAAAACTGAGTGCCAAACAACCCGAATGGACTTCGTATATGCTATAGCTCGCTTCGGCTTGCATCTTGATATCATCCGAGTCGGTATGCAACTTTCCCGCGCAATGTGTTCCGACGGGTACAATAGACTCCATGCGTATAAAATCGAGGCATAAAATAAAACTTGGTGCCAAAAGAACATGAATGGACTCCGTACACGCCCAACCTCATTTGGCGTGCATTGAGAATCCGTCCGAGTCGGTGTGAAGCATTCATCCACCACAAGTTCCACTGGGAGGTATAAATTCCATGCATACGAAATCAAGGCAGGAAATGACACTGAGTGCAACACAATCCGAATGGAGTTCATATAAGCCTAGCTCTATTTGATGTGCATTTGAAAGTTGTCCGAGCTGAGCTTGGTGCATTTTGAGTGCACTGCACATATGCCCTAGCTCGGCTTGGTGCATTTTGAATCCTTACAGGCTTGAGCGAAACTTTCATCCAGTAAGGGGTCCGCTACGTACCGTAAAATGTGTGCGTATGAAATCGAGGCACGAAATAAAACTAAGTGTGAAATAATGCGAATGGATCTCATACACGCCCTAGCTCAGTTTGGCATAAATTGGAATCCGTCCGAGCCGGTGTGAAACTTTCATCTACTACGGTTTCCAGTCCAAGCTATAGACTCCGTGCGCATGATATCGCGGCACGAAGTAAAAATAATTGCCAAACAACCTGAATGGACTTCATATAAACCGTACTTCACTTTGGCTTCCATTTCGGCTCTGCCCGAGGTAGTGTGAATGTTTCCCGCACAACGGCTTCCGACGGGTATTATAAACTCCACGCGTACGAAATCAATGCGAGAAATAAAACTGAATGCCAACACCCTGAATGGACTTCACATACACCCCAGCTCGGTCTGGTGCATTTCGAATCGATTCAAGTAAGTGTGAAACTTTCAACCACCACAGGGTCCCCTGGGTACTATAAACTGAACGCGTGCGAAATTGAGGCACGAACTAAAACAGAGTGCAAAAACAACCCGAATGGATTTCATATATGCCCTAGCCCTGTTTGGCAAGCATTGTGAATCCGTCCGAGTCGGTGTGAAACTTTCATCCACTACAAGTTCCACTGGGAGCTGAAAACTCCATGCGTACGAAATCGATGCACGGAATAAAACATAGTGATAAACAATTCGAATGGGCTCACATACGCCTTAGCTCACCTTGGTGAGCATTTCGAATCCATCCAAGTCAGTGTGAAACTTCATCCACTACAGTTTCCGCTGTGAGCTGTAGACTACGTGCGTACGAAATCGAGGCATTAGGTAAAACTGAGTGCCAAACAACCCGAATGGACTTCATATATGCTATAGCTCGCTTCGGCTTGCATCTTGATTCCATCCGAGTCGGTATGAAACATTCCCGCGCAATATGTTCCGACGGGTACAATAGACTCCATGCGTATAAAATCGAGGCATAAAATAAAACTTGGTGCCAAAAGAACATGAATGGACTCCGTACACGCCCAACCTCATTTGGCGTGCGATGAGAATCCGTCCGAGTCGGTGTGAAGCATTCATCCACCACAAGTTCCACTGGGAGGTATAAATTCCATGCATACGAAATCAAGGCAGGAAATGACACTGAGTGCAACACAATCCAAATGGAGTTCATATAACTCTAGCTCTATTTGATGTGCATTTGAAAGCTGTCCGAGCTGAGCTTGGTGCATTTTGAAAGCACTGCACATATGCCCTAGCTCGGCTTGGTGCAATTTGAATCCTTGCAGGCTTGAGCGAAACTTTCATCCAGTAAGGGGTCCGCTACGTACCGTAAAATGCGTGCGTATGAAATCGAGGCAAGAAATAAAACTAAGTGTGAAATAATGCGAATGGATCTCATACACGCCCTAGCTCAGTTTGGCATAAATTGGAATCCGTCCGAGCCGGTGTGAAATATTCATCTACTACGGTTTCCAGTCCAAGCTATAGACTCCGTGCGCATGATATCGCGGCACGAAGTAAAAATAATTGCCAAACAACCTGAATGGACTTCATATAAACCGTACTTCACTTTGGCTTGCATTTCGGCTCCGCCCGAGGTAGTGTGAATGTTTCCCGCACAACGGCTTCCGACGGGTATTATAAACTCCACGCGTACGAAATCAACGCGCGAAATAAAACTGAATGCCAACACCCTGAATGGACTTCACATACACCCCAGCTCGGTCTGGTGCATTTCGAATCGATTCAAGTAAGTGTGAAACTTTCATCCACCACGGGGTCCCCTGGGTACTATAAACTGCACGCGTGCGAAATTGAGGCACGAACTAAAACAGAGTGCAAAACCAACCCGAATGGATTTCATATACGCCCTAGCCCTGTTTGGCAAGCATTGCGAATCCGTCCGAGTCGGTGTGAAACTTTCATCCACTACAAGTTCCACTGGGAGCTGCAAACTCCATGCGTACGAAATCGATGCACGGAATAAAACATAGTGATAAACAATTCGAATGGGCTCACATACTGATGCGGACACAAACATGATTAGAACTTTTCAATCAAATACATTATTTCACTGGAAAGAAGTATTGAGCCGCATTAAATATTGTCAGGTGAATTTGTTTCTTAATGACTTTCTTTCTATTCGTGGGAACGATATACTACCTTATGCCAAATTCTTGTTTATTATTAGGTTTGAATATTATGATGATTCCGGGGCCAAAGCAATGGAGAAGCATAAGGAGGGTGATCATATTTGCTACCAAGAACGAAGAGCTCAAAGCCTATGGGAATGGAAAGGAGGAAACCAAGCAGTCCATGTAACTCATCAAGGTGGAAAGAAGCCCATGCAGTGGGAGAGCAAAAGGGAGGAGCCCAAGGACTTAAACTACAAGTTTTGGATAAGATTTTCAAGTCAAATTCAGACTTCCCACGTGCTCAATCCAATTCAAACTCGGATTCAACTCAGGATTCAACTCGGACTCGGTTCGGGACAGCCTGACAGGCAGTTACTAAAAAGGCCATAACTTTCACAAACGGAGTCCGATTCAGGTGTTCTTGTACTCGTTGGAAAGATAATTTCAAGGGCTACGCAATGGATCTGGTCCCACCTCCAAATTCGTCACGGATAAAAAGTTATGACCGAAACAATGTGACGGGTGAAAAATATAGTTTCCTTTTTGTAAGAGTTTGTATCTAAAACCATATAGGGTTGAGTTGTATTTGGTTTGGGGACCATATGGACGTCCCAAGGGGCTATATAACCCTTGTATTGGCAGCCTTTAGGGCACAGACCACGTTTGATAATAAAATACTCTTGTTCTTTCTGTTGGCCGAACCAACATGAGGGAATTGGGAGTTCGCTGAGTTCATCGAAATCAAGATCGTTCAACCTTTCCGCTGGGAATTGGGAGCGCGATAGAACTTCATCCGGTGGTCGTGAAGTTCAACACGTGTGATTGGGCGAATTATAGAGTGCTAACTCTTGCATTGGCAACGGGAGATCACTACGATTCATCAAGTCCACGTGAGTATCTTGATCCTACGTCGAGAAGATCGGGCGACCCCGTATCATCTTGGTATCAGAGCGCGGTTTACTCGGTAGGATTATTTACCCTTAGTTTTAGATTGATTTACTTTTGTCCTATAGTCCATTAAAACCAAAAATTGCCACAAAAAAAAATATCCAAACCCTAGTTTTTGCATCTGTAATTTTGTGAGTTTTGCTAAGTTTTGATCCATTAGAACTTTGGTTAGGTGCTGATCATTCGTGTTTATTTGCGTAGCTTAATCTTTGTATCCAATCCAAAATTCAAAAAAAATTGATCTGCTACAGTACACGATCGCTACAGTACCGTATTGCTACAGTACACGATCTGCTACAGTACCGCAAAAAAAATCCTGTTCATCTTTGAGACTAGCTGTTGAATATTGCATCTAGGGCTGCTCTTGAGTATTTTACACTTTGCTAAATATTTGAGACCTGCAAAAAAATCAAAGGAACAATTAAAGCTAGTTCGGCCTTTAAAAAAAAAAGACAGCTGAAAAAAAAAGAGAAGAAGAGAAAAAGGAAAAAAAAAACATTGGCCGAATTTGGGTGAGTTCTTAGTCCATAAATTCAGATTGTGTAATTTAATCTCTTGAGCAATCTCGTGCCCTTACATTCATATCATTGCAATTGGCTAGCGTCTCTCCTAGTACTTGGTGCAAAACGAGCTATCTAATCTTTAATTTCAGATTGCCTCTAGTTAGCTCATTCCCTTGTTTGCATCGAGTCACATTGATCTTTGCGTGTGCGTTCATATACTTCACTTAAATCTTTTGGATCAGCACTTAGGCAAAGTATTCTAGCTTGGATTATTACTTAACTTTACAACATCAAGAATTTCAGATTGCTAGGATATACACTTTCATACCAAGCTCCACCATATAACCGTTGTTGTGCAAGTAGTGAACACTCTTGAATTCGCTTAATCATCACGTTGCTGTTGTCACTTCTACCAGGTGTAAGTTTTTATTGGCCTTAATTCACTTCGGAAGGGTAAGAACTTTACTTGGGAGAGAAAATAGTGAGATTGAGTGATTTCCACATATATATATGTTGCATAACTAACCATGACAGGATATTCAACAATTCGATCCTCTTGGTGTGAACAAAATAGGAATGAATCTTCAGTATTTCGTTCCTCATGGTGTGATTCCAAACCCAACAATTTGTCTCTTCCGTTCTATGGAAGTGAAGATCCAGAGGAGTATATTGAGTGGGAATGGCAATTGGAGAAAGAGTTTAGATTTCAGAAGCTTCCCAAAGACCAAGAAGTGATGCGAGCCACTATGCAGTTTAAAGACTATGCTTATAGTTGGTGGCAACAATTATCTGGAAAACGATTCATTAGATCTTGGTCAAATTTGAAGGTGATCATGAGAAATGAATTTGTGCCAACCTATTATGAGCGGGAATTGCTTCACCATGTGGAGAGCATCACACAAGGGAGTAACGCTGTTCAAGATTACTATTATGAGTTGAAGCATGCATTCCGTCGTGCCGGTGTCACCAGCGAATTAAGAGAGAAGGCATATTTCAAACAAGGCTTGAATTATAAGATCGCTGCTGCACTTCAACATAAATATTTTAGTAGCATGCATGATCTTGTGAATTGTGCTATTAAGGAGGAGAAGAGACTTATGGAGAGACGTACATCACGGTTCAATCCATGTCCATACTTCAGCTCTTATGGTTCCACTAGTGTGACACATGAGAAGATGACCGAGCATGGGACTTTCCCTTCGGTTAAGAAGACATGTACTGCTGCCCCATTGCTACAAACAACACTTGAGATGCATCAAAACCCATGTGAGAATGAGAGCCACATAGCCAAATTGAGTGAGAGTGTTGAAAAGAGTGAGCTGTGTGATTCCACCATATGTGAGTTTGAGAACATCCAAATTGAGAGTGAGAGAGATACACCAAAAGAAAAGAGAGAAGTAGAAGATAGACAAAGTGAGGTTGATTTTGAAACTAACACATTAATATCTACTTCTAGTGTTGTTTCTCACATTATGCAGGTTGAAATTGAAGATGAGGAATTAAACATTCAACAACCGGCATCATTGGAAGTTAAAGATGAGGAGATAACCACGGTTCAAGATGAAGTACTTGCTGTCCCGTTGTTACATCATGATGATTTAATACCTACAACACCTACATCAACTGAGGAGAACAACAAAGGTAACAATATTGGTACTGAAATTAATTGTGAAACAGTGAGTACTTGTGAAAACTCATATGTGCGAATGAAAATTCCATGTTCTAAAATTTCTTTGCTTAATTTACATAATGTGGAATTAATTACTCATAAGGAAGTTCTTACTCGAATATCTCCTAGTGATTCTTTATATTATATCATGTTCGATGATCCTAAAGAGCTATCTAGTGTCATTCAGAATGTTGCTGAAATTTCATGTTTAAAATCACTAGTTAGTTCCTATGCCTACACATATAAGTTCAATTTGATCGGAGATTATGGTGTAGATGACAACTTTTATGTTTATCGAATATGCATTACATGTGAAAAGCTTGCTGATTTGAAATTGCATATTTTGGATAAACAAACTTTTGTGCCATATCATGATCACAAGGAGATGAGGTTTAACAATAGTGCGTGCTGTTTACAAAGAGTTCTTGTGCCTAGTTGTTCCTCTTTTAATGAACAATCATGTACAAATAATCAGAGTAGCGCAGTTGAAGCATGGAAGGCACTTAAAATTTTCTCTTCCATATTTGAACCGTTTGATCTGGTTTTGCCCATTAATGACTTGTCCACGTACTTCTCAAAGTCGAGGACGACTTTTTCTTGTGGGAGGGAGAATGGTGTGAATGAAAACATTGCAATGTATGCATTTGATAGCTGTTGTAGTATCAATTGGTTTGTGCAAAACAGTAAGAATGACAACGACACAATAATTGATTCATACATATACCACGCATATGTGTTGTTCTTTTTGCTTACTACACCTCTAGGTAATAATAATGTGAAAGACGGAAGGGGTGTAACTGACCAATACATATACCATGCATACACATTGTATTCTTTGTTTAGTACAATTTCAGGCTATCAAAAGCCGAGGACGGCTTTTCTTGAAGAAGGGGAGGATGATGCGGACACAAACATGATTAGAACTTTTCAATCAAATACATTATTTCACTGGAAAGAAGTATTGAGCCGCATTAAATATTGTCAGGTGAATTTGTTTCTTAATGACTTTCTTTCTATTCGTGGGAACGATATACTACCTTATGCCAAATTCTTGTTTATTATTAGGTTTGAATATTATGATGATTCCGGGGCCAAAGCAATGGAGAAGCATAAGGAGGGTGATCATATTTGCTACCAAGAACGAAGAGCTCAAAGCCTATGGGAATGGAAAGGAGGAAACCAAGCAGTCCATGTAACTCATCAAGGTGGAAAGAAGCCCATGCAGTGGGAGAGCAAAAGGGAGGAGCCCAAGGACTTAAACTACAAGTTTTGGATAAGATTTTCAAGTCAAATTCAGACTTCCCACGTGCTCAATCCAATTCAAACTCGGATTCAACTCAGGATTCAACTCGGACTCGGTTCGGGACAGCCTGACAGGCAGTTACTAAAAAGGCCATAACTTTCACAAACGGAGTCCGATTCAGGTGTTCTTGTACTCGTTGGAAAGATAATTTCAAGGGCTACGCAATGGATCTGGTCCCACCTCCAAATTCGTCACGGATAAAAAGTTATGACCGAAACAATGTGACGGGTGAAAAATATAGTTTCCTTTTTGTAAGAGTTTGTATCTAAAACCATATAGGGTTGAGTTGTATTTGGTTTGGGGACCATATGGACGTCCCAAGGGGCTATATAACCCTTGTATTGGCAGCCTTTAGGGCAAAGACCACGTTTGATGATAAAATACTCTTGTTCTTTCTGTTGGCCGAACCAACATGAGGGAATTGGGAGTTCGCTGAGTTCATCGAAATCAAGATCGTTCAACCTTTCCGCTGGGAATTGGGAGCGCGATAGAACTTCATCCGGTGGTCGTGAAGTTCAACACGTGTGATTGGGCGAATTATAGAGTGCTAACTCTTGCATTGGCAACGGGAGATCACTACGATTCATCAAGTCCACGTGAGTATCTTGATCCTACGTCGAGAAGATCGGGCGACCCCGTATCACATACGCCTTAGCTCACTTTGGTGAGCATTTCGAATCCATCCAAGTCAGTGTGAAACTTTATCCACTACAGTTTCCGCTGTGAGCTGTAAACTATGTGCGTACGAAATCGAGGCATTAGGTAAAACTGAGTGCCAAACAACCCGAATGGACTTCATATATGCTATAGCTCGCTTCGGCTTGCATCTTGATATCATCCGAGTCGGTATGCAACTTTCCCGCGCAATGTGTTCCGACGGGTACAATAGACTCCATGCGTATAAAATCGAGGCATAAAATAAAACTTGGTGCCAAAAGAACATGAATGGACTCCGTACACGCCCAACCTCATTTGGCGTGCATTGAGAATCCGTCCGAGTCGGTGTGAAGCATTCATCCACCACAAGTTCCACTGGGAGGTATAAATTCCATGCATACGAAATCAAGGCAGGAAATGACACTGAGTGCAACACAATCCGAATGGAGTTCATATAAGCCTAGCTCTATTTGATGTGCATTTGAAAGTTGTCCGAGCTGAGCTTGGTGCATTTTGAGTGCACTGCACATATGCCCTAGCTCGGCTTGGTGCATTTTGAATCCTTACAGGCTTGAGCGAAACTTTCATCCAGTAAGGGGTCCGCTACGTACCGTAAAATGTGTGCGTATGAAATCGAGGCACGAAATAAAACTAAGTGTGAAATAATGCGAATGGATCTCATACACGCCCTAGCTCAGTTTGGCATAAATTGGAATCCGTCCGAGCCGGTGTGAAACTTTCATCTACTACGGTTTCCAGTCCAAGCTATAGACTCCGTGCGCATGATATCGCGGCACGAAGTAAAAATAATTGCCAAACAACCTGAATGGACTTCATATAAACCGTACTTCACTTTGGCTTCCATTTCGGCTCTGCCCGAGGTAGTGTGAATGTTTCCCGCACAACGGCTTCCGACGGGTATTATAAACTCCACGCGTACGAAATCAATGCGAGAAATAAAACTGAATGCCAACACCCTGAATGGACTTCACATACACCCCAGCTCGGTCTGGTGCATTTCGAATCGATTCAAGTAAGTGTGAAACTTTCAACCACCACAGGGTCCCCTGGGTACTATAAACTGAACGCGTGCGAAATTGAGGCACGAACTAAAACAGAGTGCAAAAACAACCCGAATGGATTTCATATATGCCCTAGCCCTGTTTGGCAAGCATTGTGAATCCGTCCGAGTCGGTGTGAAACTTTCATCCACTACAAGTTCCACTGGGAGCTGCAAACTCCATGCGTACGAAATCGATGCACGGAATAAAACATAGTGATAAACAATTCGAATGGGCTCACATACGCCTTAGCTCACCTTGGTGAGCATTTCGAATCCATCCAAGTCAGTGTGAAACTTCATCCACTACAGTTTCCGCTGTGAGCTGTAGACTACGTGCGTACGAAATCGAGGCATTAGGTAAAACTGAGTGCCAAACAACCCGAATGGACTTCATATATGCTATAGCTCACTTCGGCTTGCATCTTGATTCCATCCGAGTCGGTATGAAACATTCCCGCGCAATATGTTCCGACGGGTACAATAGACTCCATGCGTATAAAATCGAGGCATAAAATAAAACTTGGTGCCAAAAGAACATGAATGGACTCCGTACACGCCCAACCTCATTTGGCGTGCGATGAGAATCCGTCCGAGTCGGTGTGAAGCATTCATCCACCACAAGTTCCACTGGGAGGTATAAATTCCATGCATACGAAATCAAGGCAGGAAATGACACTGAGTGCAACACAATCCGAATGGAGTTCATATAACTCTAGCTATATTTGATGTGCATTTGAAAGCTGTCCGAGCTGAGCTTGGTGCATTTTGAAAGCACTGCACATATGCCCTAGCTCGGCTTGGTGCAATTTGAATCCTTGTAGGCTTGAGCGAAACTTTCATCCAGTAAGGGGTCCGCTACGTACCGTAAAATGCGTGCGTATGAAATCGAGGCAAGAAATAAAACTAAGTGTGAAATAATGCGAATGGATCTCATACACGCCCTAGCTCAGTTTGGCATAAATTGGAATCCGTCCGAGCCGGTGTGAAATATTCATCTACTACGGTTTCCAGTCCAAGCTATAGACTCCGTGCGCATGATATCGCGGCACGAAGTAAAAATAATTGCCAAACAACCTGAATGGACTTCATATAAACCGTACTTCACTTTGGCTTGCATTTCGGCTCCGCCCGAGGTAGTGTGAATGTTTCCCGCACAACGGCTTCCGACGGGTATTATAAACTCCACGCGTACGAAATCAACGCGCGAAATAAAACTGAATGCCAACACCCTGAATGGACTTCACATACACCCCAGCTCGGTCTGGTGCATTTCGAATCGATTCAAGTAAGTGTGAAACTTTCATCCACCACGGGGTCCCCTGGGTACTATAAACTGCACGCGTGCGAAATTGAGGCACGAACTAAAACAGAGTGCAAAACCAACCCGAATGGATTTCATATACGCCCTAGCCCTGTTTGGCAAGCATTGTGAATCCGTCCGAGTCGGTG
>CM029632.1:5680606-5696900 GCA_017311315.1 Dendrocalamus latiflorus | reverse complement strand
CTATAGCTTCGACTGGAACCGTAGTAGATGAAAGTTTCACACCGGCTCGGACGGATTCCAATTTATGCCAAACTGAGCTAGGGCGTGTGTGAGATCCATTCGCATTATTTCGCACTTAGTTTTATTTCGTGCCTCGATTTCATACGCACGCAGTTTAAGGTACGTAGCGGACCCCTTACTGGATGAAAGTTTCGCTCAAGCCTGTAAGGATTCAAAATGCACCAAGCCGAGCTAGGGCATATGTGCAGTGCATTCAAAATGCACCAAGCTCAGCCCGGACAACTTTCAAATGCACATCAAATAGAGCTAGGCTTATATGAACTCCATTCGGATTGTGTGGCACTCAGTGTCACTTTCCTGCCTTGATTTCATATGCGTGGAATTACACCTCCCAGTGGAACTTGTGGAGGATGAAAGGCTTCACACCGACTCGGACGGAATTCTCAATGCACGCCAAATGAGGTTGTGCGTGTACGGAGTCCATTCATGTTCTTTTGGCACCAAGTTTTATTTTATGCCTCGATTTTATACGTATGGAGTCTATTGTACCCGTCGGAACACATTGCGCGGGAAAGTTTTGTACCGGCTCGGATGGAATCAAGATGCAAGCCGAAGCGAGCTATAGCGTATATGAAGTCCATTCGGGTTGTTTGGCACTCAGGGTTACCTAATGCCTCGATTTCGTACGCACGTAGTTTACAGCTCACAGCGGAAACTGTAGTGGATGAAGTTTCACACTGACTTGGATGGATTCGAAATGCTCACCAAAGTGAGCTAAGGCGTATGTGAGTCCACTCGAATTGTTTATCACTTAGTTTTATTCCGTGCATCGATTTCGTACGCATGGAGTTTGCAGCTCCCAGTGGAACTTGTAGTGGATGAAAGTTTCACACCGACTCGGACGGATTCACGATACTTGCCAAACAGGGCTAGGGCGTATATGAAATCCATTCGGGTTGTTTCGCACTCTGTTTTAGTTCGTGCCTCAATTTCGCACGCGTGCAGTTTATAGTACCCAGGGGACCACGTGGTGGATGAAAGTTTCATACTTACTTGAATCGTTTCGAAATGCACCAGACCGAGCTGGGGTGTATGTGAATACCATTCAGGGTGTTGGCATTCATTTTTATTTCGCGCATTGATTTCGTACGCGTGGAGTTTATAATACCCGTCGGAAGCCGTTGTGCGGGAAACATTCACACTACCTCGGGCGGAGCCGAAATGCAAGCCAAAGTGAAGTACAGCTTATATGAAGTCCATTCAGGTTGTTTGGCAATCATTTTTACTTCGTGCCATGATATCATGCGCTCGGAGTCTATAGCTTCGACTGGAAACCGTAGTAGATGAAAGTTTCACACCGGCTCGGACGGATTCCAATTTATGCCAAACTGAGCTAGGGCGTGTATGAGATCCATTCGCATTATTTCGCACTTAGTTTTATTTCGTGCCTCGATTTCATACGCACGCAATTTACGGTACGTAGCGGACCCCTTAATGGATGAAAGTTTCGCTCAAGCCTGTAAGGATTCAAAATGCACCAAGCCGAGCTAGGGCATGTGTGCAGTGCATTCAAAATGCACCAAGCTCAGCCCGGACAACTTTCAAATGCACATCAAATAGAGCTAGGCTTATATGAACTCCATTCGGATTGTGTGGCACTCAGTGTCATTTCCTGCCTTGATTTCATATGCGTGGAATTTACACCTCCCAGTGGAACTTGTGGAGGATGAAAGCTTCACACCGACTCGGACGAATTCTCAATGCACGCCAAATGAGGTTGTGCGTGTACGGAGTCCATTCATGTTCTTTTGGCACCAAGTTTTATTTTATGCCTCGATTTTATACGTATGGAGTCTATTGTACCCGTCGGAACACATTGCGCGGGAAAGTTTTGTACCGGCTCGGATGGAATCAAGATGCAAGCCGAAGCGAGCTATAGCGTATATGAAGTCCATTCGGGTTGTTTGGCACTCAGGGTTACCTAATGCCTCGATTTCGTACGCACGTAGTTTACAGCTCACAGCGGAAACTGTAGTGGATGAAGTTTCACACCGACTTGGATGGATTCGAAATGCTCACCAAAGTGAGCTAAGGCGTATGTGAGTCCACTCGAATTGTTTATCACTTAGTTTTATTCCGTGCATCGATTTCGTACGCATGGAGTTTGCAGCTCCCAGTGGAACTTGTAGTGGATGAAAGTTTCACACCGACTCGGACGGATTCACGATACTTGCCAAACAGGGCTAGGGCGTATATGAAATCCATTCGGGTTGTTTCGCACTCTGTTTTAGTTCGTGCCTCAATTTCGCACGCGTGCAGTTTATAGTACCCAGGGGACCACGTGGTGGATGAAAGTTTCATACTTACTTGAATCGTTTCGAAATGCACCAGACCGAGCTGGGGTGTATGTGAATACCATTCAGGGTGTTGGCATTCATTTTTATTTCGCGCATTGATTTCGTACGCGTGGAGTTTATAATACCCGTCGGAAGCCGTTGTGCGGGAAACATTCACACTACCTCGGGCGGAGCCGAAATGCAAGCCAAAGTGAAGTACAGCTTATATGAAGTCCATTCAGGTTGTTTGGCAATCATTTTTACTTCGTGCCATGATATCATGCGCTCGGAGTCTATAGCTTCGACTGGAAACCGTAGTAGATGAAAGTTTCACACCGGCTCGGACGGATTCCAATTTATGCCAAACTGAGCTAGGGCGTGTGTGAGATCCATTCGCATTATTTCGCACTTAGTTTTATTTCGTGCCTCGATTTCATACGCACGCAATTTACGGTACGTAGCGGACCCCTTAATGGATGAAAGTTTCGCTCAAGCCTGTAAGGATTCAAAATGCACCAAGCCGAGCTAGGGCATATGTGCAGTGCATTCAAAATGCACCAAGCTCAGCTCGGACAACTTTCAAATGCACATCAAATAGAGCTAGGCTTATATGAACTCCATTCGGATTGTGTTGCACTCAGTGTCATTTCCTGCCTTGATTTCAGTATGCGTGGAATTTACACCTCCCAGTGGAACTTGTGGTGGATGAAAGCTTCACACCGACTCGGACGGATTCTCAATGCACGCCAAATGAGGTTGTGCGTGTACGGAGTCCATTCATGTTCTTTTGGCACCAAGTTTTATTTTATGCCTCGATTTTATACGCATGGAGTCTATTGTACCCGTCGGAACACATTGCGCGGGAAAGTTTCGTACCGGCTCGGATGGAATCAAGATGCAAGCCGAAGCGAGCTATAGCGTATATGAAGTCCATTCGGGTTGTTTGGCACTCAGGGTTACCTAATGCCTCGATTTCGTACGCACGTAGTTTACAGCTCACAGCTGAAACTGTAGTGGATGAAGTTTCACACTGACTTGGATGGATTCGAAATGCTCACCAAAGTGTGCTAAGGCGTATGTGAGTGCACTCGAATTGTTTATCACTTAGTTTTATTCCGTGCATCGATTTCGTACGCATGGAGTTTGCAGCTCCCAGTGGAACTTGTAGTGGATGAAAGTTTCACACCGACTCGGACGGATTCACGATACTTGCCAAACAGGGCTAGGGCGTATATGAAATCCATTCGGGTTGTTTCGCACTCTGTTTTAGTTCGTGCCTCAATTTCGCACGCGTGCAGTTTATAGTACCCAGGGGACCCCGTGGTGGATGAAAGTTTCATACTTACTCGAATCGATTCGAAATGCACCAGACCGAGCTGGGGTGTATGTGAAGTCCATTCAGGGTGTTGGCATTCAGTTTTATTTCGCGCATTGATTTCGTACGCGTGGAGTTTATAATACCCGTCGGAAGCCGTTGTGCGGGAAACATTCACACTACCTCGGGCGGAGCCGAAATGCAAGCCAAAGTGAAGTACGGTTTATATGAAGTCCATTCAGGTTGTTTGGCAATCATTTTTACTTCGTGCCGCGATATCATGCGCTCGGAGTCTATAGCTTCGACTGGAAACCGTAGTAGATGAAAGTTTCACACCGGCTCGGACGGATTCCAATTTATGCCAAACTGAGCTAGGGCGTGTGTGAGATCCATTCGCATTATTTCGCACTTAGTTTTATTTCGTGCCTCGATTTCATACGCACGCAATTTACGGTACGTAGCGGACCCCTTACTGGATGAAAGTTTCGCTCAAGCCTGTAAGGATTCAAAATGCACCAAGCCGAGCTAGGGCATATGTGCAGTGCATTCAAAATGCACCAAGCTCAGCTCGGACAACTTTCAAATGCACATCAAATAGAGCTAGGCTTATATGAACTCCATTCGGATTGTGTTGCACTCAGTGTCATTTCCTGCCTTGATTTCGTATGCATGGAATTTATACCTCCCAGTGGAACTTGTGGTGGATGAAAGCTTCACACCGACTCGGACGGATTCTCAATGCACGCCAAATGAGGTTGGGCGTGTACGGAGTCCATTCATGTTCTTTTGGCACCAAGTTTTATTTTATGCCTCGATTTTATACGCATGGAGTCTATTGTACCCGTCGGAACACATTGCGCGGGAAAGTTTCATACCGACTCGGATGGAATCAAGATGCAAGCCGAAGCGAGCTATAGCATATATGAAGTCCATTCGGGTTGTTTGGCACTCAGGTTTACCTAATGCCTCGATTTCGTACGCACGTAGTTTACAGCTCACAGCTGAAACTGTAGTGGATGAAGTTTCACACTGACTTGGATGGATTCGAAATGCTCACCAAAGTGAGCTAAGGCGTATGTGAGTGCATTCGAATTGTTTATCACTTAGTTTTATTCCGTGCATCGATTTCGTACGCATGGAGTTTGCAGCTCCCAGTGGAACTTGTAGTGGATGAAAGTTTCACACCGACTCGGACGGATTCACAATGCTTGCCAAACAGGGCTAGGGCGTATATGAAATCCATTCGGGTTGTTTTGCACTCTGTTTTAGTTCGTGCCTCAATTTCGCACGCGTGCAGTTTATAGTACCCAGGGGACCCCGTGGTGGATGAAAGTTTCATACTTACTTGAATCGATTCGAAATGCACCAGACCGAGCTGGGGTGTATGTGAAGTCCATTCAGGGTGTTGGCATTCAGTTTTATTTCGCGCATTGATTTCGTACGCGTGGAGTTTATAATACCCGTCGGAAGCCGTTGTGCGGGAAACATTCACACTACCTCGGGCGGAGCCGAAATGCAAGCCAAAGTGAAGTACGGTTTATATGAAGTCCATTCAGGTTGTTTGGCAATCATTTTTACTTCGTGCCGCGATATCATGCGCTCGGAGTCTATAGCTTCGACTGGAAACCGTAGTAGATGAAAGTTTCACACCGGCTCGGACGGATTCCAATTTATGCCAAACTGAGCTAGGGCGTGTGTGAGATCCATTCGCATTATTTCGCACTTAGTTTTATTTCGTGCCTCGATTTCATACGCACGCAATTTACGGTACGTAGCGGACCCCTTACTGGATGAAAGTTTCGCTCAAGCCTGTAAGGATTCAAAATGCACCAAGCCGAGCTAGGGCATATGTGCAGTGCATTCAAAATGCACCAAGCTCAGCTCGGACAACTTTCAAATGCACATCAAATAGAGCTAGGCTTATATGAACTCCATTCGGATTGTGTTGCACTCAGTGTCATTTCCTGCCTTGATTTCGTATGCATGGAATTTATACCTCCCAGTGGAACTTGTGGTGGATGAAAGCTTCACACCGACTCGGACGGATTCTCAATGCACGCCAAATGAGGTTGGGCGTGTACGGAGTCCATTCATGTTCTTTTGGCACCAAGTTTTATTTTATGCCTCGATTTTATACGCATGGAGTCTATTGTACCCGTCGGAACACATTGCGCGGGAAAGTTTCATACCGACTCGGATGGAATCAAGATGCAAGCCGAAGCGAGCTATAGCATATATGAAGTCCATTCGGGTTGTTTGGCACTCAGGTTTACCTAATGCCTCGATTTCGTACGCACGTAGTTTACAGCTCACAGCGGAAACTGTAGTGGATGAAGTTTCACACTGACTTGGATGGATTCGAAATGCTCACCAAAGTGAGCTAAGGCGTATGTGAGTGCACTTCGAATTGTTTATCACTTAGTTTTATTCCGTGCATCGATTTCGTACGCATGGAGTTTGCAGCTCCCAGTGGAACTTGTAGTGGATGAAAGTTTCACACCGACTCGGACGGATTCACAATGCTTGCCAAACAGGGCTAGGGCGTATATGAAATCCATTCGGGTTGTTTTGCACTCTGTTTTAGTTCGTGCCTCAATTTCGCACGCGTGCAGTTTATAGTACCCAGGGGACCCCGTGGTGGATGAAAGTTTCATACTTACTTGAATCGATTCGAAATGCACCAGACCGAGCTGGGGTGTATGTGAAGTCCATTCAGGGTGTTGGCATTCAGTTTTATTTCGCGCATTGATTTCGTACGCGTGGAGTTTATAATACCCGTCGGAAGCCGTTGTGCGGGAAACATTCACACTACCTCGGGCGGAGCCGAAATGCAAGCCAAAGTGAAGTACGGTTTATATGAAGTCCATTCAGGTTGTTTGGCAATCATTTTTACTTCGTGCCGCGATATCATGCGCTCGGAGTCTATAGCTTCGACTGGAAACCGTAGTAGATGAAAGTTTCACACCGGCTCGGACGGATTCCAATTTATGCCAAACTGAGCTAGGGCGTGTGTGAGATCCATTCGCATTATTTCGCACTTAGTTTTATTTCGTGCCTCGATTTCATACGCACGCAATTTACGGTACGTAGCGGACCCCTTACTGGATGAAAGTTTCGCTCAAGCCTGTAAGGATTCAAAATGCACCAAGCCGAGCTAGGGCATATGTGCAGTGCATTCAAAATGCACCAAGCTCAGCTCGGACAACTTTCAAATGCACATCAAATAGAGCTAGGCTTATATGAACTCCATTCGGATTGTGTTGCACTCAGTGTCATTTCCTGCCTTGATTTCGTATGCATGGAATTTATACCTCCCAGTGGAACTTGTGGTGGATGAAAGCTTCACACCGACTCGGACGGATTCTCAATGCACGCCAAATGAGGTTGGGCGTGTACGGAGTCCATTCATGTTCTTTTGGCACCAAGTTTTATTTTATGCCTCGATTTTATACGCATGGAGTCTATTGTACCCGTCGGAACACATTGCGCGGGAAAGTTTCATACCGACTCGGATGGAATCAAGATGCAAGCCGAAGCGAGCTATAGCATATATGAAGTCCATTCGGGTTGTTTGGCACTCAGGTTTACCTAATGCCTCGATTTCGTACGCACGTAGTTTACAGCTCACAGCGGAAACTGTAGTGGATGAAGTTTCACACTGACTTGGATGGATTCGAAATGCTCACCAAAGTGAGCTAAGGCGTATGTGAGTGCACTTCGAATTGTTTATCACTTAGTTTTATTCCGTGCATCGATTTCGTACGCATGGAGTTTGCAGCTCCCAGTGGAACTTGTAGTGGATGAAAGTTTCACACCGACTCGGACGGATTCACAATGCTTGCCAAACAGGGCTAGGGCGTATATGAAATCCATTCGGGTTGTTTTGCACTCTGTTTTAGTTCGTGCCTCAATTTCGCACGCGTGCAGTTTATAGTACCCAGGGGACCCCGTGGTGGATGAAAGTTTCATACTTACTTGAATCGATTCGAAATGCACCAGACCGAGCTGGGGTGTATGTGAAGTCCATTCAGGGTGTTGGCATTCAGTTTTATTTCGCGCATTGATTTCGTACGCGTGGAGTTTATAATACCCGTCGGAAGCCGTTGTGCGGGAAACATTCACACTACCTCGGGCGGAGCCGAAATGCAAGCCAAAGTGAAGTACGGTTTATATGAAGTCCATTCAGGTTGTTTGGCAATCATTTTTACTTCGTGCCGCGATATCATGCGCTCGGAGTCTATAGCTTCGACTGGAAACCGTAGTAGATGAAAGTTTCACACCGGCTCGGACGGATTCCAATTTATGCCAAACTGAGCTAGGGCGTGTGTGAGATCCATTCGCATTATTTCGCACTTAGTTTTATTTCGTGCCTCGATTTCATACGCACGCAATTTACGGTACGTAGCGGACCCCTTACTGGATGAAAGTTTCGCTCAAGCCTGTAAGGATTCAAAATGCACCAAGCCGAGCTAGGGCATATGTGCAGTGCATTCAAAATGCACCAAGCTCAGCTCGGACAACTTTCAAATGCACATCAAATAGAGCTAGGCTTATATGAACTCCATTCGGATTGTGTTGCACTCAGTGTCATTTCCTGCCTTGATTTCGTATGCATGGAATTTATACCTCCCAGTGGAACTTGTGGTGGATGAAAGCTTCACACCGACTCGGACGGATTCTCAATGCACGCCAAATGAGGTTGGGCGTGTACGGAGTCCATTCATGTTCTTTTGGCACCAAGTTTTATTTTATGCCTCGATTTTATACGCATGGAGTCTATTGTACCCGTCGGAACACATTGCGCGGGAAAGTTTCATACCGACTCGGATGGAATCAAGATGCAAGCCGAAGCGAGCTATAGCATATATGAAGTCCATTCGGGTTGTTTGGCACTCAGGTTTACCTAATGCCTCGATTTCGTACGCACGTAGTTTACAGCTCACAGCTGAAACTGTAGTGGATGAAGTTTCACACTGACTTGGATGGATTCGAAATGCTCACCAAAGTGAGCTAAGGCGTATGTGAGTGCCATTCGAATTGTTTATCACTTAGTTTTATTCCGTGCATCGATTTCGTACGCATGGAGTTTGCAGCTCCCAGTGGAACTTGTAGTGGATGAAAGTTTCACACCGACTCGGACGGATTCACAATGCTTGCCAAACAGGGCTAGGGCGTATATGAAATCCATTCGGGTTGTTTTGCACTCTGTTTTAGTTCGTGCCTCAATTTCGCACGCGTGCAGTTTATAGTACCCAGGGGACCCCGTGGTGGATGAAAGTTTCATACTTACTTGAATCGATTCGAAATGCACCAGACCGAGCTGGGGTGTATGTGAAGTCCATTCAGGGTGTTGGCATTCAGTTTTATTTCGCGCATTGATTTCGTACGCGTGGAGTTTATAATACCCGTCGGAAGCCGTTGTGCGGGAAACATTCACACTACCTCGGGCGGAGCCGAAATGCAAGCCAAAGTGAAGTACGGTTTATATGAAGTCCATTCAGGTTGTTTGGCAATCATTTTTACTTCGTGCCGCGATATCATGCGCTCGGAGTCTATAGCTTCGACTGGAAACCGTAGTAGATGAAAGTTTCACACCGGCTCGGACGGATTCCAATTTATGCCAAACTGAGCTAGGGCGTGTATGAGATCCATTCGCATTATTTCGCACTTAGTTTTATTTCGTGCCTCGATTTCATACGCACGCAATTTACGGTACGTAGCGGACCCCTTACTGGATGAAAGTTTCGCTCAAGCCTGTAAGGATTCAAAATGCACCAAGCCGAGCTAGGGCATATGTGCAGTGCATTCAAAATGCACCAAGCTCAGCTCGGACAACTTTCAAATGCACATCAAATAGAGCTAGGCTTATATGAACTCCATTCGGATTGTGTTGCACTCAGTGTCATTTCCTGCCTTGATTTCGTATGCATGGAATTTATACCTCCCAGTGGAACTTGTGGTGGATGAAAGCTTCACACCGACTCGGACGGATTCTCAATGCACGCCAAATGAGGTTGGGCGTGTACGGAGTCCATTCATGTTCTTTTGGCACCAAGTTTTATTTTATGCCTCGATTTTATACGCATGGAGTCTATTGTACCCGTCGGAACACATTGCGCGGGAAAGTTTCATACCGACTCGGATGGAATCAAGATGCAAGCCGAAGCGAGCTATAGCATATATGAAGTCCATTCGGGTTGTTTGGCACTCAGGTTTACCTAATGCCTCGATTTCGTACGCACGTAGTTTACAGCTCACAGCGGAAACTGTAGTGGATGAAGTTTCACACTGACTTGGATGGATTCGAAATGCTCACCAAAGTGAGCTAAGGCGTATGTGAGTCCATTCGAATTGTTTATCACTTAGTTTTATTCCGTGCATCGATTTCGTACGCATGGAGTTTGCAGCTCCCAGTGGAACTTGTAGTGGATGAAAGTTTCACACCGACTCGGACGGATTCACAATGCTTGCCAAACAGGGCTAGGGCGTATATGAAATCCATTCGGGTTGTTTTGCACTCTGTTTTAGTTCGTGCCTCAATTTCGCACGCGTGCAGTTTATAGTACCCAGGGGACCCCGTGGTGGATGAAAGTTTCATACTTACTTGAATCGATTCGAAATGCACCAGACCGAGCTGGGGTGTATGTGAAGTCCATTCAGGGTGTTGGCATTCAGTTTTATTTCGCGCATTGATTTCGTACGCGTGGAGTTTATAATACCCGTCGGAAGCCGTTGTGCGGGAAACATTCACACTACCTCGGGCGGAGCCGAAATGCAAGCCAAAGTGAAGTACGGTTTATATGAAGTCCATTCAGGTTGTTTGGCAATCATTTTTACTTCGTGCCGCGATATCATGCGCTCGGAGTCTATAGCTTCGACTGGAAACCGTAGTAGATGAAAGTTTCACACCGGCTCGGACGGATTCCAATTTATGCCAAACTGAGCTAGGGCGTGTATGAGATCCATTCGCATTATTTCGCACTTAGTTTTATTTCGTGCCTCGATTTCATACGCACGCAATTTACGGTACGTAGCGGACCCCTTACTGGATGAAAGTTTCGCTCAAGCCTGTAAGGATTCAAAATGCACCAAGCCGAGCTAGGGCATATGTGCAGTGCATTCAAAATGCACCAAGCTCAGCTCGGACAACTTTCAAATGCACATCAAATAGAGCTAGGCTTATATGAACTCCATTCGGATTGTGTTGCACTCAGTGTCATTTCCTGCCTTGATTTCGTATGCATGGAATTTATACCTCCCAGTGGAACTTGTGGTGGATGAAAGCTTCACACCGACTCGGACGGATTCTCAATGCACGCCAAATGAGGTTGGGCGTGTACGGAGTCCATTCATGTTCTTTTGGCACCAAGTTTTATTTTATGCCTCGATTTTATACGCATGGAGTCTATTGTACCCGTCGGAACACATTGCGCGGGAAAGTTTCATACCGACTCGGATGGAATCAAGATGCAAGCCGAAGCGAGCTATAGCGTATATGAAGTCCATTCGGGTTGTTTGGCACTCAGGTTTACCTAATGCCTCGATTTCGTACGCACGTAGTTTACAGCTCACAGCGGAAACTGTAGTGGATGAAGTTTCACACTGACTTGGATGGATTCGAAATGCTCACCAAAGTGAGCTAAGGCGTATGTGAGTCCATTCGAATTGTTTATCACTTAGTTTTATTCCGTGCATCGATTTCGTACGCATGGAGTTTGCAGCTCCCAGTGGAACTTGTAGTGGATGAAAGTTTCACACCGACTCGGACGGATTCACAATGCTTGCCAAACAGGGCTAGGGCGTATATGAAATCCATTCGGGTTGTTTCGCACTCTGTTTTAGTTCGTGCCTCAATTTCGCACGCGTGCAGTTTATAGTACCCAGGGGACCCCGTGGTGGATGAAAGTTTCATACTTACTTGAATCGATTCGAAATGCACCAGACCGAGCTGGGGTGTATGTGAAGTCCATTCAGGGTGTTGGCATTCAGTTTTATTTCGCGCATTGATTTCGTACACGTGGAGTTTATAATACCCGTCGGAAGCCGTTGTGCGGGAAACATTCACACTACCTCGGGCGGAGCCGAAATGCAAGCCAAAGTGAAGTACGGCTTATATGAAGTCCATTCAGGTTGTTTGGCAATCATTTTTACTTCGTGCCGCGATATCATGCGCTCGGAGTCTATAGCTTCGACTGGAAACCGTAGTAGATGAAAGTTTCACACCGGCTCGGACGGATTCCAATTTATGCCAAACTGAGCTAGGGCGTGTATGAGATCCATTCGCATTATTTCGCACTTAGTTTTATTTCGTGCCTCGATTTCATACGCACGCAATTTACGGTACGTAGCGGACCCCTTACTGGATGAAAGTTTCGCTCAAGCCTGTAAGGATTCAAAATGCACCAAGCCGAGCTAGGGCATATGTGCAGTGCATTCAAAATGCACCAAGCTCAGCTCGGACAACTTTCAAATGCACATCAAATAGAGCTAGGCTTATATGAACTCCATTCGGATTGTGTTGCACTCAGTGTCATTTCCTGCCTTGATTTCGTATGCATGGAATTTATACCTCCCAGTGGAACTTGTGGTGGATGAAAGCTTCACACCGACTCGGACGGATTCTCAATGCACGCCAAATGAGGTTGGGCGTGTACGGAGTCCATTCATGTTCTTTTGGCACCAAGTTTTATTTTATGCCTCGATTTTATACGCATGGAGTCTATTGTACCCGTCGGAACACATTGCGCGGGAAAGTTTCATACCGACTCGGATGGAATCAAGATGCAAGCCGAAGCGAGCTATAGCGTATATGAAGTCCATTCGGGTTGTTTGGCACTCAGGTTTACCTAATGCCTCGATTTCGTACGCACGTAGTTTACAGCTCACAGCGGAAACTGTAGTGGATGAAGTTTCACACTGACTTGGATGGATTCGAAATGCTCACCAAAGTGAGCTAAGGCGTATGTGAGTCCACTTCGAATTGTTTATCACTTAGTTTTATTCCGTGCATCGATTTCGTACGCATGGAGTTTGCAGCTCCCAGTGGAACTTGTAGTGGATGAAAGTTTCACACCGACTCGGACGGATTCACAATGCTTGCCAAACAGGGCTAGGGCGTATATGAAATCCATTCGGGTTGTTTTCGCACTCTGTTTTAGTTCGTGCCTCAATTTCGCACGCGTGCAGTTTATAGTACCCAGGGGACCCCGTGGTGGATGAAAGTTTCATACTTACTTGAATCGATTCGAAATGCACCAGACCGAGCTGGGGTGTATGTGAAGTCCATTAAGGGTGTTGGCATTCAGTTTTATTTCGCGCATTGATTTCGTACGCGTGGAGTTTATAATACCCGTCGGAAGCCGTTGTGCGGGAAACATTCACACTACCTCGGGCTTTGCCGAAATGCAAGCCAAAGTGAAGTACGGCTTATATGAAGTCCATTCAGGTTGTTTGGCAATCATTTTTACTTCGTGCCGCGATATCATGCGCTCGGAGTCTATAGCTTCGACTGGAAACCGTAGTAGATGAAAGTTTCACACCGGCTCGGACGGATTCCAATTTATGCCAAACTGAGCTAGGGCGTGTGTGAGATCCATTCACATTATTTCGCACTTAGTTTTATTTTGTGCCTCGATTTCATACGCACGCAATTTACGGTACGTAGCGGACCCCTTAATGGATGAAAGTTTTGCTCAAGCCTGTACGGATTCAAAATGCACCAAGCCGAGCTTGGGCATATGTGCAGTGCATTCAAAATGCACCAAGCTCAGCTCAGACAACTTTCAAATGCACATCAAATAGAGCTAGGCTTATATGAACTCCATTCGGATTGTGTTGCACTCAGTGTCATTTCCTGCCTTGATTTCGTATGCATGGAATTTATACCTCCCAGTGGAACTTGTGGTGGATGAAAGCTTCACACCGTCTCGGACGGATTCTCAATGCACGCCAAATGAGGTTGGGCGTGTAAGGAGTCCATTCATATTCTTTTGGCCCCAAGTTTTATTTTATGCCTCGATTTTATACGCATCGAGTCTATTGTACCAGTCGGAACACATGGCGCGGGAAAGATTCATACCGACTCGGATGGAATCAAGATGCAGGCCGAAGCGAGGTATAGCGTATATCAAGTCCATTCGGGTTGTTGGCACTCAGGTTTACCTAATGTCTCGATTTCGTACGCACGTAGTTTACAGCTCACAGCGGAAACTGTAGTGGATGAAGTTTCACGCTGACTTGGATGGATTCGAAATGCTCACCAATGTGAGCTATGGCGTATGTGAGTCCACTCGAATTGTTTATCACTTTGTTTTATTCCGTGCATCGATTTCGTACGCATGGAGTTTGCAGCTCCCAGCGGAACTGGTACTGCATGAAAGTTTCACACCGACTCGGACGGATTCACAATGCTTGCCAAACAAGGCTAGGGCATATATGAAATCCATTCGGGTTGTTTCGCACTCTGTTATAGTTCGTGCCTCAATTTCGCACGCGTGCATTTTATAGTACCCAGGGGACCCCGTGGTGGATGAAAGTTTCATACTTACTTGAATCGATTCGAAATGCACCAGACCGAGCTGGGGTGTGTGTGAAGTCCATTCACAGTGTTGGCATTCTGTTTTATTTCGCGCATTGATTTCGTACGCGTGGAGTTTATAATACCCGTCGGAAGCCGTTGTGCGGGAAACATTCACACTACCTCGGGCGGAGCCGAAAGGCAAGCCAAAGTGAAGTACGGCTTATATGAAGTCCATTCAGGTTGTTTGGCAATCATTTTTACTTCGTGCCGCGATATCATGCGCTCGGAATCTATAGCTTCGACTGGAAACCGTAGTAGATGAATGTTTCACACCGGCTCGGACGGATTCCAATTTATGCCAAACTGAGCTAGGGCGTGTATGAGATCAATTCGCATTATTTCGCACTTAGTTTTATTTCGTGCCTCGATTTCATACGCACGGAATTTATGGTACGTAGCGGACCGCTTAATGGATGAAAGTTTCGTTCAAGCCTGTAAGGATTCAAAATGCACCAAGCCGAGCAAGGGCATATGTGTAGTGCATTCAAAATGCACCAAGCTCAGCTCGGACAACTTTCAAATGCACATCAAATAGAGCTAGGCTTATATGAACTCCATTCGGATTGTGTTGCACTCAGTGTCATTTCCTGCCTTGATTTCGTATGCACGGAATTTATACCTCCCAGTGGAACCTGTGGTGGATGAAAGCTTCACACCGACTCGGACGGCTTCTCAATGCACGCCAAATGAGGTTGGGCGTGTACAGAGTCCATTCATGTTCTTTTGGCACCAAGTTTTTTTTTATGCCTCGATTTTATACGCATGGAGTCTATTGTACCCGTCGGAACACATGGCGCGGGAAAGTTTCATACCGGCTCGGATGGAATCAAGATGCAAGCCGAAGCGAGCTATAGCGTATATGAAGTCCATTCGGGTTGTTTGGCACTCAGGTTTACCTAATGCCTCGATTTCGTACGCACGTAGTTTACAGCTCACAGCGGAAACTGTAGTGGATGAAGTTTCACACTGACTTGGACGGATTCGAAATGCTCACCAAAGTGAGCTAAGGCGTATGTGAGTCCACTCGAATTGTTTATCACTTAGTTTTATTCCGTGCATCGATTTCGTACGCATGGAGTTTGCAGCTCCCAGTGGAACTTGTAGTGGATGAAAGTTTCACACCGACTCGGACGGATTCACAATGCTTGCCAAACTGGGCTAGGGCGTATATGAAATCCATTCGGGTTGTTTCGCACTCTGTTTTATTTCGTGCCTCAATTTCGCACGTGTGCAGTTTATAGTACCTAGGGGACCCCGTGGTGGATGAAAGTTTCATACTTACTTGAATTGATTCGAAATGCACCAGACCGAGCTGGGGTGTATGTGAAGTTCATTCAGGTTGTTTGGCATTCAGTTTTATTTCGCGCATTGATTTCGTACGCGTGGAGTTTATAATACCCGTCGGAAGCCGTTGTGCGGGAAACATTCACACTATCTCGTGTTGGCTTTATGTTGGCATGTGTGGTTTTTTCCGGTTTAGGAAAAATAATGGACGGGTTTGATATTTGAGTGATTCTCCTTTGACTTATGTGTTGTTTATTTGCAAACTACCTACTTGGAATGTGGAAAGGTTCTTGTGTTGAATCCTTGTTTTTTTTCTCTTTTGATTTGACCCTTCTGATGGGGAGTTGGTGATGTGTGGTTGCGATGAGAATCCCTTATTTTCAGTTGAATTCTATTTGTAAAGGAGTTGGTTTACAATGAGCACTGTTGTGCGTCCATAGTTAAAGGAGGTACTCCTTGTTAAGGTAAAAAGATCGAATGAGAGTTGGAACAAGAGTTACATGTGTTGTGCAGGTTGTGTGGGTTGATACCAAAGGGAATGATAACCCAAGGTATATTCAGTCGCTTTTGTTAGTTGCAAGGATTCGGAGGTTGGTGTATCACTAGGACCACCTTGGGTCCTAGAGTGGGGTACACACATTTGGTACGACCCGGTATCGAGGGAGTGCTTGAAAGATCTAGAGTGTGGGTTTCCATTAAAGCCGTTGACCAATGAGTAGGATCAGCTACCTTTAGCAGAGTTCGCTTATAATAACAGCTACCATTCCAGAAATTACAGCT
>CM029632.1:5654096-5661596 GCA_017311315.1 Dendrocalamus latiflorus | reverse complement strand
GCGCGGAGGCAGGGAGACGGAGCCGCCGTTCCCCTACCTTCAAAAAGAGTGCCCGCGGAAAGCGGACGCTTGAGGCGTAGGCCGAGGGCGCTACGCGCGCGGAGGCAGGGAGGTGGAGCCGCCGTTCCCCTACCTTCGAAAAGAGTGTCTGCGAAAAGCGGACGCTTGAGGCGTAGGCCGAGGACGCTACGCGCGCGGAGGCAGGGTGGCGGAGCCGCCGTTCTCCTACCTTCAAAAAGAGTGCCCGCGGAAAGCGGGCGCTTGTGGCGTAGGCCGAGGACGCTACGCGTGCAGAGGCAGGGAGCCGATACTGCCGTTCCCCTACCTTTAAAAACTCGCGGTGCACTCCCTGGTGCAACGCGCGCAGGGCGCGATATCCAAGTGGTGCATCGTGTAAAGCGGGCGCTTGCGGCGTAGGCCGAGGGCCCTACGCACGCTGAGGCAAGGAGGCGAGACCGCCGTTCCCCTACCTTCAAAAAGAGTGTCTGCGGAGAGCGGACGCTTGAGGCGTAGGCCGAGGGCGCTACGCGGGCGGAGGGAGGGAGGTGAGACCGCCGTTCCCCTACCTTTAAAAAGAGTGCCCGCGGAAAGTGGGCGCTTGCGGTGTAGGTCGAGGACGCTACGCGCGCAGAGGCAGGGAGGCGATACTGCCGTTCCCCTACCTTTAAAAAGAGTGCCCACGGAAAGCGGGCGCTTGCGGCGTAGGCCAAGGGCCCTACGCACGCGGAGGCAACGAGGCGAGACCACCGTTCGCCTACCTTCAAAAAGAGTGTCCGCAAAAAGCAGACGCTTGAGGCGTAGGCCGAGGGCGCTACGCGCGCGGAGGCAGGGAGGCGGAGCCGCCGTTCCCCTACATTCAAAAAGAGTGCCCGCGGAAAGCAAGCGCTTGCGGCGTAGGCCGAGAACGCTACGCGCGCAGAGGCAGGGAGGCGATACTGTCGTTCCCCTATCTTTAAAAAGAGTGCCCGCGGAAAGCGGTCGCTTGCGGCGTAGGCCGAGGGCCCTACGCACACGGAGGCAAGGAGGCGAGACCGCCGTTCCCCTAGCTTTAAAAAGAGTGGACGCTTCTGTTGTCGCAAGTCTGCAGAGAGCGGACGCTTGAGGCGTAGGTCGAGGGCGCTACGCGGGCGGAGGGAGGGAGGCGAGACCGCCGTTCCCCTACCTTTAAAAAGAGTGCCCGCGGAAAGCGGGCGCTTGCGGTGTAGGTCGAGGACGCTACGCGCGCAGAGGCAGGGAGGCGATACTGCCGTTCCCCTACCTTTAAAAAGAGTGCCCGCAGAAAGCGGGCGCTTGCGTCGTAGGCCAAGGGCCCTACGCACGCGGAGGCAACGAGGCGAGACCACCGTTCGCCTACCTTCAAAAAGAGTGTCCGCAAAAAGCAGACGCTTGAGGCGTAGGCCGGGGGCGCTACGCGCGCGGAGGCAGGGAGGCGGAGCCGCCGTTCCCCTACATTCAAAAAGAGTGCCCGCGGAAAGCAAGCGCTTGCGGCGTAGGCTGAGAACGCTACGCGCGCAGAGGCAGGGAGGCGATACTGCCGTTCTCCTATCTTTAAAAAGAGTGCCCGCGGAAAGCGGTCGCTTGCGGCGTAGGCCGAGGGCCCTACGCACACGGAGGCAAGGAGGCGAGACCGCCGTTCCCCTACCTTCAAAAAGAGTGTCCGCGGAAAGCGGACGCTTGAGGCGTAGGCCGAGGGCGCTACGCTCGCGGAGGCAGGGAGGCGGAGCCGCCGTTCCCCTACCTTCAAAAAGAGTGTCCACGGAAAGCGGACGCTTGAGGCGTAGGCCGAGGGCGCTACGTGCGCGGAGGCAGGGAGGCGGAGCCGCCGTTCCCCTACCTTCAAAAAGAGTGTCCGCGGAGAGCGGACGCTTGAGGCGTAGGTCGAGGGCGCTACGCGCGTAGAGGAATGGAGGCGATACTGCCGTTCCCCTACCTTTAAAAACTCGTGGTGCACTCCCTGGTGCAACGCGCGCGAGGGCACGATATCCAAGTGGTGCGTCGCCTAAAGCGAGGCACTCCCTAGTGTCTCGGCCAAGTCGCAATTTTTATACTCCATAGAGTGCGTGAGAATAACATCCACTTCTTATTTATACTCCAGAGAGTACGCGCGGAGGCGGACCCTGACGCTACGTCTTAATTTAGAGTCCGTAGACTAGCGTGTGTGGAGGCGGACCTCGATGCTACGTCTTAATTTATAGTCCGTAGACTCGCGCGTGCGGAGGCGGACCTCGACGCTACATCTTATTTAAAGTCCGTAGACTGGTGCGTGCGGAGACGGACCTCGACGCTACGTCTTAATTTATAGTCCGTAGACTCGCGCGTGCGGAGGCGGACCTTGACGCTACGTCTTATTTAAAGTCCGTAGACTGGTGCGTGCGGAGGCAAGCTCGACGCTACGTCTTATTTAAAGTCCGTAGACTGGCGCGTGCGGAGGCAAGCTCGACGCTACGTCTTATTTAGAGTCCGTAGACTACGCCGACGCTCGAGGTAATCGTGCGATTTAAATTAAAAATGAGGACCAAAACAGAGGCACCAGAGAAATGACCGAAGACTTGCGACAACAGAAACTCCCCAGAATGCAATGCCAGGAAAGCATTTGATACTATGGTAACCCATAGCAGGCAAAAACCGGAGAAGCAAAACACGGCCAAATCAGATGCTCTCAGAATGGAAATGTAGCAGCCTCGCAGGTAATCCCATACAGCATGTACCGGGCGAGACGGCGGCATGACGCTAGCTGAGGCCGATGTCGAGTCGAGCAGGTGGAGGCGCGGGGGCTCGATAGCGTGGCGCGGAGGTCGGGGACCTCGTGGGGCTGCGTGTAGTCGGCTCACAAAGGCCTGGCAGAGGGCGACGGACTTCGTGGGGGCGAGCGAGGACGCGACTCGGCGCGTACTCTCGATGCGGGCTATCCTCGGGAGTGCGGAGACTTCAGGGGTTGGTGGCGCCAACGCCTTGCCCTTCACGCCGGTTCGCCCATGCGTGCATGCGCGACCCCCGAAGTGGCGGCGTCGACGGGTGGAAGCGGGGCGTCTCCTTGATGACAGCGCGTACGCAGTGGAGCTCGCCCAGGTTCAACTCCGGGCTTACGCGCGGAGGCGTGAGCGCCGGTAGACTGGGGGGCACTGCGCGGTCCGGTGCGGCGGAGACCTCGTCGACGCGGAGCCTCCGTAGACGCTCGAAGACGTGGAGACTTCCGGACGGCGAAGCGCTCGTAGACTTTGGAGGTTGGTGGCGCCAGTGATGATCTCATGCGTAGACGTGCGACGCGGGTGGTCCGACCGAGGCCGTAGTCGACGCGCGGAGCCGCCGTATACGTGAACCCATCCGTCGCGCGGAGAGCTGAGCGAAGATCGACGAAGACTTCCCAAAGCCGAGGCGAAGGCTGGCGAAGTCTTCCCAGTGGCGAGGCTGAGCGGAGCCGAGCGCGCAGAAGCGAGGTCTTGAGCGGAGCCAAGCACGCGAAGGTGAGGTCGAGAGCTTCGCCGAAGTGAGGTCCTGAACGGAGCCGATCGCGCGGAGGCGAGGCGGTGCCGAGGCGCGTAGTCGACGGTGGCCTGGTGATGACCTCACGCGTAGACGTGCGGCGCGGGTGGTCCGGCTGAGGCCGTAGTCGACGCGCGGAGCCACCGTATACGTGAACCCATCCGTCGCGCGGAGAGCTGAGCGAAGATTGACGAAGACTTCCCGAAGCCGAGGCGAAGGCTGGCGAAGTCTTCCTAGTGGCGAGGCTGAGCGGAGCCGAGCGCGCAGAAGCGGGGTCTTGAGCGGAGCCAAGCACGCGAAGGTGAGGTCGAGAGCTTCGCCGAAGTGAGGTCCTGAACGGAGCCGATCGCGTGGAGGCGAGGCGGTGCCGAGGTGCGTCGGGACCGGTCGCGAAGGCTACTGCCTCGCCCGCGCCGCTCCTCGTCCACCTCTCCGGTCCTTCGCCCGCGAATCAACCGGCCGTTGCCTCGCGCCGCCGCATGAGACGCCTGGCCCACGCGAGGGACCTCGCCCGAGATCGCAGCCGCGCAACCCAGCCAGAGTGTTTGTCCGTTCTGCGGTGAAGACTGGCACGAGCCTGCGCGCCCTCCTGCTGCCCGCTTTTCGCCCTCCTTCGCGCGGCAGTGCAACGTGTTTGGACACTTGCAGCATGGAGAGGCCCTGCAGAACGGAGACCACGTGTGGCGCGTGCCCACCTTACATTGCCCTCGACGTCATCGGCACCTTCGGCGAGAAGCCCGGGGGGCCCGACACCGAAGCCAGTGCAGAGCCACCGCGTCGACGAAACCAGGCTCCGGTCATCGCCCGTCTTCGCACAGACGAAGCTGAGCCAGAATATCCGCTCGCCCTCGCAGCAGGAACCGGCCTCCGCGCAGGGCGTCGGACGCGAACGTCGCAAAGAGAGAGAAAATCATGCATGCATGTACACTCCGGACGTGCGCAGGTGTATATGTACATGTGAATGGATAATATGCATGCATGACGGGATACAACGAATGGACATTTTCGGCTCATACATACCTACTCGCGGGGACGCGACTCGAAGACGCGTGTCGCGAAGACGAGATCGGCACCGTGGAGCTGTGGCGCAGCGGGCTCTTGCTCGAGGAAGACTTCGTCGACCCGTACTTGGCTCAAAGCCACGCGAAGCCGCCGTCTACGCGAGTCTGTCTGTTGCAAACTGGTGCGCCCGCTGCCCTTGCGCCCTGCGGAGTCTTGGGCCAACACGCAGAGGCATCGCTCGACGAAGACCTTGACGTGGCACGGCCTGACGGCCTAGAGTCGACGCAAAGCCCGGCGGAGTCGGCGCGGAGCTCATAGTGGCGTGGTGGCCTGCGACGCGCCTGCGCCACTCGATCAACCTCATGGATCTTTCTTTGAATGCTGGAGAAGCCTCCTCCAGACGCAACTTCTAGTCGGTCCCCACGGACGGTGCCATCTGTCGTAGCTACAGACTAGATAGAAAGAGAGGGGGATTGGTAGAAGAGGAAGAGGTGAGCTAGATCTGGAGAGTTGGTGATAATCAGAGGATGTCCCCCTCCTGCCCCTCTTGGGGGTTTATATATATGAGTGGGGTAGAATGGGGAATCCCCATTCTACCCGTTAGTATTTACACAGGATGAGGGTACATTGGTATATTTACACTGGTATATTCCTCTACACTATTGGGCCTATTACATGTTGGACTAGTTGCACGGCCCAGTCACGGGGGGTTGGGCCACCCCTACAACAGATGGCCTTTCTGATCTCATTCGTTTTTCGATCACATAAAAAGTATATATTGATTTTTTTGGTGTAGTCTCTCTTTCAAACTAGGCAAATAGAGAGTATGAGGCCCCCACCTACTAGGTGGGTGGGGGGAAAGAAGAGTGGGTAGGAGGGCTTCTTTCACTTTTGTTTTTTTAGTGACGACTGGAAAACGGAAGGGAAGAGCGCGCAAAACAGAATGAATCAAAGATGGATTAATTAGAAGAGCTTTCTCATCAAAGAAAAAAGCAACTTTATATGATAGTCTTAGATGAACTAGAATGGCTACCGCTTCACTGAAAATATGCAGCCCACACGTGGTCAAGACAAGTAACGTAAAGGACATCATTCTGCACTTTTTTTTACGATATTCTTCACTCTTTTCTTTGGACTAACTCACGAATTGGATTCGAACCAAGCTTTTGGATGAACGAGCCAACCAATCGGATTGGGGTAGTGAAAAAAAGAAAACAAACATGGTTTAGCGGATTCGGAATTGTAACCAAGCATCCTGGGTTCTATACCCGATTCAACACTAGAGCATGCAGCCGATCCTGGATACAGAACTATATAAAGTGTGCAGTGAGGGATCTTTATTGGTAGCCAGTCTTTCACTTCCGTCTCTCCACTCCCATGCCTTTCTTGGTCGGACCAACCCAACCGGCGATTTCCGACAAGTCTTTCTGCTTAGAGCAAGAAGCGGAACCAAAATCAAGCTTTCTTTATTTTCATTTATGGATAACCAATCCATTTTCCAATATAGTTGGGAGATTTTACCCAAGAAATGGGTACATAAAATGAAAAGATCGGAACATGGGAATAGATCTTATACCAATACTGACTACCCATTTCCATTGTTGTGCTTTCTAAAATGGCATACCTATACAAGGGTTCAAGTTTCGATCGATATTTGCGGAGTGGATCATCCCTCTCGAAAACGAAGATTTGAAGTTGTCCATAATTTACTGAGTACTCGGTATAACTCACGCATTCGTGTACAAACAAGTGCAGACGAAGTAACACGAATATCTCCGGTAGTCAGTCCATTTCCATCAGCCGGCCGGTGGGAGCGAGAAGTATGGGATATGTCTGGTGTTTCTTCCATCAATCATCCGGATTTACGCCGTATATCAACAGATTATGGTTTCGAGGGTCATCCATTACGAAAAGACTTTCCTCTGAGTGGATATGTGGAAGTACGCTATGATGATCCAGAGAAACGTGTGGTTTCTGAACCCATTGAGATGACCCAAGAATTTCGCTATTTCGATTTTGCTAGTCCTTGGGAACAGCGTAGCGACGGATAATTCCGAATCTACATAGGTCTAGTCCAGGGGACAAATCAATAGGAAATGCTATTTGCTTCTTAAGAATAAGAATAAGAAGAAGAACTTTTTTGAAATGAAAGAGTTTCCACGGGCGTCGGATATCATTTCTTCAAATAAGGAAGAAGTGTTATCGAAGGATTTCCTGCCTTTATTCCTAGTATGGAAGAAGTAAAGAAAAAGTACTGCGTCTCGATCTATACGAAAGGGCACTGGTTTTTTCTTTCGGTTTCATTGATAGCAGAAGAGTACGCTAGCTAGCGGAGCCTGAAAACGCTTGCTTGCGCCCCACCCCTACGGAAACTATTGCCTATGCTTGCTGCTCGCTCAGTGTCAGTAGAAGGGAAGAAAAGATGGTCACTCCTTTTAGGAACATGGCGAGCCTTACTTACGACTGTTGCACTTCACTCGCAGCTCGTTCATTCACTTGCTCATGAACTCGCTGCTTCGCCAGAAGCGACTAGTCGCCTCCTTTCCTCCGCCGAAAGATGCTTAGCCAGAAGCGACGAAGGAGGGGAGCTGGGGAAGGCCGACGATGGCAATGAGGGGGAAGCTGTCGTAGAAGCTTTGCCCCTTGCTTTACAGAAATTGTTATGAACTTACTAAATGACCTTATTTATTCTCCCGGAACGCTAGCAAATCTAATAGTTCCATCTGCTCTTCTTAACTTAAGAACGAAGGCCGCCATCCTTCTTATTCAGGAACCCTTTGTTTGAGGGGGCGTATCCCCGGGAAGGGGAGAGTGGCCGAGCGGTCAAAAGCGACAGACTGTAAATCTGTTGAAGGTTTTCTACGTAGGTTCGAATCCTGCCTCTCCCACTTGTTGTAGACTTAAGAGAAGAGAAAGTAGGCGGAAGCCTAGGAGGGCCAACCGAGCGAAGCTCTTTCTTTTTTTGGCCGTGCCGTGAAGTGCAATTTTCTCGTATGCGTTTTAGAGAGGTTGTCG
>CM029632.1:5351596-5649096 GCA_017311315.1 Dendrocalamus latiflorus | reverse complement strand
TTAGCTGCGGACTTTGGGATCTTGAGAGTAGACCATGTCTTACGTTAGGGAATCCGAATCAATCCAAATCCTCTGACACTCCTTTTCAGCTGCTATTTGAATACATGTTCAGATGCAAAAGAGCTCGACTTCGAGTATGGTCTTGTTCTTAACTGCTTGAGAGAACGCATATATCCCCTTTGTCGTCTCTTGCTAAACCTCCACAAGCCTTCCCATGCTCGCTAATTGAACCGTCCGTCTTCATCTTAATCCATTCGTTTCCCTGGTGGTCAACACACAATAGAATATGTTTCTTTTTGATCGGATTGAGACAAAAGTCCCATTTGGCTAGGATGTTCGCCGATTCTTCCTCTTCTTTCTCTCATCAAACTGGAGATACTAGCTTCTAATCTGCATATTTTTGCAAATCCTTTTCCATTTGGATTTTTGAAAACATTAACTTACCTCTAGAATTCCACTATATATAATGTTGACGTTCCGCTAAAATGTGCCAGAGCGAGTGAAAGGCAAGCCTACCCACGGTGTTAACTTGCCATCCCCAACAAATCTGCTAGCAGCCCATTCGAGTTCCGCTTGGAAACAAGAAGCTCTTCTTTATTTTCATTTTTTTTGCCCAAGATAAGCTCATTTTCCAGAGCCAAGCCTATTATAAGAGTTCAACTGCCATATTCGGATGGAGTCCAAATGATTGCATCTTGGGCTGAAGAATGACCCAGTTCCTTAGCTTCCATGCATTAATCATATCCGGGGATGTGGGAATAGGGAGATGCCATCCATCTACACGACACGATAGCTTAAGCAAAGAATAGAGAGAGCTAAGAAAGAATACAAACAAAAAAGATATTCAACTAGCGTAGGCCTACCATAGACTAGTATAAAAAAATCTTTTCTTTGTCTGTCAGCGGGAGAGAAAGCAAGCTTACGGTGCTTTGGATGTTAATGTTTTTGTAGGATACTAAGCACCTATATATATACATTGTTTTAGACTCCTCTGTACAAGCGTATAAGAGCTATTATGCTCGATAAAAAGGAAGTTTATGAATAAGTAAGTCTTTCTTTTTTGAATAGCCGGCGGGAGAACTTACTTTTCCGGCTATCGTATGAACAATGCCGTCCGCTTTTCTTTTTTTAGTTTCCATGGATCTCTCGGACGAAGTAGCGGAAGCATGAAATGCTATTCACGAATGAGCATTGCTATTTGATTCCTACAAAAGAGATAGGGGAAGCTAACTTTTTTCAAATGGGGCTAAAAAGCATAGAACCCCGTCTTAAATCAACCGCTGAATCCAGAATCAAAGTGAGGAGAACAGGATATGTTATGAGAAGAGTGACATGGGAATAGATTGCATTTCAAAAAGAATCTATACACTCAATAAGCCAGAACGGGAAGATTCAACTGCAAAAAGAACTGGTACGGTGTGAGAAGAGGCCTATTCTCAATAATGAACAAGATGATGCAGCTCTAGTTGCTGGAGGCAGAGGACGTGGACGCGGCAGGAATAGATCCAGGGGGAGGACGCGAATAAAAAAGGCTATGAGGATCATAAAAATTGAGGTGGAGGGAGATTGTATAACTAAGGATCGAGTAGAGGAAGACGTCAGTCTTTCAGTTGTAGATGATCATTACCGAAAAAGATGTACATTCGAATGAAAAAAGAGGGCCTGTCCGAGAGGAAATAAAGAATATTCATTTGCGGATTCTTCCGAACAAGCAACGGATTGAGCGCTAGCGCTAGTTTGCGAAATCCGGCAGCTTGTTGGCGCGAAGCGGCTTTTTTGTGTGATAGCTTGGAACAGACACGAGTAGCCAAGTATGGGTAACGTTGGAAAAGTATAGGGTAAGCTGATATGTATGATAACATAGATAGCCAATCTTCAAGGCATTTGGTAGTTGAGGTGTATAGTTACCAATGAAGCCAGGATGACCACTGGATCAGAGACTAGCATCTGGGCTCGTAACGAAGTGGCTTCTTCCGGACGGAAAGAAGTAGCTGGCTGATAGTATCGAAAGAGAAAGCAAAGAAAGCTTTCTGTGCCATTCATCTATATGTAGCTGCCTGGGCTGTCGTTTAGCAATCAATCTCCCTGCCACGCCTTCATTTGTTATACGACGGACATTCCTGTAGCGCTGCCGAACAAGCGATCTGACTTGTTGAATGCGGGCATTTTTGACCACATCTGCGAACATGTCTGCTGTAAACTGGGCATGGTCAAACCAGCACGGGGGTACGGACACAGAATTGAGAATCCAGCTAAAACATACTCCTGTAGCAACTGCATACAAGCACTTGCACGTCTCATCCTTCCGATCGATTTCTTGCTTGTGCTCAGAAGAACTTCTTTCCAAATTTCCGTTAATGTGGAACTCCGTGATTGCGAATTGCAGGTGCTCCTTCGAGTCGAAAGTTCGACTGCCAACGGACTATCAAATAACTTCTTAGGCCTCCCTGGAAACCAGATACATCATTGAAAGCTTTCATCGGTTATCGGATCGTCCCATTCATTATAGGCAAAGATCTTCCGTAATTACCCATCACAGGCTCTGCACCGGGTTGAGCATCCTCGTCCTCATCTTCCGAGCAATCCCCCAGTTCTCCTCATCTACATTATCGTCATCGTCCCTCTCCACATAGCCTCCAGCATCATAATCTCCTCTCGAGCTGTATACATAAAATATCCCTAATTTCTTTCATGTTGCTAACTGTCATGTGAGTAAAAAGTGTTTTATTCAGGACAAATGGATTGGGCTCTGATATTCTATAGGAGTTTGATGTGTCCTACGATCATTATTTCCTGCGAGGCGGGACCTCATTCCAATGTTGTTGGCTACGTAAGGTAAACAAACTGGGTTGTATTGTAAGCTCAATCCCGACATGTTTGGTGTCACTTCCACATACAACTCAATCATACACCACTTCGTCGATAACAGGGTCATCTCGTTTATCATTCGCCAACCTCTTTCTTCATACAAGGGGCTGATAAAAATGGGAATTATCGGCTTGTTGCAGCGAATGCAAGAGGCTGCCAAGAGAAGTGTTCGGTCATTTCATACCCATGGAGCTGGATAATGAAAACCATCGATCGTTACGTTACCAGTTAAAGATACGGAACGGAAATGCACTTTCTATGCTTCGGCATAGAATAAAAGCCACAAAAACTGGGCAGGACAGGTCAGCAGGTCTTTCATGAACAGAGGAGCCAACCCTTATGTGTAACGTCCCAAAAATTGGCATTCTGGAAAAATTTAATTTCAAATCAATTATTTTAAAGTAATTGAATTTCAATTGGTTGTTATTTGGATTTTATTTGGTTTTCTGTTTTTTCTGGAGTTTAAAACCTATTTTTCAATATAAAAAGTATTTTAAAATATGAAAATTAAATACCAAGATAAGTTGGAAATAATTTTGTTAAGTCCAAAATATATCCAGGAGCTTCTGTGAATTTTTCTGGAATTTTTGGAGGTATTTTCGTATTTTTCTGAGGCCTAATTAATTTCCTAGCCTTTTCTGAAAATAAAAATCAAATTCTAAAATTTAAAAAAATCCTAAACCCTCCCTCCGGCCGACGCGTGGATGGCTCAGATCCGCACACGTCGCCGCCCGGATTAATCCCGGCCGTTTCCCTCTCTCCCTTCGCCAAGCGGGCCCGGCCCGTCAGCCACCCCGCCTTCCCCTCCCCTCGGGACGACGCGTGGCCAGTTCGATGCGCGTCGCGTCACCCCCCCGCTCGCCATCCGGCCGTCCCCTCCCACTTAAACCGCACCGCCGTCCGATCCACCTCCGGGCCACGTGGATGCAATCCGCACCGTCCGCACCCCGCTCCCCTCTCCTCTCTGAACCGCGGGCCCCGCCCGTCAGCCGTCCGCGCCCCTCTCCCGCTACCGCCCGGCCCTGCCTGTCAGACCCGTCGTCTTCCCCGCGGAGCTGCCTCCTTCCTTCTTTTTCCCCCTCTTTCCTTCCTTGCGCCGGCGACCAAATCTGAGCCGATTCCGGCCTTTCCTTCCTTGCCCCTCCGGTTTTGGAATCCCCGGGCTCTGCCGCGACCGGATCCCCCTAATGCCGCCCCTTATTTCCTTCAGCGCCCCCTTATTTCCTATTCTCCCTTCTTCCTTCCTTTCTCCGGCCGCCAGCATCGGCGAGCAATTGCTGCGCCCCTGCTCCCCCTCCGCCCCTATAAATAGCCCCTCTAGCTTCGCCTCTCTCCGCACCACCTCCCACCGCTCTCCCTCTCCCGTCCTGAGCCCCGTAGCGCCCTGCCACCGTGCTCCCTTCCGCTCCGAGCCCCGTCGCACTCCGGCGAGCGATCCGTGCCGCCTCGGACCTCCCCAGAGCCAGCCACCGCCACTCCGAGCACCCCCGTGCCCGTGCGAACCTCCTCGACACCTCGGCCGCCTTCCCCCGCCTCTGGAGCATCGTCACACCGGAGAACCATACTGCGCCGCCGCTCTTCCTCGTCGCCGGCCGTCCCCGCTCGTCACCGGACCCCGCTGACCCCTCCGCCAGCACCGCCTCCGCACCGAGAACGCGTTTTAGGCTTCACCCGAACCTCTCCGACCTCCCCTTGCCGCCAGCAACCCCGCCTCCGGCCACCTCTGCCCGGCCCCTCCAGCAGGTACCCCTCAAAGGGATTACCTACCCTTTATGGGTAGGCAACGCCTCCCCGCTCGACTGGTTACCTGCGCTATCCCTTCTCCCCCTGGTTCCCTCGGCGCGCGTTCAAGCCCCCAGCTCCGCACGCTGAGGTTGAACCATTCTTTTAACTTCCGCGCTGACAGCTGGGCCCCACACGTCAGCGGCCGCCGTCTGCGCTGGCCACTGCCACCTGGGCCCCACCCGTCTGTGCTGCCACTGACATATGGGCCCAGAGTCCAGTGGGTCCCACATGTCAGAGGCTGAGCCAGTGGGCTCACTGTCCAGTGGGTCCCACCTGTCAGAGACTCAAAGCACATAAATAAAATAAAAGATTAAAAATTCAATGCTGCCAGTGGGCCCCACCTGTCAGAAATTTAGTAATTTCTGGATTTATTCAAACTGAGATTTTCAAATGAGCATTACTTCTTCATTTTAACTCCAATTAAGCCATTCAAATTTCTAAATTCTTCTAAAATCATAATCTATCCAAATATGGCCTCTATTTGAATTTTTGATGTTATTTGAATTTTTGTTTGTATTTATTTGTTTTGTTGCTTTGTCTTGTCTCGCGTAGATTCCACCGTTGAAGAAGACCTCTCCACTCCGCAGCAGGAAGACCCCGAGAGCGTGCAAGAAGGCAAGTCTCCTTTGATCATTTTGAACCCATGATTGAGAAATGTTTTAATTATTTTAAATTTATGTGCATTGCTATTTGCATAGAAAGGCAAGCTTACCCACGGTGTTAACTTGCCATCCCCAACAAATCTACTAGCAGCCCATTCGAGTTCCGCTTGGAAACAAGAAGCTCTTCTTTATTTTCGTTTTTTTGCCCAAGATAAGCTCATTTTCCTCGAGGATAAACTGATACGAACATGGCCGAATCATGATCACTCCGAGCAAACCCTGCCTGGATAACCACTGTGCTGAACTTCAAAAACCGACGCTATCGGGGCTTGTTGAGACCATAGATCGCTTTGCGTAAAGGACAGACAAGAGAAGAAGTCAGAAGGGCAGGTTCTCTTTCATCCGTCTTTTCTAGGTGCGCATCTCCATCTACTAAAAGTAGGGGTGGTTGCCATAGATAGATTGGGTCATTCGTAACCTGAGCAATAACGGAAATAACCGATGCTACAGCAGAAACTACAGCTATACGTGGCGGCCCCACACGCAGCTTTGTTTAACAAGCATCACCCTTCCTTTCTTTTCAAATGCTTCCTCAGTCAATCAGCAGCTTATTCGATTCCTATTCTTATTAAACATCTGATATAGATGGTGGGAACAATGAAGCAGATTCTTCATCTGTAGGTTGCAATCCGTATGATTTCTTTTCTCGATCTCCTGCTTGTGAGTCACCTCGCACCTAAGCATCACGTTCCTAGGGACAGAGACATCTGCGCTCTAAGGCAATCATAGTACTGCCAGCATGGTTACATCGTTCTGCGGGCAAGCTTCAACTTAAAAGTCACCTGATTTGGCACCAGCCAAAGGAGTAGGAACAGCAGCTGGGGAAGCACCATTACCATCCATGGGAGGTTGAATAGCAGCATAAGTAGTAGTAGGAGCATGGGCACTGGGAAAAGATGAAATCGATCCAGCTCTGGTAACAAAGCAGTAGGCAAGCCGGGACCTTCCATACCGCCCGAGACTTTTTCCCCTCGGAGCGCACCATGGGATGCTTTGTGAACAGCCCCCTCTGTTCAATACCGATACCTGTCAGATTCCATAGCTGATGAATCTCTTTCTTTTTCCACTCTTTCCCCGTCACGCAAGACGCTTTTCTGGCACAAACCTAGTAGTTATTTGTCCTGCTGATCTTGGGTGAACTGATGACACTGATGCTCCAAGACCAAGAGTTTTCACAGCCAAAGCTATTGAAGCTGCTCCCTCCCATGAATCACAGCTTTCTGGACGCACTGCTTGAACACCATGGAGCAAGATAGAGAAAAACTCCTATAAGTGACTTCTATTAGCACCGGACCGTCGAGTCAAATTGATCGTGTCATGTGCAACATCCATCAATGGTGGTTCATTAATGTCCATAGATTTAGACTCCTTCCCCTTCCCTTATACGCAAAAGATCGAGAGGGGCCCGAACCAAACCGAGAACGTAAACAGAATTTGACTCACTCTCGTATGGCTCGACCTCGAGCCCTGGGCGAGTCGGCCGGGTCTTTCCCTCAGATTAGCCAAAAATCCGAAGATTCAATCTTTTAGCCTGAAGTTCTGTCTGCTGTTCATGTCGGGCGGTACTACCGCTCGAGCTGCGGTACTACCGCTCAAGCGGTACTACCGTTCAAGTCACAGCGGTACTACCGCATGCAGTCAGAATTCTGAAACTTCAGCATTTCCAATTTTTCCTCGTGCGGTACTACCGCCCAGGATTCCGGTACTACCGCTCGAATCACAGCGGTACTACCGCTTGCAGCCAGTTTTTCACGATTTGAGTTTTCTCGCTTGCTGGTGTGTTTTTCCTCGTGTTGTGTTTCCTGTAAGCACTTGTCTTCTACCTTCATAGCTCCCATAGCTATTGGAGAAGAAGATACTTGTTAGGGGCGATTTTTAAAGATCGACATTCACCCCCCTCTGTCGCCATTTCGGTCCTACAATTGGTATCAGAGTCGGTTAGCTCTTCTTCATAGATCTTAACCGGTCTCAAGAGCCATGGCGACGGACAAGTACTAGACCAAGCCTCCCATCTTTCATGGCCTGGATTACCCCTTCTAGAAGAGCCGAATGGAAACATACATCCAGGCTCAGGGGTATGCCATTTGGCGGAAGGTAAAGGTCAGATTTGTTGTTCCTGCTGATGAGAACATCAATGATGGAAATATGCATGATGTTGAGGCAAATGCGAAGGCAAGGAACATCATAATCTAAGATCTGAGTCGTAGTGAGTTTGACCGCATATCTCATCTTTCGTCCGCCTTCAATATTTGGGAGACCCTCGATGCTTACCATGAGGGCACCACCCAAATAAAGACGGTGCAGCAAGACCCGAGATTACAACAAGTTTGAAATGCTCGCTGGCGAGTCCCTTGATGAGTGTTTTGCATGTTTTCACAAGATTCTGAGCAACCTCCGAGCGGTCGGTCTCACATACCCCGACTAGGATAACGCTCGACAAATGCTCGCTGCACTCGACCTTCGTGTTTGGGAGATGAAGGTGACTACCATCAAGGACACTACGGACCTCTCGACTCTGACTCTTGATGCGCTGTACTCGCGCCTCAAGACTCACGAGATTGACATTGTCTCTCGCAAGTCGAAATCACAGTCGATGCTTTAGTCACAGATCCCAGCTCGGCTTCTGGTCCCTCTTCTGATTCTTCTTGCGGTTTCTCCCTTGCTGTTCTCTGTGACATAACTGATGATCAGTTAGAGCAACTTGCGGATGATCAGTTAGCCCTCCTAGCCCGAAGATTCTCCCATGCTTACAAAGGGAGGAGGGACAAAAAGAGAGGAGGACCCGTTATTTGCTTCGAGTGTGGTGGCCCCAACCACATTCGGGCAAACTGCCCCAAGCTGGAGAAGGGCAAGAACGACTACGGCGGTTCGAACAAGAACGACTACACCGACAAGAACTGCAACAAGAAGCCTCCAGCTCCTGCACAAGGCAAGAAGAAGTTCCGCAACTTTGGCAAAGCCAAAAAAGCTGTTCCACCGCATCCTCACCACCTTCGACGACCTCGACCTCAGCGAGGTAGAAGGATGGAGCGACGATGACGAGACGGGTGACCAAGAGCCCAAGGATGGCGGCAACGACTTCTCCGGCATGTGCTTCATGGCCCTTGAGGGCGAGATCAGCGACAGCGAGCTGTACTCCAACTCGGACGAGGTACTTCCTTCCTACGACCAGCTCAATCAAGCTTTTCTTAAGCTAGGTGGATTCCATGCTAGAGCTAGGGCTAGGTGTATCGATTTAGAGAAGGAAGTAGATAGATTATCCGGGAGCTTACTTCACTTACATCTGCTCCCTCCCGTGATGATTGTGATACATGCTCTGCTTTGCTGGGTGTCGAGACCCGGATATGCAAATCCGGACTCTCTGTGTATGCTACACTAGTCCAGGATCACGCTAGTGCACATAGTCAAACATAGAGGTAATCATTACCACAATCACGATATTAAATAAGGGAAATTCAAATTATTAAACAATATCCAAAAGTGAGACCTTATGGTCAAGCTTACAATCTCAATAGCCTGAGGGGCTAACAAAACTAGCAGCAGAAAATCCAAAATAAAACGTAGTGGCCAATCGACATGCCCACGGGCAATCGAGTGGGGAGCGAAGCCTAATCCGCGTAGTCGTCGAAGTACTCGCCTCCTGGAACCTCCTGCTAGTAGTACTCCTCATCCTCAACTGAGCAACATAGGCGTAAAGCCGTGAGTACATTGGTACTCAGCAAGCCGTTTGTAACAAATGATGCAATATAGTATGCAAGGCTTACCAATGGAAGGCTAAAAGGGTTAATTTGCATAAACAACATTTGAAATTACCATAAATAGATTGAAGGCAAATTGTAAATAAAACAATAATGAATAATCAAAGGAATGAAGTAAACCACTTATGGACCTCCCATCCACAAGCTAAACCCAACCGCTTATGGATATCCCATCCATGAGCCAAACCAGCAGTGAATTGATCATCCACTGACCAACTACAACTTTTCCAAGAGTAACTATGCCTCGTGTGAAATCACCGAGCATTGTCCATGACCGAGGACGCGGCTATTCGAATAGTTTTACACTCTGTAGAGGTTGCACAACTGTACCCACACGATGTGATTAGCCTCAGCTTAAGGTAACCACAACAAGGCCATTACAAAGTTCAGTTCCAACTCAATCCCGCCCGCTAGGGTTTCGCATCACACCCCCCTTGCGCCTCATGGAAATCAGCAACCATGCTCATCACAATGGCAAGATTAAAGTTGAAACGTCCCAAATTATTCAGCCAGGTCTATCCCATACTAGACATGTGGATTGCACGGTAAAGCTCAGATCAATGGCGCACAAAGTTAAGTCCTTAAGCGTTCCCGGGCGAGACTACCACATCCCCCGAAGTGCTCCAACACTTCCCCCTTTACTGCACGATCACTCGCCCGAGTGAAAACCAATTTTGTATAACCACACCAATGACACACCAATGCCATGGCATAAATTTTATAATGGTGGCACCAACCACGATTCGATATATCATTAAGTCAAATTAATTAATCACATGTGATGATGAACCCAAGCGAGACTAAAAGCATAGCTAAGCATACTAATCGTACCATCCCAAATGTGATAGTAACATAGCATCACTACTAAGTTTCCCAACCTATGGTGACAATGGCATCATGGCATTCAAATTTAACAAGGAGGGAATTCCTCAATTGAGGTGATAACTACCAATTACAAGGTTTGTATAAAAGTAGCGATGCAATGTAATTTAAAACAAAATATTTAATTAATAGATTGCAAACTGGGTTCAACATGATCAAAGGACATGACTTGCCTTGGCCTTGCTCAGTTGACGACTCTTGATCTTCAAATCCAACGGCGGCTCCCTCGAACGCATGATCTAACGAGAGAGAACAAATCGAAAAGACAAAAATAAATTCAAATAAAATTCAAATGAACTTCAAAAATTATAAAACATCAATCAAAAGATAGAGCTCAATTTTAGATGAATTTAGGAAAAAGAATCGGGTCAATCGGAGCTAGGACGAAGGAGAACGGGCTCTCGGAAGATTAACCCTAAAGGAAAATCGGGAAATTCGAAAAGGTTACTGTGCTGTGGACCGGGTGCACGGGAGGACAGGTCTACGGTGGACTCGGCGCACGGAACAGTGCGGCTGATTGGGCGGCTGGCGCGGCGGCTAGGGCTGACGTGGCAGCCACGTGGCGACACGTGTGCGCCCGAGGCTGACGTGGCATGCTGACTGGGCAGAGTGACATGGCACGCTGACGTGGCACCAGGGTGGGCCCGGATGCTGATGTGGACGACAGGTGGCACCGACGTGGCACGACACGTGGGCCTAGGGCTGACGTGGCTGGCTGACTCGGCCGGCTGACTCGGCATGATCCACGGGGGTACGGCTGACATGCGGGTCCCATCGGGCAGAGGCACGGTGCACGGTGGACCGGGTGCATGGGAAGGCGAAGCGGCAGGCGCGGCTGGCGTCAGCGCTGACGTGCGTGTGCACGGGGCGCGAGGTTGGCCGGCGGCGGTCGACAACTCACCGGCGGCGAAGACCCGACGACGCGGGAGCGGCGGTGTCGAACTCCCGTGGCGAGGGCGACGGCGCACGGCGGCTCGGGCGACGGCTCACGGCGGCGGATCTCACCGGCGACGACGATGACGGCGGCAGAGGCGGCGGACAGCGGCGAAGATCGACGGCCTCCGAAACGAAGACGGCGACCCGGCGGCGAGGACGGCAGACGGCGGCTCCGGTCGGCGGCGAAGCTCACCGGCGACGACGACGACAGCAAGGGCGACGGCGCACTGCCCGGCGGCGACGAAGGCGGCGGCGCTCGGCGGCGAAGGCGGCGGCGAGGGCGCGGGCGGGCGGCGGCGAACCTCGGGGTCGGCGCCCTTAAATACCCGGGCGGCGGCGGGTTAGGGTTAGGGCTAGCGGGACGCGCGCGGGAGGCCGGAGGCCGACAGGTGGCAGGCGGCGGGCGGCAGGCCGAATGGGCTCGGCCCACTAGGGTTAGGGTTTTTATTTTCTTTTTTTTCTTTTTCCAGAAATCCAAATAAACTTCAAAAAGCTCCAGAAAATAGCAAATAAATCCGGAAAATTCACCAAAAATACCAGGAAATTCCTTTTGACACAAAGAACCCAATTAAAATATTTTCAACTTATGTTAATGTTTAATTTAATCATATTAAATCTAAATAAATTCTGAAAATTCCTTTTAAGCTTTAATTAATTCTAGAAAATTCCAGAAAATTAATTTTTGAAAATTGGGCTTTATAAACTCCAGAAAATCAGGATGTTACAAACCTTACCCCCTTAAACGGGATCTCGACCCTGAGATCCGGGCTCACTACTAGAATAGGTTCGGAAACTCTGCCTTGAGATCCTCCTCGCGCTCCCAGGTGGCTTCCTCCTCGGAATGGTTGCTCCACTGAACTTTGCAAAAGCGAACAACTTTATTCCGGGTGACTCGCTCTGACACATCCAAGATTTTGACAGGATGCTCTTTGTAGGACAGATCCTTCTGAAGATCAATTACCTCAACTGGTACAGCCTCCTCTGGCACTCTCAAACACTTCTTCAGCTGGTACACATGGAAAACATCATATACCCCACTGAAGGACGCAGGTAGCTCCAATTGATAAGCAACCTCTCCCCTGCATTTCAGAATTTTGAACGGACCGACATACCTTGGTGCAAGCTTCCCTTTTTGCTGAAATCTCTTCACACCTTTGAATGGTGTGATCCTGAGGTTGTTGGACCGAAATGGCGACAGAGGGGGGGGTGAATGTCGATTCTTTAAAAAACGACCCCTCAAAAGCACGGACTCAAATCTCCTCTCCGATAATTATGAAAATTATGAAGAGGGATTCTTATGCCTTCTTGGAACTCCTAAACACCCACAAGAAAGAAGCAATGAAGAAAATCCGCTCAAAGAACATTTTCCAGAAGGGCCGGGATGAACATAGTTCAAAGAGAGGTCAGACCTCTCTTATAACGTCGGTCAGACCGCCCTTATAACGCCGGTCAGACCGCCCTTATAAGTCTGGTCAGACCGCCCTTATAACACCGGTCAGACTGCCCCCCCTCTTTCTGACAACCCGAGAGCACTCTGAATTTTCTGAATTTTGAGTACTACTTCAGACCTTCAAGAATCAAGCCAATCACTGGATTTCTTTCATTCTTTTTAGCCCAGAGCTACTCTACCATATTCTAAATAGCAGAGAACACTTGGGAAACAAAGAAATCAAATGGAAGGACTAGGATTTCAGAAATTGGCTAAGAACTTGAAAAGTACAGAGGCAAACCACAAAATTCAAAATATTCTCCAACCACTGATCCTTGGCTCATGAAACTTTGTAACTATATTAGCAATAGCCACATGATACCTCAGGTCAAGTTTCAAGCCAACTCCACAAGGAAAACACAAATTCCAACGAAACCCTAGAAGGCTTGTAAACTTCAGAAAGGGCACTCAAAATCCAAATTTCTCCATGATCTCAAACCCTTTGCTAATGGGATTTTGCAGATATGTTAGCAATAGCATAAGGGGTTCTCAGACCAAAAATTGGCCCATCTCTCAAAGGGAATCAAAAACTACCTTAAACCCTAGAACTTGCAGAACATGAACAGAGGGAGGCCAAAAATGAAATCTGAGAATAAAACGAAGTTTGCTCTAGGGGAAATCAATCAAATGATCTTGAGGCATCCTCCCATCATAGAGCAACCCATTTTGGCACTCCTCAGCAAGCAAGAACTCAAAACAACGAAAATCAAGAAATGGAGAAATGAAGAACAGAAGCTACGAACAGAGAGAAACCAAACTCCATATTTTCATTCATTGAATCACAAGGAATACAGATACGTCCCGATACGCATGGACATTAGAACAAGATGGATGATTACATGGATTCACCACTCAATCCTCTCCTCTACCCAAGCCAAGAACTCAAGCCCTCTCACTCTACATGCTTGGGGGAACACACAGGAGCTTAGAAAGACATCGAAGGGGACATCCCCTGCCCTTCACACCCACTCTCACCAACTAAAGCCTAAAGCCAAAGACAACCCTCAAAGCCTCTTTTGACTCTAGCAAACCCTAATTCTCCCTCAAAGTGTTCAAGGAGGGCATGCAGCCCCTCCTCTCCTTTTATAGCGCCTGGCTAACGGGTCTCTGCCCCGTTACGCCCGCTACGTCCAACGGAGCCCGCTCCCGCTTGTGCAGCCTTGCGAATTTCCCGATTCGCCCCTCCTGCACCTTCCGGGAAGCTTCCGCGCTCCTTGTCGCCCACGACTCGCAACCACATCGAATCTCCGCCGTCTTCGACACATCCGACCGTTCTGACCTCAACGCCACCTGCGTCTAGTCCGGTCACCTCGTGTCTCACCACGACTCCGCTTCGACATCCTGCAGTCACACAGACAAGAAAACACGTCAAATAGCACCGCTCGACACATGAAAGCATAAACAGCATCACTTACCATGCCGAAGTCCAAAACCTGTCAAAACATTAGAATATGCATCCTAAGCCCAAATGACCAGGTTTGACCAAAGTCCGACCGAGCCCGATTGCCCCACGCAACGACTCGACTCCGAACCACTCAAACCAAACTCGACTGACCTAAACCCTTGTCAATTACTCATCACTCTCATGGAGTCACGACCACATGGTCTCTCAGAGGTACACAAAATCATCTGGTTCAAAACTCAGCTCTCGGTGTCTGGTATCCGCATAGCTCTTTTGCCTGGCCTGGGCAGTCCTCAACCTCTCTTGAATCAAACGGACCTTGTCCTCAGCCTCTTTTAGACAATCTGGACCAAACACCTGACCTTCCCCTGTCTCTTTCCAATTGAGAGGGGTCCTGCATTTCCTGCCATAGAGTGCTTCAAATGGTGACATCTGCAGACTTGCCTGATAACTATTGTTGTAGGAAAATTCTGCAAAAGGCAAACAGCTGTCCCACTTAGGTCCATGATCTAGCACACATGCTCTCAACACATCCTCAAGAATCTGATTGACTCGCTCTGTCTGACCATCTGTCTGAGGATGGTATGCTGTACTGAAATTCAGGTGTGTTCCCATAGCCTCATGGAAACTACCCCAAAACCGAGAAGTGAACTGGGACCCTCGATCTGACACTATTTTCTTGGGCACTCCATGCAAACTGACGATCCTCGACCTATACAGCTCTGCCAATCTGTCATCGGTGTAGGTTGTCTTCACTGGAATGAAGTGAGCAACCTTGGTCAATCGGTCCACGATGACCCAAATCGAATCATAGCCCTCTTTGGTCTTAGGCAGACCAACTATGAAGTCCATACCAATCTCTTCCCATTTCCACTCAGGGATTTTCAATGGCTGAAGCAAACCTGCTGGCCTCTGATGCTCTGCCTTAACTCTCTGACAGACATCACAAAGGGCCACATACTCAGCGATCTCACGCTTCATGTTAGGCCACCAAAATTTTTCTTTAATGTCCTGGTACATCTTGGTACTGCCAGGATGTATCGAGTACAACGACTCATGAGCTTCCTTTAGCAACAGATCCTTTAGCTCCTTCTTATTGGGCACACACAAACGTCGCTTGAACCACATGGTTCCTTGGGCATCCTCTGAAAATCCTGACTCTTTTCCTTCACTCATACTCTGTCTAATACGCTGAAATGCCTCATCATCTGTCTGAGCCTGGCGAATCTGACCATCCAAAGTGGGCTGCAACTCCATTGCTGCCAAGAATCCTTCTTCGACCAATTCCAAACTGAGCCTTTGGAATTCCTCATGCAAAGCTGGCTGACCCTCCTTGACCATCACTGAATTACAATAAACCTTTCTGCTCAGAGCATCTGCGACCACATTGGCCTTCCCTGGGTGATAATGGATTCCGACATCATAATCCTTTATCAACTCCAACCACCTCCTCTGCCTGAGGTTAAGCTCGGACTGGGTAAAGATGTACTTCAAACTCTTGTGATCCGTATAAATCTCACATCTATTACCCAAGAGATAGTGCCTCCAAATTTTCAAAGCATGCACTACAGCTGCTAGCTCTAAGTCGTGGGTAGGGTAATTCTCCTCATGCGGTCTCAACTGGCGTGAGGCATACGCTACCACTCTCCTTTCCTGCATCAGTACACAACCCAAACCTTTGCGTGAGGCATCGCAATAAATCTCAAAATCCTTGTTTAAATCTGGCAACACTAGCACTGGGGCTGTGGTCAAACTCTCCTTCAACTTCTGAAAGTTTTTCTCGCACTCGGGCGTCCAAGCAAATTTCTTTTCCTTTTTGAGCAATTGGGTAAGTGGCTTGGCTACACTGGAAAATCCCTCGATGAAACGACGGTAATAACCAGCCATACCCAGAAAACTCCTGACCTGAGTCACCGAAGAAGGTGACTGCCAATCCAAAACGTCCTTGACCTTTCCGGGGTCAACAGCAACTCCCTTTGCGGACATCACATGGCCTAGGAAGGCGACTTCCTTCATCCAAAACTCACATTTGCTAAACTTGGCATACAACTGATGGTCCCTTAATTTCTGCAATACCATCCTCAGGTGTTCTTCATGCTCTCTCTCATCCTTGGAGTAGATCAGAATGTCGTCAATGAACACAACGACAAACTTATCCAAATATTCCATGAACACCTTATTCATCAGGTACATAAAATAGGCTGGAGCATTGGTCAAACCAAAAGACATCACTGTGAACTTGTACAAACCGTAACGAGTCGAAAATGTTGTCTTAGGTATGTCCTCCTGTCGAATCCTCATCTGATGGTAACCTGACCTCAAGTCAATCTTGGAGAAAACTCCTGCTCCCCTGAGCTGATCAAACAAATCATCAATCCTGGGCAACGGGTACTTGTTCTTAATGGTGACCTCATTAAGTGCTCGGTAGTCCACGCACATGCGCTGACTGCCATCCTTCTTTTTCACAAACAAGACTGGCGCTCCCCACGGGGACGAACTGGGCCTGACATAACCTTTGTCCATAAGTTCCTGAATCTGCTTCTTGAGTTCTGCCAACTCATTTACTGGCATCCGGTAGGGTCTTTTGGAAATCGGAGAGGTACCGGATACCAACTCGATCAGAAACTCAACCTCTCGCTCTGGTGGCATCCCTGGTAGGTCATCTGGAAACACATCGGGGTACTCCCTGACAATCGGCACATCCTCCAACTGAATTCCCTTGATCTGACAGACCATTACCTGCTCTGGCTGACTCATGCTAGCTGAAAACTGCACCTTCCTCCCATCGGAGCTGGTCAAAGTCACTGCTCTGCTTCCACAATCCAAAACTGTCTGGTGCTTCTTGAGCCAATCCATACCCAAGATCACATCTAGGGACTGGATATCCAAGATAATCAAGTCCGCTCTGAACTCAACTCCCTGGATGTCTATCTGGACTCTGGGACAGCCTAGGTTGGTGCTCAACTCCGAACCGGGGGATTGGATCAAAAGAATAGATCCCAGAGTAACAATTTTCAACTGATGTTTTAAAGCAAAACTCTGAGAAACAAACGAATGGGAAGCTCCAGAATCAAATAAAACTGTGGCAGATGCTGAATGGACTAGGAACTTACCGATCACAACCTCTAGTGCTGCCTGGGCCGCCTCTGCAGTGACGTGGTTCACCTGGCCTCTCACCACCTACGGAGCTCTGCTGGCCTGACCTGGCGCCTAGGGTACTCCACGCCCTGCTCCTGGGGTAGGTGTCTGTCCTGGTGTGGCTCCCAAGTCGAAGCGAACTGGAGTGGGGGCCTGCCTCTGGGGGCACTTGCTAGCATAGTGTCCCTGCTCATGACACTTGTAGCAAGTAACGGACGCTGCTGGATTGGTGTTCCTTTGCTGCTGACCTCCGGATCCACCGGGTCGCTGCCCTGACTGCCGGGGACGTGGCGCTGGGGCCGGTGTCTTGAAGACTGACTGCTGCTGCTGCTGAGGCACTCGAGCGGGCTGGTAAGTGCTGAAACGCTGCCTCTGAGCCTGGTGAGACTGCAATCCCTGCTGAGCCATCCTCCTCTTGCGAGACTCCTCGAGCTCGCGGCGACTGTCCTCAATCAGGATGGCCTTATCCACCATCTGCTGAAAGCTGGCATAGTCGTTGCCCACGACCTGCACCTTCAATCCTGGGTTCAAGCCTTTCCTGAACCTCTTCTGATGGGCTTCATCTGTGGCTACGTCCTCTGGTGCGTAGCGAGCTAGCTGAGTGAATTTATTGAGGTATTCACTCACTGACATGTTCCTCTGCTGCAACTCACGGAACTCCTCCTTCTTCATGTCCATCACCCCATCTAGGACATGGGCGTGACGGAAAGCGGTGGAGAACTCGTTCCAAGTAATGCTGTCCTGGTCCTCGTGGGTGTCACAGTAGTTCTCCCACCACTCTGCTGCAGGTCCCTCTAGCTGGTGTGCTGCATACAGCACTCTCTCCCTGTCTGTGCACTGGGCCAAGTTCAGCTTTTTCTCTACTGAACAGATCCAGTCGTCTGCCTCCAAAGGCTCTGAAGAACTGGAGTAGGTAGGCGGCCTCGTCCTCATAAACTCTGCAAAGCAGGACTGATGGTGGGCTGCCTGAGGTGCTGCTACCCCTAGGTGCTGACGCTGAGCCATATTGTTCATATTCTGCATCATTGCTTGCATCATCTGAGTCTGGGCCATTAGGAACTGACTGAGAGCGGGGTCCAGGGTCGGCGGAACTGCCTGGGGTGGCTGAGTGGAACTGCGTCCTGGGTTCGGGTTTGCCTGCTCACGACCTGCGGAGTTCCTGGTTTCAACCATCTTGCTGCTACTCTGAAAAGAAGACACTACCGACTTCACAAAGGCAAAAGGCGAGAGGGAAAAGCAAAGATAAGCGGTAAACTCGTTTAAGGGGGATTTCTAATGACAACCTAAATTAAACAAACACTTAGCCCGAAAGGCTAACAACAAAACTGGCAAGAGATAACTCCATTAAAAGATGGACATGATTACAATATAATGTGTTTAAAGGCAAAATTTGCAGCTCACATCCCAAACAACTGCAAATAAGATTCAACGCTCTACTCGTACTCCTAATCTAGTGGCTCCCACTCTGAGCCTGACAGATAGGGTTCGCTATCCTCATCCTCCGCATCACTATAGAAGACCCACGAGTTGCGGACTGGCGGTGACTCTGGCGGCGGCGGGGCGGGGGTGAAGCGTCGAAGGTACGCCTGACGGTCTCCGGTGATGCGTCGTCTCTCCTCCGGGCTCGGCGGTGTAGGCGTCGGTAGAGGTACTGGCAACTGTGGTCGAGGCTCCTCCCTGACTGGCTCTGACAAACTGAGAGTGATTTCATATTGCTTCTTGAACCTCCGAATAAGTCTGGCCAAGTTGATCTTGTATAATTTGCAAAGCTGTCGGATGGCTTTGTATGCGGCTGCTTGTACAGAACATCTTCCGCAAGATCCGGTGCTCCTGAAACTATGATGTAGGATCTGCTTGCCGACTCTTGTGGTGAAGTACAACCTGGTGATGCTCCCAATACGTTGTCCTCTAACTTTCTCATCCTTGGTGAGGTAGACGGGCGATCTCTTCAATCCGAGGCTTCGCAACAGAACACGGAGAAGGGCTCTCCAACCTCCCATCTGACTGAAAGAAGCTTGAGACATCTAATGCATTTTACAAAAGAAAGATCAGTATAAAATTTGCGAAAATAAATCGTGAGAGAACGGGGTAAGGAGTAGAATTTCTAGAGAGAAGATAAGAAGGTATAGATATTACTGTTCATCAAATTTAGTTGGTTTGATTTAGAAAATAAATTTTGGAATCTTTTCTAATTCGACCGCTCTAACTAGGGCTTCGTCCTGCAGTCGATTTGGCTCTGATACCATCTCTGTCGAGACCCGGATATGCAAATTCGGACTCTCTGTGTATGCTACACTAGTCCAGGATCACGCTAGTGCACACAGTCAAACATAGAGGTAATCATTACCACAATCACGATATTAAATAAGGGAAATTCAAATTATTAAACAATATCCAAAAGTGAGACCTTATGGTCAAGCTTACAATCTCAATAGCCTGAGGGGCTAACAAAACTAGCAGCGGAAAATCCAAAATAAAACGTAGTGGCCAATCGACATGCCCACGGGCAATCGAGTGGGGAGCGAAGCCTAATCCGCGTAGTCGTCGAAGTACTCGCCTCCTGGAACCTCCTGCTGGTAGTACTCCTCATCCTCAACTGAGCAACATAGGCGTAAAGCCGTGAGTACATTGGTACTCAGCAAGCCGTTTGTAACAAATGATGCAATATAGTATGCAAGGCTTACCAATGGAAGGCTGAAAGGGTTAATTTGCATAAACAGCATTTGAAATTACCATAAATAGATTGAAGGCAAATTGTAAATAAAACAATAATGAATAATCAAAGGAATGAAGTAAACCACTTATGGACCTCCCATCCACAAGCTAAACCCAACCGTTTATGGATATCCCATCCATGAGCCAAACCAGCAGTGAATTGATCATCCACTGACCAACTACAACTTTTCCAAGAGTAACTATGCCTCGTGTGAAATCACCGAGCATTGTCCATGACCGAGGACGTGGCTATTCGAATAGTTTTACACTCTGCAGAGGTTGCACAACTGTACCCACACGATGTGATTAGCCTCAGCTTAAGGTAACCACAACAAGGCCTTTACAAAGTTCAGTTCCAACTCAATCCCGCCCGCTAGGGTTTCGCATCACACCCCCCTTGCGCCTCATGGAAATCAGCAACCATGCTCATCACAATGGCAAGATTAAAGTTGAAACATCCCAAATTATTCAGCCAGGTCTATCCCATACTAGACATGTGGATTGCACGGTAAAGCTCAGATCAATGGCGCACAAAGTTAAGTCCTTAAGCGTTCCCGGGCGAGACTACCACATCCCCCGAAGTGCTCCAACACTTCCCCCTTTACTGCACGATCACTCGCCCGAGTGAAAACCAATTTTGTATAACCACACCAATGACACACCAATGCCATGGCATAAATTTTATAATGGTGGCACCAACCACGATTCGATATATCATTAAGTCAAATTAATTAATCACATGTGATGATGAACCCAAGCGAGACTAAAAGCATAGCTAAGCATACTAATCATACCATCCCAAATGTGATCGTAACATAGCATCACTACTAAGTTTCCCAACCTATGGTGACAATGGCATCATGGCATTCAAATTTAACAAGGAGGGAATTACTCAATTGAGGTGATAACTACCAATTACAAGGTTTGTATAAAAGTAGCGATGCAATGTAATTTAAAACAAAATATTTAAATAATAGATTGCAAACTGGGTTCAACATGATCAAAGGACACGACTTGCCTTGGCCTTGCTCAGTTGACGGCTCTTGATCTTCAAATCCAACGGCGGCTCCCTCGAACGCGTGATCTAACGAGAGAGAACAAATCGAAAAGACAAAAATAAATTCAAATAAAATTCAAATGAACTTCAAAAATTCTAAAACCTGAACCAAAAGATTTAGATGAATTTAGGAAAAAGAATCGGGTCAATCGGAGCTAGGACGAAGGAGAATGGGCTCTCGGAAGATTAACCCTAAAGGAAAATCGGGAAATTCGAAAAGGTTACTGTGCTGTGGACCGGGTGCACGGGAGGACAGGCCTACGGTGGACTCGGCGCACGGAACAGTGTGGCTGGCGCGGCGGCTAGGGCTGATGTGGCAGCCACGTGGCGACACGTGTGCGCCCGAGGCTGACGTGGCATGCTGACTGGGCAGAGTGACATGGCACGCTGACGTGGCACCAGGGTGGGCCCGGATGCTGATGTGGACGACAGGTGGCACCGACGTGGCACGACACGTGGGCCTAGGGCTGACGTGGCTGGCTGACTCGGCCGGCTGACTCGGCATGATCCACGGGGGTACGGCTGACATGCGGGTCCCACCGGGCAGAGGCACGGTGCACGGTGGACCGGGCGCACGGGAAGGCGAAGCGGCAGGCGCGGCTGGCGTCAGCGCTGACGTGCGCGTGCACGCGGCGCGAGGTTGGCCGACGGCGGTCGACGACTCACCGGCGGCGAAGACCCGACGGCGCGGGAGCGGCGGTGTCGAACTCCCGTGGCGAGGGCGACGGCGCACGGCGGCTCGGGCGACGGCTCACGGCGGCGGAGCTCACCAGCGACGACGACGACGGCGGCGACGGCGGCGGACGGCGGCGAAGATCGACGGCCTCCGAAACGAAGACGGCGACCCGGCGGCGAGGACGGCAGACGGCGGCTCCGGTCGGCGGCGAAGCTCACCGGCGACGACGACGGCAAGGGCGACGGCGCACTGCCCGGCGGCGGCGAAGGCGGCGGCGAGGGCGCGTGCGGGCGGTGGCGGGTTAGGGTTAGGGCTAGCGGGACGCACGCGGGAGGCCGAAGGCCGACGCGTGGCAGGCGGCGGGCCGAATGGGCTCGGCCCACTAGGGTTAGGGTTTTTATTTTCTTTTTTTCCTTTTTTTTTCTTTTTCCAGAAATCCAAATAAACTTCAAAAAGCTCCAGAAAATAGCAAATAAATCCGGAAAATTCACCAAAAATACCAAGAAATTCCTTTTGACACAAAGAACCCAATTAAAATATTTTCAACTTATGTTAATGTTTAATTTAATCATATTAAATCTAAATAAATTCTAAAAATTCCTTTTAAGCTTTAATTAATTCCAGAAAATTAATTTTTGAAAATTGGGCTTTATAAACTCCAGAAAATCAGGATGTTACACTGGGTGATATGGAGAAATTAAGGACCTCGCATGATATTTTGTCCTCCGAGCTTGATGCGCTTAAGGTGGAGAATGTTAGTCTGCTTGCTGAGTTAGAGTTGAGTAGGATGGCTGTTACTCTTCTTACTACTGATGAAACTACTTCTCCCACCTCATGTGAGGTTAAGGACATTGCTGCTAGAGGACCTTATACCATGCTCCTTGATCTGCCCGAGTCTTGTGAAAATTGCAATAACTTGAAGATGAACTTAAAACGGGCAGATCATAAAATTGCTGAACTACAAGCTTCTTTACTTGAGCCGATTGATTCATGGTTGAACTGTCCTAAGTTAACTACTGAACTTGAAGCTGTCTCCAAACAGTTTCAAGAAATGATTGATCATGATAGGAAGTTGGCTCAGTATGCTTCTAAGGATCCTGTTAGCTCACCATGCATTAGTTGTGACAAACTAAAACTTGAACTCGTTGCTTTGAATGAACAATGTGTGAAGCTAACTAAGGACTTACTAGAGAAGCCATCAACTCATTGTGATGTGATTACTGAGGTGGGGGAGAAGCCCCAGGGCAAGGTTGAGACGCTTAGTGACGTGAACCAACTGTCTAGTAGTAGGACTGTTCCCTCAGAGTCGGCTGTGCGTGCACAAGCCATTCTTTCCTCTACTATTGGTTCTTCTTCTGCTCCCTTACCTTCTGCTGTCTCTTCTTCTCCCTGCTATTCTTGCACCTCTCTCTTTCGGGAGTGTCAGTATCTTATGAACACTCTCGAGAGGTTTGTAGGCGGCAAGAAGAAGCTTAATCTTATTCTAGACCAATCCAAGATTTGCAAATTCAATCAGGGTCTAGGATATGATTTCTATAAGGACATGAGGAAGCATCCACTTGCCGTGCTCAGACCCATAGCACCAGGTGTGATCAAGACTGAGCCTAGGACCGAGAAAGTCCAATTTAAGTCAGCGGGCTTTGTCCAGGGGATTTCTGACAGCAAGGTGAGTCTACCTGCTGCTTCGGCCTCTCAGAAGGCGAAGCCTCCCCGTGCTACTTCTACCTCTCAAAAGGTGAAGTATCACTGCACCTTCTGTCAAAAGGATGGACATCTGATCGATTGATGCTTCAGGAGCGCCAAGATCGCGCATAGAGACCGTGTTGAGTCTCTTAGGTGTATTCAGGGTCAGCCCAACACCTAAGACCAACATGAGGTCTAGGACTGTTGAGTCTGGGTTTGGGCAGTATCGAGGACTTGGTTTTACTGACTTTTTTTGTTTTCGTCCTCGATATGCTCCTGGTCGGGACTTCCGCCGTCCTGAGGGTAGATCTCGTTTTCCCCATCGAGATAGCTACCCGTGGGCTGTTCAGCGTGTTGCCGGTGCTCTAACTCGCTCCCTCGTAGCAATCGGACCCAGCAACAACTTCAGGTCTGCTCATAGACCTTCTGCTTCGAGTGACAGAGAGCGTAGGATAGATAGAGGTCAGTCGTGCTTGACTACTTCATCTGCTCGACGTGTTACTCAGTATTGGGTGCCAAAATCATTGTTGATTTATCCCAGTACTGAGACTTTACTCTCTGCTTGACTCAGGTTCACCGGGCAGGGAAGGGAAAGGTTTGGCTCGTAGACTCCGGGTGTTCACGACACATGACCGGAGATTCCTGTTGGTTCTCTTCCCTAGCCCGTGCTCCACGTGATGAGAAGATCACCTTCGAAGATGCTTCATCTGGGCGTGTCATCGCCAAAGGTACTGTGCGCGTTAATGATTCTTTCATTTTGAAAGATGTTACCTTGGTGAGTAAGCTGCAACATAATTTGCTTTCAGTCTCTCAGCTTACCGATGACGGTTTCGAGGTGAGCTTTAAGAAAAACAATTGTAAAATTGTTGATTCTTCGGGTAGTCTGGTTTGCGGGATTTCTCGTTATGGGAGGATCTTTCATGCTGATTTTTCTGAGTCGTTTGGCGATCCTCTCAGGTGTTTAGTTGCTTCTGAGTCCCGTGACCTCTCTTTCTGGCATAGGAGACTTGGTCATACTGGATTTGACCATTTGACCGGAGTTAGCGGCCACGATCTCATTCGTGGTCTGCCGAAACTCAAGATGGTCAAAGATCTAGTTTGCGCTCCATGCTGGCACGGCAAGATGGTTGCCGCCTCTCATCCTCCGGTCACAGTTACTATGACCAATGCACCGGGACAGCTGCTCCATATGGACACAGTTGGACCAGCTCGAGTGCAGTCAGCAGGAGGGAAGTGGTATGTCCTTGTCATGGCCGATGACTTCTCGAGGTATTCTTGGGTGTTTTTCTTAGCCTCGAAGGATGAGACGTTTACACATTTCTGAGGTCTTTTCAGTAGGCTTTCTGTAGAGCTCCCAGGTGCCTTACAAGCGATCCGCAGTGACAATAGCACGGAGTTCAAGAATTCCTACTTTGAGAGTTTCTGCGGTGAGACAGGTGTAGAGCACCAGTTCTCTTCTCCATACGTCCCTCAGCAGAATGGCGTTGTGGAGAGGAAGAACCGTACCTTGCTCGAGATGGCCAGGATGATGCTTGATGAGTACTCTACACCGAGGAAGTTTTGGGCTGAAGCCATTGCAACCGCGTGCCATGTTTCAAATCAAGTTTTTCTTCGGGCACACTTGCACCGTACTTATTATGAGCTGAGATACGGGCGAAAGCCCAGCGTCTCTCATTTTCATGTGTTTGGTTGCAAGTGCTTTATTCTAAAGTCTGGGAACCTAGACAAGTTCGAGTCACGTTCTTGTGATGGGATCTTTCTAGGCTACTCGACTTCTTCGCAGGCGTATAGGGTCTGGAACTGCGAGTCTAGTAAATTGGTAGAGACCTGCGAGGTGACCTTCGACGAGGCCAGTCCGGGGACTAGGCCAGATATCTCAGGTTCTTTAGAGCAGTCCGAGACCATCTTTATGGATGATAAGGATGATGGAGACGATGGTTGTTTACCTGATCCAGCTCCTCATCCTCCCCTTGAGATGCCTTCTTCCACGGCACCTCGAGGAGATCAGCCCTTGCCTACTGCTTCCTCCGGAGCTAGTGGCTCTGTTCCTACTTCATCTGCACACGAGGTAGAGGCCACTTCTTCTTCTCATCCAGGACCTCCTAGACATATCCAGAAAGACCATCCTTCCGAGCAGATTATTGGAGACCTTTTTGAGCAAGTCACTCGTTCAAAATCTGGCATGTCTCATTTCTATCTCCATTCTGCCTTTGTTGCCTCCTTTGAGCCCAAGGACGTTTGTCACGCCCTATCTGATGAGTCTTGGGTCAATACCATGCATGAGGAGCTAGAAAATTTTGAGAGGAACAAGGTCTGGTTGCTTGTCGAGCCCCCGTGAGGTCACAATGTTATTGGGACTAAGTGGGTGTTCAAGAACAAGCAGAGCGAGGATGGAGTGGTTATTCGGAACAAGGCTAGACTGGTAGCTCAGGGGTTCTCCCAGGTTGAGGGTCTAGATTTCGAGGAGACCTTTGCCCCTGTAGCTAGACTTGAAGCCATTAGAATCCTGTTTGCCTTTGCAGCTTCTAAGGGTTTCAAGCTTTACCAGATGGATGTCAAGAGTGATGGGAACGGGGTCCCGATCTTCCAACAGGTTCTGGATAAATTCGATTTGGTGGAGGTGCGACACAAATCGATCTGGCTTCCGAACAACACGTTCCGAACCCCGCAATCGCAGCATCACGTCTCCTCAGGTTATCAACCGTGCGCAGCCCGGTTGACCTCGCCAAGAAGGCTAATCCTCACCTGTGAATCGAAGAACACAAGAAAGAACAAGGAAGAACACAACTGAATTGCAGATGTATTGATTTAGCACTCGAAAATTGGGGTCTCACAAACCGATGAACGGCGAATCTGTTCAAAGACAAATTGATCTAAGCAAAACCTAAACCCTAATGGTGGGGGTGACGACTGGATATAGAGGAGTTAGGGGCGTGCAAAACCCCTGGACGCGCCCCTAATGGGCTCCAACACGATACAAAGCCGAACGGCCCAAAAGACGGTGGCGCAGCACCCTGACAGATTCTGAACACCCACTTGTTTCGACGATTCCCGTTGACTCATAAGGAATTTTGACATGGGACCAGAGCCATTGGAAAGTTAGTCTTCTCAGCTTTCTATACATATGTGGAACGTCCAAAACGGAGCGCAGATGCGATCTGGGCTTCCGTTTTAGTGTGGCCTGGTCCTGGACTCCGAATTGGATTCGAACTGGACTCCGAATTGGATTCGGCTTGAGTTGGACCTCCAACATGATTCGACCGCCCTTGCTGGACTTGTGCGTCCCGTAACCCTTCTCCAAGTACTTCTAGGTCTTCTCCATGGTTCCTAATCATAATTAAATTATTATGTAGCAATCTATTCTCAAATGAACAAAAAGAAGTACTTAGGAACGAGCTCACCTGTAAATTCAATTGTCGGGCGCGAGCTCTAGTGATTGGTCCTTGAATGTCAAGTGGAGGAGTGTTGTGTGTATCTGAAGAAGTGATGTCCTCATCATCCTCCCCCTCTTGAAGCGGAGTTGTCCTCAACTCAGCCTCATCTTCATCTCCCAAGTATGGCTTCAAATCTGAAATGTTAAAGGTGGGACTAACCCCAAACTCGGGAGGCAACGCGTGTTTATATGCATTATCATTTATCTTCTCAACTATCTTAAAAGGACCAGCAGCTCTAGGCATCAATTTTGATTTTCTTAATTCAGGAAATCTATCCTTTCTCAAGTGCAACCAAACAAAATCACCCGGTTCAAGTTTAACTTCCTTTCTACCTTTACTACCAATAATCCTATATTTTTCATTCATCTTTTCAATGTTGGCCTTAGTAGTCTCATGCATTTTGACAATAAAATCAGCACGCTCCTTAGCATCACTAGTAGGCAAAGGTAAAATATCAATAGGGGCACGGGGATTGAATCCATACACTACCTGAAAAGGACTTACCTTGGTGGTGGAGTGTTCCGCTCGATTATATGCAAACTCAACATGCGGCAAACACTCTTCCCACAGCTTCAAATTATTCTTCAAAACAGCTCTCAACATGGTAGACAATGTGCGGTTCACCACCTCGGTTTGACCATCAGTTTGTGGGTGACATGTTGTAGAGAACAACAACTTTGTACCCAACTTGTTCCATAGAGTACGCCAAAAGTGACTTAAGAACTTGGCATCACGATCTGAAACAATAGTAGAAGGCATACCATGCAAACGAACTATCTCTTTGAAAAAGAGGTCAGCAATATGAACGGCATCATCGGTTTTATGACATAGTATAAAGTGAGCCATCTTAGAAAAGCGATCCACAACAACAAAAATGCTATCCCTCCCCCTCTTAGTCCTGGGCAATCCTAAAACAAAGTCCATAGAAATATCTGCCCACGGAATAGAAGGAGCAGGAAGAGGCATATATAAACCATGTGGATTCAAGCGAGACTTAGCTTTTTGACATGTAGTGCAGCGAGCAACAAACCGCTCAACATCTCTAAACTCCTGCAAAAGGTTAGTGACAGAAGCAGGCAAAGTGCAAGGCATATTATCAAGAGAAAATAAAGCATCTTTGCACACAAAAACATAGCATATATCATTAACATCATTAATTTCAGCAAGGTCTGATTTGGTGGCAAGCATAACAGAATTGTTCAAATGGAGTACTTGCTGTTTTTCAGATTTATCATGTTTATTTGGATCATTAGTAGCAGCAACTCTCTCCCTATCGGCCTCTATAATCTCAGCTGGAGTCAAAGGCAGTAAAGTAACTTTCTTTCCCTTATGCATAAAAGTGTATTTGTTACTACTACCATGGTGTAAAGCATCATTATCAAATTCCCAAGGTCGACCCAATAAAAGAGAGCATACTTGCATAGGAACCACATCACAATCAACATGATCAACATAACCACCAATGGAAAAATGGACTTGGCATGTTTGTGTTACCTTAGCTTTTCCAGAGTCATTTAACCATTGAATATGGTATGGATGTGGATGCGGTCGCGTGGTCAAGCCAAGCTTCTTGACCAAATCAGAACTCACCAAGTTGTTGCAACTTCCTCCATCAATGATGACACGTGCACACCGGTTCTTGATTGCGAAGAAAGTCTGAAACAAATTATGGCGTTGAAGCTTATCGGGTTGTTGTACCTGTGTGCTGAGGACGCGCTGCACAATGATGCTCCGTAGCGTCGCTGTGGACGCCCCACCAAGGACCAGGTCGTCATCACCACCGCCATTGTCGTCCGAGGCAGCAGCAACATCATCATCCTCCTCGACATCCGAAGTGCTGATGTAGCCTCCATCTTCTGTGGCGATATATGCCCGTTGGCTAGGGCAATTCTTCTGCACATGACCAAGCCCATGGCAGCGGTGGCACTGAATGTCGGAGGAGCGGCCCGTTGAAGCCACGGAAGAAGAACTCTTGGCTGGAACCTGCAAAGAATGTTTTGTCGTGGAAGGTGGCTTCGGTGGCGCTGCTGCAACCTTGTGCACAGGTGGTGGAGGAGAACGAAAACTCGAAGAAGACTTGGGCAGTCCCGTCGATGTAGTCGTTCGCTGCGTGCAAAAAGGTCGTCCGGTGCTTGCCTTCGCTGATTCCTTGCGTCCCTGCAATTCTTTTTCTGCAAGCATAGCAAGCTGGAACAACTGGTTGACAGTAGTAAACTCTTTATAATCAACAATGTCCTGAATTTCACGCCTTAACCCCCCATAGAAACGACAAATCTTATCATTCGTGTCCTCAACAACCCCACAACGCATCATACCCTTTTGAAGCTCAGCATAATAGTCCTGAATAGAACGATCACCTTGTTCTAAGTGCTGCAATTTTTTTCTCAAATCAAGTTTATATGTGGGAGGAACAAAACGATTACGCATATCTTCTTTTAACCGCTCCCATGTATCAGGTTGTAAGCGCATGTTACTTAGTTCATTCCACCAGATAATAGCAAAGTCCTTAAACTCACTAGTAGCTTGTCTAACTCTATGTTGTTCAGGAACCAAGTGAGAATTAAACTTCTGCTCTACCGTCATCTCCCAATCAAGATATATATCAGCATCATAAAGACCAACAAAAGATGGAATGGTAAACTTGACTTTAGCAAAAGGGTCGTCGTTACCATGACGGTTCTGGTTATTACCTCTCATACCATGTCGGTTTTGCTGAAGACGCCGACGTAGTCGTGCATCTTGTGTCGCCCACCGATCAATGTTGCCATCTGCATCATACACTGTGTCATCATCAGGACGATGCCCATCATTGACAGGTGGTAGGCGTGCCTCCAATGTGTCCATTCGACCAGTGAGGTCAGCCAACCGCCGCTCCACCCGCTCAATGCCTTCCGTGGTGTTCAACTTGGCAATGGCGGCGATGATGGTGTCCATTCTCGCGCCGAGTGAAGCATTTTGTTTGTCGAGCGCAGCTTGTAGCTGGCCGCGACTAACACACTCGTTGAAATCGACCGGTGTCTCGTCCCCTTCGTCTCCTGCCATGGTTAGTGGAAACACAGGGAAAACAAAAGGATTATCCCTATCAACTAGAAAGGAAGGCAGTGGAAATCCGCAAAGGAAGTGTCTTACCAAGCTCTTACAAGTGTTCTTACCAAAGCAGCAGGTGGTACAACCAGTGGCTGGTTCGTGAAACCATGTCGAGCGTGGGTACGATTGCAAGGGTCAAAACTGTGCTGATCAAGAGTAGGTGTAGCTTGGAAGGCACAATATGGTAGCAATGGAGAACAATCAGTTAATTTCAGAATTGCATAGAATTGAATTATAGTCCATATCTAGCACTTAGCCTATGTTGCTGATCAACCAAGAATGGAAGAAGGCTAAAATCAAGTGTATGGCAATGTGTAGGAGTGGTAAATACAAGATAATTCAATCCAATGCAATTTGGAATTGAAGAACACAAGGATTGACTCAAAACTAAAAACTGAATATTTCTGTCCACTGGACAGCACGTCGGTATTTTGGTCGTAACTTTTTGTCAGATGCCTTTTTTTCGCTGATTCTTTTTTTTCTGTTTTCTGACGGCTTTTTATACATATTTTCTTTTGGGGACAACTTCTGAATCCCGACACAGAAATTCGCACAAAAATCACAACTGCTGACTGTTGCAGATTCAAAACAGATAATTGGGTCAACTTTCACCGCACATATCTCTTAACTACCTTGCTGGAATGACGTGAAATTTTACAGATAGATGGACAATGAATTTTTTAATCTAATGGCGGTGGTCCAATGCAAAACTAATCTCGGAATCAAAAGTTATGATGTTTTTGGTGGCGGCTGCAGAGAAAGGAAAAATCAGCCGAATTTGGAAACTAGGGTTTGAGGTGGGGAATTTTTCTTTTGTTTGGATTTTTAATGGAACAAAGATATGACCAGCAACTAGACAATGCTATAAGGGCACAAATTCAATTTAGCAAACCAAAACTAACAGATTGAAAGGCACAACGGGGTTTGGACAGCGGAATTAATTCTTTTTGTGGGGCTTTTTTGTGGACTCTAGGATGAAAAACGAAACAACAAAGGTAGGGTAAACTCGAACCTGAAGGAACACCTGAAGCTCTGATACCACTTGATGGGAACGGGGTCCCGATCTTCCAACAGGTTCTGGATAAATTCGATTTGGTGGAGGCGCGACACAAATCGATCCGGCTTCCGAACAACACGTTCCGAACTCCGCAATCGCAGCACCACGTCTCCTAAGGTTATCAACCGTGCGCAGCCCGGTTGACCTCGCCAAGAAGGCTAATCCTTGCCTGCAAATCGAAGAACACAAGCAAGAACAAGGAAGAACACAACTGAATTGCAGATGTATTGATTTAGCACTCGAAAATTAGGGTCTCACAAACCGATGAACGGCGAATCTGTTCAAAGACAAATTGATCTAAGTAAAACCCAAACCCTAATGGTGGGGGTGGCGGCTGGATATAGAGGAGTTAGGGGCGTGCAAAACCCCTGGACGCGCCCCTAATGGGCTCCAACACGATACAAAGCCGAACGGCCCAAAAGACGGTGGCGCAGCACCCTGACAGATTCTGAACGCCCACTTGTTTCGACGATTCCCATTGACTCAGAAGGAATTTTGACATGGGACTAGAACCATTGGAAAGGTAGTCTTCTCAGCTTTCCATACATATGTGGAACGTCCAAAACGGAGTCCGGATGCGATCTGGGCGTCCGTTTTAGTGCGGCCTGATCCTGGACTCCGAATTGGATTCGAACTGGACTCCGAATTGAATTCGAAGTCGGCTTGAGTTGGACCTCCAACATGATTCTACCGCCCTTGCTAGACTTGTGCGTCCCGTGGCCCTTCTCCAAGTACTTCTAGGTCTTCTCCATGGTTCCTAATCATAATTAAATTATTAGGTAGCAATCTATTCTCAAATGAACAAAAAGAAGTACTTAGGAACGAGCTCACTTGTAAATTCAATTGTCGGGCGTGAGCTCTAGTGATTGGTCCTTGAATGTCAAGTGGAGGAGTGTTGTATGTATCCGAAGAAGTGATGTCATCATCAAAGAGTGCCTTTCTCAATGGCTTTATTGAGGAAGAGGTCTACGTCCGACAGCCTCTAGGTTTCGAAAACCCCAAATACCCAAACCATGTCTTCAAGCTTTCCAAAGCTTTGTATAGACTTAAGCAAGCCCCTAGAGCTTGGTATGAGAGGCTTAAGTCCTACTTGTTGAGTCATGGTTTTGAGATGGGTAAAGTAGACAAGACCTTGTTCATCCGCCGGCATGGCACTGACCTCCTGCTCGTCCAGATTTATGTGGATGACATCATCTTTGGCGGCTCTTCCCATACTATAGTTTCACAGTTCTCGGATGTCATGAGCACCGTGTTTGAGATGAGTATGATGGGTGAGTTGACCTTCTTCCTTGGCTTCCAAATCAAGTAGACTCGGGAGGGTACCTTTCTTCATCAAGGAAAGTACACTCGTGACCTCCTGAGACGCTTCGACATGAGTGATGGTAAGCCTGTGTCAACTCCGATGGCTTCTACAGCCTATCTTGACCCAGATGAGGATGGTGAGCCAGTTGATCAAAAGGAGTATCGCAGCATGATTGGCTCCCCTTGTACCTCACTGCCTCGAGACCGAACATACACTTCTCTGTGTGTCTGTGTGCTCGCTTTCAGGCTTCTCCTCGCGTATCTCACTGCCAGGCGGTAAAACGCATTCTTCGGTACCTTCGTGCTACCATTGATTATGGTATCTGGTACTTTTCCTCCTCCTGTCTTTCCTTGAGAGCCTTCTCGGATGCAGACTTCGCTGGCTGTAGGATAGATAGGAAGAGCACTTCTGGCACTTGCCAATTTATTGGCACTTCTCTTGTTTCCTGGTCTTCGAGGAAGCAGTCCGGTGGTGCTCAGTCCACCGCAGAGGTCGAGTACGTTGCTGCAGCCAGTTGCTGTAGTCAAGTGCTCTGGATGGCTTCGACCCTGCGGGACTTTGGGTTAGTTATCGACAGTGTTCTACTCTTTTGTGATAACACTTCTGCGATTAACATTGCTAAGAACCCAGTGCAACACTCCCGGACCAAGCACATCGATATCCGATATCACTTCCTTAGAGACCATGTAGAGAAGGGCGATATAGTGCTCCAGTTTGTGGAGAGTGGCCACTAGTTGGCTGACATCTTCACCAAGCCTTTGGATAGTTCGAGCTTTTCAGCTCTGCAGGGAGAGCTTGGGGTGGTTTGTCCTTATGGACTGTAGTGAGGGGGAGTTTGGTGCTTTACTGCTTTACTATATTAATTATGCTCTTACTCCTTACTGTTGCATTGCATTTTGGGTGCATTTGGGATTAGTCCTCCTAGCATAGATTAGAGTGCTTCTCTTGTCTAGTTGCTTAGACTTCTGCTCTTATCTTGTGATTCTAGGATGCTGCTTATTAGCTGTTTCGTATCTCACTAGGTTGAGCTCACTCACTGCTTGTAGGTTCTAGCGAGGGTTGGGCCACCCTTGGGTAGACAGGGTACGTGTTTGCTCTCTAGTGTGTGTGCTAGATGGTCAGCTGATAGTTCTGGAGTCATATGGGGTAGATGAGAGTCTGTCTGAGCCATAGCATCCTCTACATCTCATCTATGCTTTAAGGACTACCCGTTTGGATTTTCTTTGCCAGCTTCTCGTTTTTACTGCTTTGGTTCAGGGGGAGTTCTTTTGGGAGCTTCTAGAGCTTAATATTGCTATAACTCAACTTGAACTAAAAGTTGCATCTAATGTTGATGGGGAGCTGGATTTTCTGCATTTTGAGCATTCTGCATTGTAATATAACTCATTGAGCCTTGATTATTATCCTGTTATGACATGTTTACAATGCTTTACACCTTGCCATGATTTGAGCGTATTTGCTAGATTTATCATGACTTCATATGTGTAGACTACCTTTTGCCATGATAAGTTAATTAAAATTGCTCAACTGGAATTAAAACTTGTCATGCTAGCATTTGAGTTCAGTCTATCTTTAGCTATCCTTGTATGATTCATGCCATGTCAAATAGGTTGAGTTGAGTCTTGAATCTAGGTTGAATCTTAGATTGAGCTATTTTAGTATGTTGATACATCATAAGTTAGCACAACCTGTTAAAAGCAAAAAGATCTCTTTTTATGTGCGAAAAAACTGATTTCACCAATTCTTTCTCATGAGACGGCTTGCCATTGCACTAGGCATGAACTTAGGGGGAGTTTTGGGTAACCTAGATTATCTTCTTAAGCTTCTCGCTTGGAGTAGTCGTATAAGGCTTGAGATCTAGCACATGACAAAATTTTTAGTTGGAAACAACCATAAGCTTTAAAAGAAAATATGTCAATTGTGCAAAATTTGCTTAATCACCTAAAGATGAAAAGTGCTTAAGCAAATGATAACCTCTTCAACTTGTAGCACTCTAATTGACTCAACACTAGCTTCTTGTTTCCGCTTAGCTTATTGACATGGCCTGCATCATTCTTGGATATCTCTAGCTAGACTTTGCTTTTTGATGACTTGACATGCTCACAAAATGCACTACATTTCAGATCGTCATCTATGTGTTCTAGTTAGGATATATGTCAGGGCCCCAGATTTTACAATCCGGCACCCTCTGTGATTTTACTGCACTATTCCCTGGATCAGTAGATAGTGCACACAGTTACAGTTATGGACATCAAAATACATATCATGCGGAAGCGTAAATATAATAGTAAACTTACTCATGGGCCGATGAGGCCGAAATCATTAAATTGCAGCAGCGGAAGAACGGAGCACACAGGTGGGACCTTCAGGACATGCCCACAGGCAGCCAACTAGAGGTTCGCGACCTAGCCCTTGACATCTTCATCTTCTCTGCCAGCTTGTCCAATCTTGTCGCTGAGGCGAGGTGATTTGATTCTTGATTCTGAATTTTGTCGCAAAAGCGAGCGTGAGCACTCCGACCCCGTGCTCCGCGAGCTAATACACAGAATGCAAATAAATAGTATGCATGGCTTATCAAAGGAAAGGCTCGGGTTATTTTGTTTGCCATAAATCGCTTTTAGCAGCATTATTACTCTTATTTAATCAAGGTGTTATTACTGCTACCTAACTCCACACTACAATTGCCAAAATTGACTTAATCCACCGAAAGGCACTTTCTTTATTAACTGCTGTCTAAAACTCCAAACAGCGAATATCATTAATCAATTTGCATCCACCAATATCTTTTGTGTTCTAAATTCCTAATAATCCAATCTAGTCATTACTATTCATCAGCTCCTTACCTCTGAATTCTAATGATTCTCTAACGTAATTACTTTCAAATCCACCGATATCATTCGTATTCAATCTTTTTCTTTATAAGTCATTGATTCAAAACCATAATCCAATAATCAATCTTATTTCCCATTATCTATCACTAGCTAATCCACAAATATACCTCCACCGAAAATTCAATTTACCAAGAGTATAATCCACTAATTGTTATGAATCCTCCAATCTTCTCAGAAATTCAATTCATCCCTCTAGTAATTGATCAACTCCTATTAATTCCCATTATTGTCAACATCTCCCAAGAATTTATAACAAATATCATTGTTGTAATCCAACTGTTGTAGGGGTGGCCCCCACCTAAACCCAGCAGGCCTGTTGAGAGGATATTAGGACTAGAGCACAAGGTGTATAATGACTTAAATACCCCCGAGAGGGGCATATCAATGTAAGGGCATGATTGTAAAAGTGTGCTCCCTATGAATATATATACGGGAAGACCATGAGGGGAGGGGGCAGAACTCTCCCAACTCTCCACTACCATCTCTCTCTGTTTGGTCTGTAGCCACAACAGTTGGCGCCGTCCGTGGGGAGCGATAGGAGCAAGCCTGAAGACCGAAGGATGGCACCGAAAAAAGCTTCATCAACGGCGGCGAAGGGAAAGGGGACGGTGGGGTCAGAGCGGCGTGTGAGCACCAGGGCCTCGGCAGCGGCCGCGGCGGGCGCGAGCGCCGACGGTCACCCTACGACGACACCCGACCCCGCCACCACCACGACCACCACCGCGACGACGACACCCGACCCCGCCACCACCACGACCACCACCGCGACGACGAGCGACCCAGCCACCGCGGCGATGACAACTATGCCCACCACCTTTGTCGCAGCACACGCGGGTGGCGCGGATCGGCTGGTCGGAGGTAGCAGCGACGGAGCAGCCGACGACTTGGGGCCTCGCGAGGCGATAGTCCCCGCTCCAACCCATCCGCAGGCTACGCCAGCGGCCCCGACTACATCCGCGGTGGAAGGCGCCCTGCTGGCGGCCCTCAACGCATTTCAGCGGGAGCTCGGAGACCTTCGCGGAGCTGTCCGGGATATGCAAGAGGCTCGGGGCCAGCAGCCCGCACCAGCGGTCGCGCCAGAGCCCACTCCGGAAAGGGCGGATAGCCGCGACGCCCCCACGTCAAGCCGCGTGCCGCTGCGGCGCGTAGATCCGGAGTCCCCGCTCTCGGCTGGACTACAGCAGGCGGAGTGGCCTGAAGACTTCAAGTTCCCAAGCATCATCGATCCATTCAAAGGCGACACCGACCCCCGCGAGTTCGTGCGCGTATACGAAACCGCAATCGAAGCCGCGGGTGGAGACGATACCACGAAGGCGAAGGGGCTCCCCCTCGCATTACAAGGCGTGGCGCTTTCTTGGTTCTTTACCATAGAACCAAACTCCATCTATGCGTGGGAGCAGCTCCGGGAGCGCCTCCACAACAACTTCCAAGGGAACTACGTCGAGCGAGTCGACGCGGATCAGCTCTTCGCAGTAAAGCAGAAGCCCTCGGAGAGGCTCCGGGAGTACTTCAAGCGCTTCGCGAAGATCCGATGCCAGGTCAAGGACGTGAACGAGACCACTGTCGTCAACGCAGCCATACAGGGCCTTCGCCCAGGCCCGATGGCCGAGTACAACGCGCGGAAGCCAATCAAGACGGTGGCGAAGCTCTTCGACAAGATGGAAGAATACGCCAGGGCCGAGGAGGACGCGCGGCGGCGACAGGGCGACAACTCCGACTCCAACCAAGCCGAAGGCTCGGCAAAGGCCGAAGGCTTGGGGAAGAACGATTTTCCCAGCGGAAAGCGCAAGCCAGAGTCCTTGAAGGCCCCCCCTGAGCGCAGGAACGCCCCGCACAAGGAGCCGTACGATGGGCCCAAGCGCGGCCAACAGAAATCGCGACGAGGCCGGCAGATCCTCGACGTCGAAGGCGGCTCCGAAGAGAGCACCCCCGCTGGTCGCGGTGGCCGGGGGCGCCGAGGTCGAGGGCGCGGCCGCGGCCGAGGCCGCGATGATAGGGGCCGCGGCGATTATGACGACCAACACCAGGGGCTGTGGTGCGAAGTCCATGGTCGTGGCACCCACGACACGCGCGCGTGCACCTCCATAGCGGCACTCCGCCAGAGCGTTGCCCGAGACAACCTGGACGCGCGCCAACCTGTGGTGGCCCACGTCCAACACACATACGAAGCCCCCATGCAGATCCAAGGGCAGGGGGTGCAGCCCTACGAGGGCACCCTGCGGATCCAAGCTCACGTGCAACAACCCAGGGAGGGCCTTCCACAGTTGCAGGCTCCAGAGGTGGTCCAGCGCAGGGTCATCAACGTCATCTCCGGAGGCTCCTCGTTGCAGTTCGCCTCCGCGCGACAACAGAACGCCTATGTGCGGAGGCTACATCACGTAGCGGCGTACCCAGCGCAGGCACCACCGGACTGGGCGCGGCACGAAATCACGTTCACACCCGCCGATGCCCAGGGCGTCGACCTTCCCCACCACGACCCCCTCATCGTCCGGATCGTGGTAGCAGGATGCGACGTGGGGGCGCGCCCTAGTGGATGGCGGCAGCTCTGCGAACATTCTGTTCGCGGCAGCCTTCGACCAGATGGGAATCCCCCGAAGCCGTCTCGGCCCGTCAGGGATTCCGCTGCAGGGCTTCGGCGGACAACCTCTGTAGGCGCTCGGCCAGATATGCCTCCAAGTCTCTTTCGGTCGAGACGACAATATCAGGACCGAAGATGCCACTTTTGACATCGTCGACCTCCGGTACCCCTACAACGCCATACTGGGGCGCCCGCTAATGAACTCCTTCGGGGCGGTGCCGCACCACGGCTACTTATGCATGAAGCTCCCAGGGCCAAAGGCCATCATCACCGTCCGGGGCGACCAGGACATGGCGCGGCGCATCGAGTATGGTTCCAGATACCCTCGCCGTAGCGGTCAACATCTCGCCCACAATTAGCGCCGCTGCACGGGGGCCGACGGAGTCACACGAAAGCTATTAGGCAAGCCCTGCGGATGGTCCAGCTACTAGAGGCTCCGCCTAATCCTCGACCAAGCGGTCAGTACCTTTGCCTCGTGTAATTAGCTCACCCGCGCAAACGGGGGTATAATAAAGATCGCCGTTTGTCGCCAACTTCCTTTTTCGTTAAGTATACGCGGCAATAGCGCACGCAGGCTTCGCTCGTACGTGCGCCCCCGCAGTATAAATCGAAGACGCACGTTCGCGTGTGCACTCGCCGTAGCCTGGGGTACGGGTCTGAGTATAAATCGAAGACGCACGTTCGCGTGTGCACTCGCCGTAGCCAAAGGGTGACGGGGCTGAGTATAAACACAAGACGTGCGGGGGGACGCCTCCGCGCGCACTCCACGGAGTATAAAGAAAGTCGTAGCGTTGAGGTCGCCTCCGCACGCGCCAGTCCACGGACTCTAAATAAGACGTAGCGTCGAGGTTGCCTCTGCACGCGCGAGTCTCCGGACTATAAAGAAAGTCGTAGCGTCGAGGTCGCCTCCGCACGCGCCAGTCCACGGACTCTAAATAAGACGTAGCGTCGAGGTCGCCTCCGCACGCGCGAGTCTCCGGACTATAAAGAAAGTCGTAGCGTCGAGGTCGCCTCCGCACGCGCCAGTCCACGGACTCTAAATAAGACGTAGCGTCGAGGTCGCCTCCGCACGCGCGAGTCTCCGGACTATAAAGAAAGTCGTAGCTTCGAGGTCGCCTCCGCACGCGCCAGTCCACGGACTCTAAATAAGACGTAGCGTCGAGGTCGCCTCCGCACGCGCGAGTCTCCGGACTATAAAGAAAGTCGTAGCGTCGAGGTTGCCTCCGCACGCGCCAGTCCACGGACTCTAAATAAGACGCAGCGGGGGGACGCCTCCGCGCGCACTCCACGGAGTATAAAGAAAGTCGTAGTGTCGAGGTCGCCTCCGCACGCGCCAGTCCACGGACTCTAAATAAGACGTAGCGTCGAGGTCGCCTCCGCACGCGCGAGTCTCCGGACTATAAAGAAAGTCGTAGCGTCGAGGTCGCCTCCGCACGCGCCAGTCCACGGACTCTAAATAAGACGTAGCGTCGAGGTCGCCTCCGCACGCGCGAGTCTCCGGACTATAAAGAAAGTCGTAGCGTCGAGGTCGCCTCCGCACGCGCCAGTCCACGGACTCTAAATAAGACGTAGCGTCGAGGTCGCCTCCGCACGCGCGAGTCCCCGGACTATAAAGAAGACGCGGATGTTTTCCCTGCGCACTCTACTGAGTCTAAACAAGACGCGAAGGCCGCGCACGCCGGGGGTCGCGCCCCCGCGCGTACTCTCCGGAGTATAAATAAGACGTGGATGTTAATCCCGCGCGCTCTACGAAGCAAGGCAGCGGTGCCCTTGGCGCACCCTGCGAAGTAACGGACGCGGATGCTAATCGCGCATCCAGTTAACAAATCGCGAGCCGCGTATCACCCGGGGCCCGGGGCCTCGCGAGTCGATAAGGATGGCACGCACCAGAGGCCCTTCTATATAAAAAGACGAAGCGTCGAGGTCCGCCTCCGCACACGCCAGTCTACGGACTATAAAAAAGCGAAGCGTCGAGGTCTGCCTCCGCACACGCCAGTCTACGGACTATAAAAAGGCGAAGCGTCGAGGTCCGCCTCCGCACACGCCAGTCCACGGACTATAAAAAAGGCGAAGCGTCGAGGTCTGCCTCCGCACATGCCAGTCTACGGACTATAAAAAAGCGAAGCGTCGAGGTCCGCCTCCGCACACGCCAGTCTACGGACTATAAAAAGGCGAAGCGTCGAGGTCCGACTCCGCACACGCCAGTCTACGGACTATAAAAAGGTGATTGCCGCCATAAGCCCAGCTATATGAATCGACGAAACCACACAAGTATAGAGGTATGGTAACACAACTGCCGCCCTAATACACTACTCCGTGGGCTCGGCCTTGACATACGCTACAGTCGGGGCCGCACTCGAAGGAGGCCAGCCTGCCCAAAAATTCAGCGACTCCTCGGCCCTTTGCCAGCGTCAAAGGCGTCGCCGCGTCGCAAGGCCAGCGGTGGGCAGTCGCCTCCGGCAAGGAAGCTGCCCGAGGTAAAGCCAAAGCAGTCAGCATGTCAAACAAGCAGGCACTTCATTCATTCAATAAGGGCAGGCATTACAATGCACACCCGCACCTAGTCACTTCAGCGCCGCACCTGTGAGCCTTCGGCATCTTCGGTGGCCTCAGCGTCGCCCTCGTTGCACCGGGGGACTTCGTCCAGAAAGCGGCCGAGGCTCCCTTCCTTGTGAAGGGAGTTCCGAAGCTCAACCTGCGCGGCGGCCACCCCGATGTAGTCCCAAATCCGCTCGTGGAAGCATCCGATGGGGCGGCGAACGGCGCGGACTTCACCGAACATCACTCCGGCCCCGCTGGGCATCTCCAGCCAAGGGTTCTCCAGCTCGGTGAGGTGCGTGCAGCCACGGTGCCGGAGGAGGGCGCACACCAAGCACGACGCCACATAGGCGCAATGGTCGCCAAAGTTCGTCACAGCGCCACCCGCAGTGTTAGCAGCGGTATGGACCCAGTGAAGGACCCGCAGCAGCTCCTCCGGGCCAAAGGCGTGGTCCGGCACTTTAGCCACAAGTCCTTGCAGATGGGCTTCCAGCGCCAGCATAGCATCCCACGCAACTACGGAAGCCTCGCCGAGCGTTCGGTTGCGCTCTGCTAGGGTCAAGGCAAGTTCACCCTTCTCCTTCTCTAGCAGGGCAACTTGTTGCAGCAGCCCGTCTCGTTCCACCGCGAACGCCGCCGCTACCGACTCCCGCGCTGACGCACTCCGCTTCCAGCTGGCGAATGCGGACATCTTGGGCGATGCGGGTCCCAGCGACTTCGCGTAGCCCCTCCTCAGCGGCCCCGAGCTTCTCCTCCAGCGCCCGGCGCGCGCGAACATGGGCTGCCTGTAAGGCTTGCCCCAGCACAAGTGTCTGCAGAACCGGCAAGAGATTTAGCAAGCTCAGCAGGGCCAGGCCTCGTTGCGTAAGCGGACACTTACCCGCACGCCAGACACTTCAAAGGCGTCCCCAAGACGTCCGGCCTCGTATGACGACAGCGCCCCCTGGCCGACGGTGTCAGCTGCGTCCTCCACGATCCCGCGCCACGCTCTTAACGTCCCCGGCGAAGGCACGAAGTCTGCCGGGTTCGAGCGCGCGGAGGTTGTTGCCGGAGGCTCCTCCGGAATAAGCAAGGCTGCATGAAGAACTACAGATGAGAACACTGCAGGCCAAGAGCGTCAAAAAACAAACCGCGTCGCCTCACCTTCGGTGGCAGGGGAAGGGCTCCGAAGGCCCGCTTCCCTAGTTCCAGGCGGGATGGTGGTAAGCATCGCTTCGGGAGAAACGGATGCTCCGGCGTCTAGGGTCGGTGTTGACGGCTCTCGCGTTGGGGGCGGGGCAGCCCGAGGAGCGGTGGGTGAAAGTGCCAGAGGAGTCTCGGCGCACAGCTTCGACTCCCACAAGCTCCTGGTCCCGGTCAGCACTGTGAACCCCCTCGATGTCCGCTGGAGCTCCGGCCGCAGACACGGCCGCTTTGCCGGCATGAGCGGCGGCGGCCCCGTCTCATGCGTCACCCCAGAAGCGATCCCCGAGGCCGCAGCGCTTGCGGCCAAGGGCCCCACAGCGGCGGCCTCTATGGCAAGCGCCCCGCTTCCGACAACAGCCGTCGACGACGGTCCGGCTCTGTGTGCCCCCGCGAGGAGTATCTCTGACTCCATGGTGACGGCGGCCGGGGGCTGCGCCACCGGCGCCGTGGTGGCCACAACCGGAGCTTGCGTCTCCGGCACTGGGACGGCCTCGACTAGAGGCTACGTCTCTGGCCGGGGAATAGCGGGAGCTCGCATCTCCGGCGCTGCGGGGACCGGGTCCGAAGGCTCCACCTCGCCACTAGCCAACGCAGGACCCGTGCCGAGGATCACCGCGGACGGCGAGTCTTCCCCTTCCCGACTGCCCGCGGTAGTCCCACCATCCAAAGCGCCCCCTGAGGAACCTTCGCCCCCGGTATCCGCGCCACCCGCGCCCGAGTCGGCGTACTTCGACGAGTTCGACGCCGCGTCCACCGCGCTGTCGGAGGCGCTCACAGCGGTGGTGGTAGCCGCCGCGCCGAGCACGACAGCCGCACTGCCGCGTCAGCTGCGCCAGCTCCAGCCCGAAGGTCCGCAGCACGGCGCCCACAATCGCCGCCGCCAGGATGCGGAGCCCGGCGTCCAAAAAGGCGACAAACACGATCGCCTCTGACGGATCGGGATGCGGTTCCGTCTCGTCAACGGAGGGCACTCGCACCGCCTGGCGGTCGGATAGCTTCCCCTCACGCAGCAACCCTTGAACGGTCTTCTCGGTCACGAGCGAGGGGCCCAGCTTGTTAGAAAACGAGCCCTCCTTCTCCGTCGCCAGCCACCATTTCTCCGCCACCGCCGGATCGCGTTCGCCGAGCGAGTATTCCACCTCCAGCCGCGAGGACCGACGGCGAACACCCACACCGCTCGCCGAGGGATGGCGGTTGTCGCCGGATGCCATCGCTTCTCACAAGGAGTACGGCCGCAAAAGGCTGCAAAAGGATGCCGAGGGCGATGCGGGCAAGAAGAGAAGCGTACGAGTGCGGCGGCGCTGTTACGGGGTTGCTTTAAGCCACCCCGCTCCTAGGGTTGCCGCCGAAACGTCGCGATACCGGGCCCAGCCCCAGAAGAACAGCGGTCCGTCCGACGCGATTCCCCATAATCGAAGGCCAGGCGTCGCGACGGTACACGCTGCACACGGCCACACGGTTGTGGGCCGTCGCTGCAAACAGCCATGGTCACGCAACCCCTAGTGTACCACGGCACCCCAATGGCAAGCTGCCGCATGCACCACCCACGTGAAGAGTACGACGCGACACCTCAACTTCGACTTAGGCGCCAGCTCCACTGCCACCCGTTCGAAGGGTAGGGGACGGAGCGCGCGCGCCTCTACTTCAATTTAGGCGCCAGCTCCGCTGCCACCCGATCGAAGGGTAGGGGACGGAGCGCGCGCGCCTCTACTTCGACTTAGGCGCCAGCATCGCTGCCACCCGTTCGGAGGGTAGGGGACGGAGCGCGCGTGCCTCTACGTCGACTTGGGCGCCAGCTTCGCTGCCACCCGTTCGGAGGGTAGGGGACGGAGCGCGCGCGCCTCTACGTCGACTTGGGCGCCAGCTTCGCTGCCACCCGTTCGGAGGGTAGGGGACGGAGCGCGCGCGCCTCTACGTCGACTTGGGCGCCAGCTTCGCTGCCACCCGTTCGAAGGGTAGGGGACAGAGCGCGCGCGCCTCTACTTCGACTTCGGCGCCAGCTTCGCTGCCACCCGTTCGGAGGGTAGGGGACGGAGCGCGCGCGCCTCTACGTCGACTTGGGCGCCACCTTCGCTGCCACCCGTTCAGAGGGTAGGGGACGGAGCGCGCGCGCCTCTACGTCGACTTGGGCGCCACCTTCGCTGCCACCCGTTCGGAGGGTAGGGGACGGAGCGCGCGCGCCTCTACGTCGACTTGGGCGCCAGCTTCGCTGCCACCCGTTCGCAGGGTAGGGGACGGAGCGTGCGCGCCTCTACTTCGACTTAGGCGCCAGCTTCGCTGCCACCCGTTCGGAGGGTAGGGGACGGAGCGCGCGCGCCTCTACGTCGACTTGGGCGCCAGCTTCGCTGCCACCCGTTCGGAGGGTAGGGGACGGAGCGCGCGCGCCTCTACGTCGACTTGGGCGCCAGCTTCGCTGCCACCCGATCGCAGGGTAGGGGACGGAGCGCGCGCCTCTACTTCGACTTGGGCGCCAGCTGCGCTGCCACCCGCTCGAAGGGTAGGGGACGGAGCGCGCGCGCCTCTACTTCGACTTCGGCGCCAGCTCCGCTGCCACCCGTTCGAAGGGTAGGGGACGGAGCGCGCGCGCCTCTACTTCGACTTAGGCGCCAGCTTCGCTGCCACCCGTTCGGAGGGTAGGGGACGGAGCACGCGCGCCTCTACGTCGACTTGGGCGCCAGCTTCGCTGCCACCCGTTCGGAGGGTAGGGGACGGAGCGCGCGCGCCTCAACGTCGACTTGGGCGCCAGCTTCGCTGCCACCCGATCGTAGGGTAGGGGACGGAGCGCGCGCGCCTCTACGTCGACTTGGGCGCCAGCTTCGCTGCCACCCGTTCGGAGGGTAGGGGACGGAGCGCGCGCGCCTCTACGTCGACTTGGGCGCCAGCTTCGCTGCCACCCGTTCGAAGGGTAGGGGACGGAGCGTGCGCGCCTCTACTTCGACTTAAGCGCCAGCTTCGCTGCCACCCGTTCGGAGGGTAGGGGACGGAGCGCGCGCGCCTCTACGTCGACTTGGGCGCCAGCTTCGCTGCCACCCGTTCGGAGGGTAGGGGACGGAGCACGCGCGCCTCTACGTCGACTTGGGCGCCAGCTTTGCTGCCACCCGATCGAAGGGTAGGGGACGGAGCGCGCGCGCCTCTACTTCGACTTGGGCGCCAGCTTCGCTGCCACCCGTTCGAAGGGTAGGGGACGGAGCGCGCGCGCCTCTACTTCGACTTAGGCGCCAGCTCCGCTGCCACCCGTTCGGAGGGTAGGGGACGGAGCGCGCGCGCCTCTACGTCGACTTGGGCGCCAGCTTCGCTGCCACCCGTTCGGAGGGTAGGGGACGGAGCGCGCGCGCCTCAACGTCGACTTGGGCGCCAGCTTCGCTGCCACCTGATCGAAGGGTAGGGGATGGAGCGCGCGCGCCTCTACTTCGACTTGGGCGCCAGCTTCGCTGCCACCCGTTCGAAGGGTAGGGGACGGAGCGCGCGCGCCTCTACTTCGACTTAGGCGCCACCCGTTCGAAGGGTAGGGGACGGAGCACGCGCGCCTCTACTTCGACTTAGGCGCCAGCTCCGCTGCCACCCGTTCGAAGGGTAGGGGACGGAGCGCGCGGGCCTCTACTTCCACTTAGGCGCCAGCTCCGCTACCACCCGATCGAAGGGTAGGGGACGGAGCGCGCGCGCCTCTACTTCGACTTAGGCGCCAGCTTCGCTGCCACCCGTTCGGAGGGTAGAAGACAGAGCGCGCGCGCCTCTACGTCGACTTGGGCGCCAGCTTCGCTGCCACCCGTTCGGAGGGTAGGGGACGGAGCGCGCGCGCCTCTACGTCGACTTGGGCGCCAGCTTCGCTGCCACCCGTTCGATGGGTAGGGGACGGAGCGCGCGCGCCTCTACTTCGACTTGGGCGACAGCTTCGCTGCCATCCGTTCGGAGGGTAGGGGACGGAGCGCGCGCGCCTCTACGCCGACTTGGGCGCCAGCTTCGCTCCCACCCGTTCAGAGGGTAGGGGACGGAGCGCGCGCGCCTCTACGTCGACTTGGGCGCCAGCTTCGCTGCCACCCGTTCGGAGGGTAGGGGACGGAGCGCGCGCGCCTCAACGTCGACTTGGGCGCCAGCTTCGCTGCCACCTGATCGAAGGGTAGGGGATGGAGCGCGCGCGCCTCTACTTCGACTTGGGCGCCAGCTTCGCTGCCACCCGTTCGAAGGGTAGGGGACGGAGCGCGCGCGCCTCTACTTCGACTTAGGCGCCACCCGTTCGAAGGGTAGGGGACGGAGCACGCGCGCCTCTACTTCGACTTAGGCGCCAGCTCCGCTGCCACCCGTTCGAAGGGTAGGGGACGGAGCGCGCGGGCCTCTACTTCCACTTAGGCGCCAGCTCCGCTGCCACCCGATCGAAGGGTAGGGGACGGAGCGCGCGCGCCTCTACTTCGACTTAGGCGCCAGCTTCGCTGCCACCCGTTCGGAGGGTAGAAGACGGAGCGCGCGCGCCTCTACGTCGACTTGGGCGCCAGCTTCGCTGCCACCCGTTCGGAGGGTAGGGGACGGAGCGCGCGCGCCTCTACGTCGACTTGGGCGCCAGCTTCGCTGCCACCCGTTCGATGGGTAGGGGACGGAGCGCGCGCGCCTCTACTTCGACTTGGGCGACAGCTTCGCTGCCATCCGTTCGGAGGGTAGGGGACGGAGCGCGCGCGCCTCTACGCCGACTTGGGCGCCAGCTTCGCTCCCACCCGTTCAGAGGGTAGGGGACGGAGCGCGCGCGCCTCTACGTCGACTTGGGCGCCAGCTTCGCTGCCACCCGTTCGAAGGGTAGGGGACGGAGCGCGCGCGCCTCTACTTCGACTTGGGCGACAGCTTCGCTGCCACCCGTTCGGAGGGTAGGGGACGGAGCGCGCGCGCCTCTACGTCGACTTGGGCGCCAACTCCGCTGCCACCCGTTCGAAGGGTAGGGGACGGAGAGCGCGCACCTCTACTTCGACTTAGGCGCCAGCTCCGCTGCCACCCGTTCGAAGGGTAGGGGACGGAGCGCGCGCGCCTCTACTTCAATTTAGGCGCCAGCTCCGTTGCCACCCGATCGAAGGGTAGGGGACGGAGCGCGCGCGCCTCTACTTCGACTTAGGCGCCAGCTTCGCTGCCACCCGTTCGGAGGGTAGGGGACGGAGCGCGCGCGCCTCTACGTCGACTCGGGCGCCAGCTTCGCTGCCACCCGTTCGGAGGGTAGGGGACGGAGCGCGCGCGCCTCTACGTCGACTTGGGCGCCAGCTCCGCTGCCACCCGTTCGAAGGGTAGGGGACGGAGCGCGCGCACCTCTACTTCGACTTAGGCGCCAGCTCCGCTGCCACCCGTTCGAAGGGTAGGGGACGGAGCGCGCGCGCCTCTACTTCAATTTAGGCGCCAGCTCCGCTGCCACCCGATCGATGGGTAGGGGACGGAGCGCGCGCGCCTCTACTTCGACTTAGGCGCCAGCTTCGCTGCCACCCGTTCGGAGGGTAGGGGACGGAGCGCGCGCGCCTCTACGTCGACTGGGGCGCCAGCTTCACTGCCACCCGTTCGGAGGGTAGGGGACGGAGCGCGCGCGCCTCTACGTCGACTCGGGCGCCAGCTTCGCTGCCACCCGTTCGGAGGGTAGGGGACGGAGCGCGCGCGCCTCTACGTCGACTTGGGCGCCAGCTTCGCTCCCACCCGTTCGGAGGGTAGGGGACGGAGCGCGCGCACCTCTACGTCGACTTGGGCGCCAGCTTCGCTACCACCCGTTCGGAGGGTAGGGGACGGAGCGCGCGCGCCTCTACGTCGACTTGGGCGCCAGCTTCGCTGCCACCCGTTCGCAGGGTAGGGGACGGAGCGCGCGCGCCTCTACTTCGACTTAGGCGCCAGCTTCGCTGCCACCCGTTCGGAGGGTAGGGGACGGAGCGCGCGCGCCTCTACGTCGACTCAGCATAAACATCTCCCACAAAACCGCTAAAAGTTCATGAGGCCGCAGGGACGGAGGGGGCCAAAGGACTCGGCAACATGGCTTCGGCCCAGTGAAGCCCTTCACCATAAGAGGCTCCTGTTGTAGGGGTGGCCCCCACCTAAACCCAACAGGCCTGTTGAGAGGATATTAGGACTAGAGCACAAGGTGTATAATGACTTAAATACCCCCGAGAGGGGCATATCAATGTAAGGGCATGATTGTAAAAGTGTGCTCCCTATGAATATATTACGGGAAGACCATGAGGGGAGGGGGCAGAACTCTCCCAACTCTCCACTACCATCTCTCTCTGTTTGGTCTGTAGCCACAACACCAACCATTTACATTTGCACACCCTAGTTCTCCAACATCGATTCACTATTATATATCCACCAAGAATATCATTGATCAAGCTTATGATTCAATATTATATATCTACCAAGAATATCATTGATCAGTTCTACGATTCACCAGTATATATCCACCAAGAATATTATTGATTAATTCAACGATCCACTAGTATTCTCTTCACCAAGTAAATCACTAATCAGGAACTATAATACAATACTTGTATTACTCCTCCAACTCCCTGAAAATTCAATTAGATCATCTATTAGCCTATCTATTCAGCTAGACTCCACCAATTTATTTCTCCCAGAACCCACAATCCAAAATCCACATTATCATTATCCCTATTATGATCAACATGAATCCACCAATACCTTTATGTGTACACTACAAACATCTATTTTCTTTACTCTCGACCCTGCTTATTCTTTCCATATTTTATTTTGTAAGAATATAAATGCCACTATTTGAAATACAATACATAAAATTTCCTGAGACTTAGCAGCTTTGGAACAAATCATAATGTTCAAGGATTATTAACATGACTTTCCATACATAAGACATCACACCATATAACATCTTTCAGCGTTATAGCCGCTTAACTTACCACTGGGACGACACCCAGGACAACTCAAATCGGGGCTTTCCGCTGCCCTCCACTTTTCCATTCCCATTTTCCAAGTTTTTGAAATAGAACTATATCTGGTTAAGTTCCCATGTCCGCCCATGACCGTGGGCACGGCTATTCGAATAGTTTTGACTCTGCAGAGTTTGCACACTTTACCCACAAGAGATAGATCCACTCGTCGCCCCACATGATTCCTTAGCCATGCGGTTGAGTAGACTATCACAGGACCTTTACAATGCATTTTTCTTAGCAGAGTTACGTCCGCTAAGGTTTCCACTTCCTTCGGGGTACGACCACCCTTCCAGAAGCCCCCTCTTGCGCCGTCACGTCGGAGGATGTGGCCATCCTCTACCCGTTCGTGGTCACACCGGCGCAACTCTTACTAAGTCGATGCAAATTAGTTGGCCTGCCTACATTTTGCCAGCTTGTGGTTGTACTTGTTGTACACTGGGAGGTCATGACAAGATTCAGTCCTTATTGGTATCTGGGCGGTCTACCACTAACCCATTTTGTGCTTCCACTGCACCACACTCTCACACCATCGAATCAATCCGCCCAGATATTAAAGCAGGTTGGGGATTTTGGAACATAAAATAATCATACCAACAAATACCAGTCATTACCACCATGACTGCCCAACCAATTTTTCTCAGGATTAAAAGTGATGCTGGGGCGCTCTCACGCCCATGAATACCTAAGCAATACTAAGCATGGCATATCAATTACGAACTTATTTTCGAAAGGTTACTATTGTAATTTTGCTAAGGCGACAAAGTTCACATAGTCAAACATTCCAAAGGAGGCGTAATATTATTCAAGGTAAACAATGGGCACATAACTAGAGTATTAAATTAAACATGTATTTGCATATAAAATAATAGCATGCAATTTGATAATTTAAAACAAAGTAATTTGCAGAAAATGTAGGTTCAACATGATCAAAGTATTGACTCGCCTTGGCCACAGTGGTCGGGATCCGGATTCTCTGGTGCTTCTAGGGCTGCTGCCTCGATCTTCTCTTTTTGTGCCTCGTAAGCTATTTTAGCGCGCGCCAAAATTTGTATAAAAGAGAAAAGCAACAAATCAAACCAAATAACACCAGAAATTCAAATGAACTCCAAAAACTATGATTTCAGTCCCATTGGATAGATCTTGATTTTAGATGAATTTAGAAAATTGTCTCATCCAATTTGGAGTTACAATGAAAAAGTTATGTTTATTCAAAGTCCTCAGTCCAGTTAAATCCAAAAATTGTTAAAGCTCTGACAGGTGGGTCCCACATGTCATATGTTAATTTTTATCTTTTTCTTTTATTATTTCCTGTCTCTATGGCCAGTGGGGCCCATGTGTCAGCGGCGGCACTGACAGGCGGGACCCAGAGGTCAGCCACCAGCGCAGACCGCAAGCCGCTGACCAGCAGGGCCCAGCTGTCAACGAGGAAATTTAAAAGAAATGCTCAACCGCAGGCGCGGAGCCGGGGGCTCGAACGCGCGCCGCGGGAGCGAGGGGGGGAGAGTAACGCTGAAAGCCACCCGATCAGTCGGGCGATGCTTACCCTATAAGGGTAATGAATCCTTTTGAGGTGGTTCTGGGAGGGGGCCGGGCAGAGGAAGAAGAAGGCAGCGACGACGGCGGCGAGCGGTGGCCGGAGAGGTTCGGGACGTTCGTGATATACAATCTCCGGGCGATGGTGAAGCTCCTGGTGATGTCGGCGGGGATGGAGGAGCACGGTGGCGGGCCGGCGGCGTGTGACGGCGGCGGTCCAGGGAGGTGATCGATGCCGGCGTTGGAGAGGGATCGGGGAGCTCGGTAGAGGGTGGAATCTGCTTCGCCTTGCTCCCACGAAGCTCTGGGAGCAAGGAATTGCTCGGAGGCGGCCGGAGTCAGCGGCGGCTCGGTCGCCGGCCGTGAGGAAGAAGATGTCGCCGGCGGGGATTGAGGGCACTACGGTTCAATTGCTTGCAGGGGAGGGGAGAAGAAGGTATTGCGACGCAATTGAGACTCCCGGGAGGGGCTTTTATAGCCAAGGGAGAGGCGCGCGGCGAGGCGGCATCTGGCCCTCCGCTGTTCACGCGGGGAAGGGGAGATGAACGCGATCTTCTCCGAGATTTCGTAGGAGAGAGGTGGCAGGAGAGGTGCATCCCCCCTCCTGTAGCTAGATCTTTTAAATTGCCCGCGAGGTGAGAGAGAGAGAGGGCGGGGATTTGCTGCGCAGAGGAGCGAGCGCGAGGAAGAAGCTGCGACGCATGCGCGTGGAGAAGGAAGACGAGTCTGACGACTCTGGCCCACCGGCCAGCGGAAGAGAAGCGCGAGGGAGCGGGTGGATGCGGGGCCGCGTAGCAGCGGGAAGGGCGCGGAGGCGGGGTCCGCTCGGCAGTGGGGCGGACGTGCGCGGAAGATGGGCCGCGGAGCGCGGCGCTGGGCCGGGCGGGCGTGCGTCCGCGCGCGTGCGCAGGCCACGCGTGGAGAGAGCTGGGCCGGGGGTGATGGCCGGCCCGGCCAATTTTCTTTGCATTTTCTTTTGATTTTCCTTTTTGGGCATTTATTTGTGTGTATATAGGTATATATATATGTTTTCACTTCCTTGCTCCCTGAAATTTTACATCTACCATTTTGTTGATATTTATTACATAAAGATTATTTTCTTGTTATATTTAATTGTATGCATACATATATTTGTAAATGTTATTATTTTTACTTTTATTGCTAGTTATGCCATTATTTTCAAAATGAGAATTTTATATTTTTAACTCTGATTTCTCTCTTCTTATACTGGATCATCTTTTCATATTCGTATTTACGATTTTAGTTTTCTATTATTTGCACATTCCTTTTAGGGCATTTTTAATACATGTATTTGCCTTTTATGAACTCTTCAATTTTTAGAACCTCAACCAAATTCAGGAGAACACCATAAAATCCAAATTCAAATAAAATTCATTGCAAAATAATTCAAAAGCTTTAAAAATTTTAAATTCAAATTTTCAGGATGTTACAATATACATATCTTGTCATGATCTAGATAACCTTTTATTGAGTTATGGATTGGTGTAATACTTTCTGGTCATTATGGATAATTCTCATGGCTCAAAATGCTTAGAATAAACAAACTTCAACCATTTTCATCCATTGACATGACTATTCTCTCTCTTTGCATCCTTGATGTGTTTATTGCTAAAAGGGGGAGAATAGAGGAGAAAAAGTCATTTGGGAACATTTTAGAGCTTTGGAGAACAATTTGCTCTTTCTTTATTGCTCTAGTGTTCTTTCAGTCGACATGGTCATTAGCTTCATCTTCTTCCTTTGGACCATGTTGGACTCTTCAAATCAAACTCAACTTCATGATTTTTCTGAGTTTGTCAATATACTCATCAAGGGGGAGATTGAGAGACCATGTGGTCGTGACCCCATGAGAGTGATGAGTAATTGACAAGGGTTTAGGTTAGTCGATTTTGGTTTGGGTGGTTTGGACCATGTCATTGCGTGGTGCAACGGGCTCGGTCGGGTTGGTCAAACTTGGTCGTATGGGCTTAGGATGCATATTCTAATGTTTCGACAAGTTTGGACTTCATCATGAGTAAGTATGATGCTATTTACGCTTTCATGTATCGAGCGGTGCTATTTGACGTGTTTCTTGTCTGTATGACTGCAGGACGTCGTGGCGGAGTCGTGGTGAGACACGAGGTGACCGGACTAGACACAGGCGGTGTCAAGGTCAGAACGGTTGGATGTGTCAAAGACGGCTGAGATGCGATGTGGTTGCGAGTCGTGGACGACAAGGAGCGCGGAAGCTTCCCAGAAGGTGCAGGAGGGGCGAATTGGGAAATTTGCAAGGCTGCACAAGCGGGAGCGGGCTCCGTTGGGTTCAGCCGGCGTAACGGGTTGGAGACCCGTTAGCCAAGGGCTATAAATAGAGAGGAGGGGTTGCATGCCTCCTCATGGATTTTATAGAGAATTAGGGTTTCTTGAGTCAAAAGAGGCTTTGGGAGGTGGTTTCTCCTTTAGGCTTTAGTTGGTGAGGCTTTAGTGGTTAAGAGCAGGAGAGGCAGAGTGTGTGTTGTCTTGCTACGATGTGTTCTTGAGTGTCTCTACTCTCAAGCATGTATGGGTGTGAGTTCTTGGCTTAGGGAGAGGGAGAGGATGAGTTGAAGATCATGTAATCATTCCCTGTTCGAATGTCCATGCGTATGGGGACGTAGCTCTCTGTAAATCTTGTTCTTTTGAATGAAAATCAGAAGTTTGTCTTGTGCTCCTCTCTGTTCTTCGTTTCCTCTTTTGAGTGATTTTGTGGTTTTCTTGATTTCTTGTTGTTTCTTATTGGGAAGGCCCAAAATGGGTTGCTCTTGGTTGGGATAATGCCTCAAGATCATTTGATCAAGTTTCCCTAGAGCAAACCTCTTTTAATCTCAGATTTTGGAGTTTGGCCTTCTCTGTTCTTCATTTACATTTCTAGAGTTTTGAGGCCTTTCTTGATTCTCTTGAGGAAATGGCATGAGATTTGGTCTAGAGAGTCCTATGGCTATTGCTAATATATCTGCAAAATTTCTTGGCCATAGGATCAAAGGTTGGGAAGCAATTTGAGTTTTGGCTCGGGTCATGCAAGATTTCATATTTTTACCCATAATATGAAATTCTTGTTTCTTAGTTTGATTCTCTTGTTTCTCAGGGTCGCCTTACTATTTAGTATGTTGTAGTAAGGCTTTGGATAAAAAAGATTGAGAGCAAACCCTCAAATTAACCAAAAATTCGAAGATTCAATCTTTCAGCCTGAAGTTCTGCCTGCTGTTCCTGTCGTGCGGTACTACCGCTCGAGCTGCGGTACTACTGCTCAAGTCACAGCGGTACTACTGCTTGCAGCCAGTTTTTCGTGATTTGAGTTTTCTCGCTTGCTGGTCTTTGGATTTGTGTTTTTCCTGGTGTTGTGTTTCCTGTAAGCACTTGTCTTCTACCTTCATAGCTCCCATAGCTATTGGAGAAGAAGATACTTGTTGGAGGCGATTTTTAAAGATCGACATTCACCCCCCCCCCCCCTCTGTCGCCATTTCGGTCCTACAATCCCATAATCCATCAAGGTTTGCCTCATCCATAATAATTGAGCACAACAACTCCTGGCGGAAACATATTCGGCTTCGGCGGTTGAAAGTGCTACGGAATTTTATTTCTTTGAGGACCAAGGCACTAAGGATCTACCTAAGAATTGAAAACTACCCGAGGTGCTTTTTCTATCCACTTTGCAACCCGCATAATCGGAATCCGAATATCCAATTAATTCAAAATTTTCACCTTTGGGATACCAAAACCCTATGTTTGGGGAATGTTTTAAATATCTCAAAATTCTTTTTACGGCCTTTAAATGACACTCTTTTGGAGAAGCTTGAAAGCGAGCACATATGTATACACTAAATATAATATCGGATCTAGATGCGGTAAGATAAAGCAAACTACCAATCATGGATCTATAAAGTTTTGAATCTACCGACTTACCTCCTTCATCGAGGTCTAGATGCCCATTTGTTGCCATTAGTGTCTTGATGGGTTTTTGCATCTTCCATGCCAAACTTCTTGAAAAGATTTTTAACATACTTTGTTTGGCTTATGAAGGTCCCATCCTTAAATTGCTTTATTTGAAGTCCAAGAAAATAGCTCAATTCTCCTATCATGAACATCTCAAATTCCCTAGACATCATTTCACCATATTCTTTGCAAAAATCTTGGTTAGTAGAACCAAATATGATGTCATCAACATAAATTTGGCATACAAAGAAATCATTACCAATGATTTTTGTGAATAAAGTTGTATCTACTTTTCTAATTTTAAATCCTTTTGAAACAAAAAATTTCTAAGGCGCTCATACCATACTCTAGGAGCTTGTTTTAAACCATATAGCGCATTTGAAAGTTTATACACATGATTAGGGTATTTAGGATCTTCGAACCTCGGTGGTTGTTCAACAAATACAAGTTCAGAGATTGTTCAATTAAGAAATGCACTTTTAACATCCATTTGAAATAATTTAATATCAAAGCTAGATGCAAAAGCGAGTAAGATTCTAATTGACTCAAGTCTAGCAACGAGTGCAAATGTTTCATCATAATCTAACCCTTAGACTTGAGTATAATCTTGAGCGACTAACCTTGCTTTTTTTCTTACCACAACTCCGTTTTCATCTTGTTTATTCCGGAAGACCCATTTTGTACCAATCACATTGTGCTCTTCGGGTCTTTCCACCAAGGTCCATACCTCATTTTGTGCGAAGTTGTTCAACTCTTCATGCATCATATTTACCCAATCCGGGTCATCTAGAGCTTCATCTACAAGCTTAGGCTCAAGAGAAGACACAAACGAGTAATGTTCATAAAATGAAGCTACTCTAGAGCGAGTTTGAACACCCTTACTTACGTCACCCAATATTTGATCTATTGGATGATCCTTAGCGATTGCGTTGTGGATCTTGAAATTATTTTGTGTTTGATCCTTTTGTTCTTCTTCTATGACTTGAACATGGCTTGTTGTAGAAGAGGTTGGAAGTTCCACTTGTCTTGATAAGCTTGGTGAAGTTGGATCTTCCTTTGGTTTGATGTCTCCAATTTGCATATTTTCCATAGCCTTGCGTAATCCTTCATCCCCTACATCATCCAAATTTTCTTGCTCTTCTTGAGAGCCATCAGTCTCATCAAATTGAACATCACAAGATTTTTCTACTAAGCCCGAATTTTTATTGTAAACTCTATATGCTTTGCTATTTGTAGAATAACCTAATAAAAATCATTCATCACATCGACTTTGGAATTTAAAGAGCCGAACACCCTTTCTTAAGATATAGCATTTGCAACCAAATACTCTAAAGTAGAATATGTTCGGTTTTCTTCCAATGAGTAGCTCATAGGAAGTCTTTCTCAAAAGACGATGTAAATAAAGGCGATGTATGGCATGACAACCGGTGTTAATAGCTTCCGCCCAAAATTTGTCGGAAGTATTATATTCATCAAGCATTGTCCTAGCCATTTCAATTAATGTTCGATTTTTCCTTTCTACAACTCCATTTTGCTCCGATGTGTAGGTTATGGAAAGTTCATGCTTTATTCCAAGTTCATCACAAAAATCTTCAATTTTTAGTGTTTTTGAACTCGGAACCATTATCACTCATAATTTTCTTTATTTTAAAATCAAATTCATTTTGGGCCCTTTTTGCAAAACTTTTGAAAATTCCGGAAGTTTCACCTTTGTCATTTAAGAAGAATACCCATGTATATCTAGAGTAATTATCTACAATGACTAAGCAATAGCTATTACCTCCGATGCTCTTATAGGTTGTTGACCCAAACAAATCCATGTGTAAGAGCTCCAATGGCCTAGATGTTGATATGATACTTTTAGAAGGATGAGAATTAGCGACTTGTTTTCCGGCTTGACAAGCGCTACAAAGTCTATTTTTCTCAAACTTCACATCTTTCAAGCCAACAACTAAGTCATGTTTGGAAAGCTTTTTAAGTTGTACCATACCCACATAACCTAGCCTCCTATGCCATAACCAACCCAAAGAAGTTTTTGTAATTTTGCAATTAAACAAGTTTATAAACAAGAATCATTTGAAGTAAAATCTACTAAATAAAGATTTCCAAATCTAAAACCTTTGAAAACAAGTTCATTATTATTTTCTTTAGAGAAGAAGAAAGTTAAGCCTAAATCACATAATTGAGCAACGGATAGCAAGTTGAAGTTTAATGTTTCTACTAGAGATACATTAGAAATGGAAAGATCATTTGAGATAGTAATTTTACCCAAACCAAGTACCTTTCCTTTGCTATTATCCCCAAAAGTGATTTTTTTTCATTGCTCCCGCTCTCAAAGGTGGTGAACATTTTCTGATGTCCGGTCATATGTTGAGTACATCCACTATGCAACACCCAATGCCTTCCACCGGTTTTGTAGTTCACCTACAAGAGAAAATTAAGTTCTTTTAGGTACCCAAATTTGTTTGGGTCCTTGGAGGTTAGTAACCAAGGTTTTGGGCACCTAAATGGATTTCTTTTTAGCACCCAAAATCAAGATGCCAATAAAATGAGCAATAACATTTTCATTGTTGATTTCTTAAGTATGTAGAATGAATCATATAAACCAGTAGAATGTATTTTATTTTTGGAACACTCATTTTGCATATGTCCTATACTCCGGCATTTAGTGCAATATTTTCTATTTTCTTTTATAAACCTTGGGGGCTTGTATGCCGGTTTCTTACCTTTCTTGGGAATAAACCCAAGTCCTTCCTTGTTGAATGAACACCTTTGATCACTCAACAATTTATCAAGGGTGGCCTTTCCTTTGTATGCTCTTTTCAAACTATTGCTTAATTTTAGCACTTGTTCCTTTAAGTTCTTATTTTCATTAACAAGCACATTATCATGAACAAGAGTTAAAGCATTTTTAGAATCAACATTTGAAGAGCATGGCATGGCAAGAAGATCATCACATGATGTAGACATGCTAGATTTTGAAATTTCTATACTAGGCATTTCATTCAAGATATCACATGTAACACCAATGCTAGTACTAGATTTCTTTTAATTTTCTTGGAGAAGTAAATCATGAGCTTCCTTTAGCTCCTCATAGGATTCCTGAAGAGACACATGTTCTCTCTTCAAAGCCTTGAGTTTTGATTTTTCTTTTCCAAGAAATTCATTCAATTCAATTAACATGTCCATTAAATCATCATAAGAGGGTTCGTCATCGTCAATGAATTTTACCTTCTCTCCTTTAGCCATAAGGCATGTAGGAGTGGAGAATAGCGATGAAGCCTCTTTGATGGCGATGCCAACAAGTCCCTTCTTCTTGGGGGACTCATCCTCGCTTGAGCCGGAGTCGGAATACTCCGCCTCGGAATCCCACTCACCAATGTGGGCTTCATTCCTCCCATCTTTGTGAAGCTTCTTGAAAAGCTTCTTCTTGCTGTGATAATTCTTCTTCTTTGATGACTTTTCCTTGTCATCCTTCTTGGTGGGGCATTGTGAAGCAATATGCCCCTTCTCGTCGCATTCATAGTAACGGATGTTGCTATACTTCTTGTTGGAGGAGTGCCACTTCTTTGCCTTTTCATGACTTGCGCCTCGGTTTGAGCGCTTTCTCATGAACTTGTTAATCCTTCTTACTAGAAGGGCAAGCTCTTCTTCGGAGTCCTCTTCTTCTTCTTCGGACTCTTCATTTGCCACTGCCTTGGCTTTGAAGGCGGTGATCTTCTTTCCTTTGGAGGTGAATTGTTCCAAAAGCTCCTCCTTGTCTTTCTTGTACAACTCATTGGTAATTAAATTACCCAAGAGTTGTGTTGGCATCATTCTTGCCAACTCCGGTGAGTTGAGGAAGAGCGTCACCAACATTTCATACTTTTCTGGAAGGCCTTAAGCATCTTTCTCACAATGTCAAGATCGGAAAGATTAGTACCAAGGCCTTTGAGCTCATTCACAATGTTGTTTAGCCGTGTGTACATCTCATTGATGTCCCAACATTATGAATGTCTCATATTTAATCCTAAGCCGATGTAATTTAGCTTTCTTAACCGTGGACGTCCCTTCATATATTTCGGAAAGGGTAGTCCAAATAGCATGAGCCGTCTCAAGGTTGCTCTCCCTATTGAACTCGTCCGCGTTTAAGGCTCCAAAGAGAGCATTCATGGCTTGGGCATCTAAATGAACGTTACGCCCGTCTTGTTCCGTTAAGTGCAATGGATCAAGCGGCATGACGTAACCCTCAATTACAATTTTCCAAATATGAGGACTCATGGCCTTTAAATAAATTGACATTCTAATTTTCTAATAAGCACAATTAGAGCCATCAAAAAGTGGTGCCTTGTCTATTGCAAACCCCTCACTAGCCATCCTTTTCTCTCTAGACAGTTAAGTCTAAAACAAAGAGAGACCAAGCTCTAATACCACTTGTAGGATCAAGGATACCGACTAGAGGGGGGTGAATAGGAGGTTTTTAAAATTTTCTTTTCTACTTAATTAATTCTTTACAATTTAAAGGCAAGAATGTAAAGCAATTAATCCTACATAATTCTAATCAACTAAGCAAATATACTAGCTCTAAAATAAGCAAATGATCACAATAATGTAAGTAAACAAGAGCTAGAATGAAATAAGAGAGAATTGTGCACAACCGATATTTTTACCGTGGTGTTCGGAAACTTGCCGGTTTCCCCTAATCCACATTGAGGTTAGCCCGAACTAATCGGACCGGCTCCACGAATTAAGCCAAAGCACCTTGTATCCACTAGTGGTAGCTCTTCCCCGCTCTGGATAGGTGAGCTCTGACCTTCACAAGAATGTTGGGTCTTCTCACAATCTTCTTGAGAAGATCACCAATTGCACTTCTGCCCAATCGTCCAAGTGCCGGCAAGCACTAAGAGTAATAGACCTAGGCTTCACTTGATTTGCAAACTAGTGCCAAGGATCAACTAATGAATTCAATGCACTAAATTTGCTCAACCACCTCAAATTGAATGCACAAAGTGAGAATGAGGGTGGAATGAATGATCTAGGGCTCAAAGAATGTTCAATGGATCTCTAACATTAGTCATTGAGTAGTGATGGGGGTATTTATAGCCTCCACCAACCAAAACTAGCCGTTTGGAACAAATTCCAGAAAAATTCAGGGGGAGCGGAACTACCGCCGTTATAAGGCCGGTACTGCCGCTCCTAAATCTTCGCATCAGAACGGCTATGTCAAAGTTCTGCAGTGACCGTTGGATTTGGTGGTGCGGTACTACCGCCGTTGAAACTTATGGTACTACCGCTCTCCGGTAGTTCTGCAAAGTTGGCATGGTACTACCGCTCCAGTCGAAATCCAAAAGTCGTCATTTTGGCACTCTCTGGAAAAAAAGGCTCCGCTCTGAGTCCGGTGCTACTGGACTCCGGAAGTACCGCTCAAAATAGTGGAACTACCGCAACCTGTGGTAGTTCCGGCGTTGAAATCGCCAGTACTTCCGCTCCGCGAAATTTCAGATTTTATCCGGAGGGAGCTCTCTGGAAAAAAAAGGTTTCGCTCTCACTCCGGAGCTTCAGGCTCCAGAAGTACCACTCTGAAATGCGGAACTACCGCTCCCTGCGGTAGTTCCAGCGTTGAAAACACCGGTACTTCTGTTTCCAGAAAAACTTAGGTGCATCCGGTGGTGCTTTCTGGAAAAAAGGCTCCGCTCGAGAATCGGAGCTTCCGGTCGCCGGTACTACCGCTTCTGGTTGCGGAACTACCGCTCTCCAGTAGTTCTGACGTTCAATTATGCGGTACTACCGCTCTTCCAGACAGAGCACATATAAGGTTTTGAAACTAATTTTTGATGAATGCAAGCTTCTAAGTTGATCCAAATGGCACATAAAATTTGCTATCATGCTACTTGCCATGATCCCTCTTTATGTTACGATTATCTACCTTATAATCCGGTCTCCCAACTTTTCTCCTTAAGACCGGTAAAAATAAAAGGGATCCTATTCTAAGTATACCTTTGCCTTGAGCCATTTTGGTCTTCACATTTATCCTTTGGCTTGCATCTTGTCACCAACAAATGGAATAAACCTTTTACAACTCATTAAACACGTTAGTCCCATATTCACATAAATTCATTAATTACCAAAACCATTTTAGGGGCCTCGATGCTTTCACACATGCCGATGAAGTCATTGCCATCCTTGGGGTCTTGATCATCCTTAGCGTCGTCATCACTCCACCCCTCCACCTCGCTGAGGTCGATGTCGTCGAAGGCGGTGAGGACGCGGTGGAAGAGCTTCTTGGTTTTGCCAAGGTCACGGAACTTTTTCTCTTTGCTTGAGGGTTTTTTGTTGCGGTTCTTGTTGGTGTAGTTGTTCTTGCTTGAACCGTTGTAGTCATTCTTGCCCTTCTCCAGCTTGGGGCAGTTTGCTCGAATGTGGTTGGGGCCACCACACTCAAAGCAAATCACAGGTGCTCCTCTCTTTGTCTCTCTCACCCTCTTGTAAGCATGAGAAAATTTTCTGGCTAAGAGGGCTAGTTGGTTTTCTGGGAGCTGCTCTAGCTGATCATCATCAATTTCACACAGAGCAGCAAGAGAGAATCCAGAAGTAGTGTCAGTAGAAGATCCAAAGGCAGGATTAGGATCAGTGACCAAAGCCATCGACTTGCGAGAGACAATGTCAATCTCGTGAGTCTTGATGTGTGAATACAACGCATCAAGAGTCAAAGTCAAAAGATCTGTCGTGTCCTTGATGGTGGTCACTTTCATCTCCCAAACTCGCAAATCCAAAGCCGAAAGCATTTGACGAGCATTGTCCGAGTCGGGGTATGTGAGGCCGACCGCTCGGAGGTTGCTCAAGATCTTGTGGAATCTCGCAAAGCACTCATCCAGGGACTCTCCAATGAGCATTTCAAACTTGTTGTAATCTCGCTTGTACTGGTCCTGTTGTACCGTCTTAATTTGGGTGGTGCCCTCATGGTAAGCATCGAGGGTCACCCAAATATCGAAGGCCAACGAAAGATGAGAAATTCGATCAAATTCGCTTCGGCTCAGTCCTTGGATTATGATGTTCCTTGCCTTAGCATTCACCTCAACATCGGGCATGTTTGCCACATTGATGTTCTCATCGGCAGGAACAACAAAGTGAGTTTTGACTTTCCGCCAAATCGCATAGCCCTGAGCCTGTATGTAAGAGTCCATCCTACTCTTCCAAAAGGGATAGTCGATCCCATCGAAGATAGGGGGCTTGGTGGAATACTTGTCTATTGCCATGGCTCACAGACCAGTTAAGATCTATCGAGAAAAGCTAACCGGCTCTAATACCAATTGTAGGATCGGAAATGGCAACATAGGGAGAATGAATGGTGCCTTTTAAAAATCGCCCCCAAGTATCCACTAACTTCTTCTCGGATAGCTATAAAAGTTATGAAGAAGATGAGTCATGCTCTATGGAACCTCAAACACATAGAAAAGAAAGCGAGACATAAAACAACAGAGAAGACAGAGAGCAGCACAGACCGCAAGGGGCCGGTCAGGCAGCAGTGCTTTCGGGCGGTCTGACCGTAGGCTCTCAGCCGGTCTAACCGTTTTCATGCCGCCGGTCTGACCGCTCGGGGCACGGCCAGTCTGACCGCCAGTGCCTGGCCGGTCTGACCACCGTTGCCTGGTCGGTCTGACCGCCGGTACATGTCCGGTCTGACCACTGACCACAGAGCGGTCTGACCGCAGCTAACCCTAGTGGTTAGACCTGATGACTAAAAATAGAGCACGAGCAGCAGCTGAAAACCAGAACAGTAAATACTGAAACTAGCAGAGCACAGGGAAAATGACAAAATGCTTCTATTTTTCTCAGGCCAAAAGAGCATGATTTTGATCTAAACAACACCTAGATCTCAGGGAAAATAAAATGCAGACAAGAAACATACAAAAATAGTAAACACTGAAATTGCCAAGGAGAAATTAGCAAGAGAGACAAAAATCCATATCTCAAAAGATTCTTCAATCCTTTGCTTATGTGTCGAGACCCGAATATGCAAATCCGGACTCTCCTGTGTATTCTGCACTAGTCCAGGATCACGCTAGTGCACACAGTATAAACAAAGATAAATATCATCCACATCACGATATTCCAAAGAAAATCCAAATTATATAAACATCAGAGTACGACCTTATGGCCAAGCTTACAATTAATAGCCGGAAGGGCTTAAAGAAGCTAGCAGCGGAAATCCAGAAATAAGCGTAGTAGCCATTCGACATGCCCACAGGCAATCGACTGGGGAGCGAAGTCCTAATCCGCGAAGTCGTCGAAGAATCCTCCTTCTAGTAGCTCCTGCTGATCTGGTCCTTCTTCCTCAACTGAGCAAATATGTTTGAAGCCGTGAGTACATAGAGTACTCAGCAAGTCGTTTGTAACAAAGAATGCAATATAGTATGCAAGGCTTACCAAAGAATGGCTGAAAGGTTAATTTTGCAGAAAACAACAATTTAAAGTAAATACAATAAATAGATTGAAAAGCAAGATTTAACAAATGATCATAAATAAGTAATCAAAGGATTTAAAGACAACCACAAGTGAACTGGCCATTCACTTTCCAACTTAACCCAACCCAAAGTTTTATGGAAGCTCTACCCCTCGTGTGAAATCACCGAGCATTGTCCATGATCGAGGACACGGCTATTCGAATAGTTTTACACTCTGCAGAGGTTGCACAACTGTACCCACACGATGTGATAATCCTCACGTTAAAGATAATCACAACATGGCTTTTACAATGATCCATCTCAACCTGATCCCACTCGCTAAGATTTCGCCGTCGAGTAGGGTAACTCCCCCTAGTCGATAATTGCCCCCTCTTGCGCCACAACAACATCAGTAGTGAAACCAAAGTTGAGACTTCACAAATTATTATGCCAGGTCTATCCCATACTAGACATGTGGTTTGCACGGTAAAGCTCAGATCAATGGCGCACAAAGTTAAGTCCTTAAGTATTACTCAGGCGAAGCATCCACATCCCGATGTGTAATCTGCACCCCCTTTACTGCACGATCATTCGCCCGAGTGAAAACCAGATTTGTATAACCAATACCAATGACACTACCCATGTCGTGGCAACAAATTTTACAACTGTGGTTAATCACCACATTCAAGTATATCATTAAGTCAAGATTAATTAACACATGTGATGATAGATCCATCGTTCTAAACATAAGCATGGCTAAGCAAACTAGACGTATACCCCATGTGGCACTAATATGGCATCACTAGATAATTACCCATCCTATGGTGACAATGGAATCATGGCAATCGAATTATCAAGGAGGGATTAATCAATTTAGACAATAACTACCAATTCAAGGGTTTGATAATGAAATAGCGATGCATGATAATTTAAAACAAAGTAATACATAGTAGATTGAAAACTAGGTTCAACATGATCAAAGGACACGACTTGCCTTGGCCTTGCTCAGTTGACGACTCTTGATCTTCAAATCCAACTTCCGCTCCTTCGAACGCGTGGTCTAACCTGAGAGAACGCAAATCGAAACACAAAATAAAATAAAATAAAATTCAAATGAACTCCAAAAATTTCTCAAACCTGAACCAAAAGATAGAGCTCAATTTTAGATGAATTTAGGAAAAAGAATCGGGTCAAACGGAGTTTGGACGAGGGAGAACGGGGCTCTGGAAAATCTGGTTTTAGGAAAAAGGCTAAAATTCGGAAATTGCACTGTGCTGTGGACCGGGTGCACGGGAGAACGGGTCTACGGTGGACTCGACGCACGGAACAGTGCGGGGGCGATCGGGCGTGCTGACGGGGCAGCTAGGGCTGACGTGGCGGATACGTGGCGACACGTGTGCAAGCATGGCTGACGTGGCGGCTGACATGGCGGCTGACATGGCAAGCTGACGTGGCGTGCCACGCCGGATTTAGGGCTGACGTGGAGGCTTGCATGGCTGGCTGGCGGGCTGCTGACGTGGCCAGATCGGCTCACGGGTCCACGGTTCACGCTGACCTGCGGGCCCCACATGGCAGCGGCACGGCGCACGGTGGACCAGGTCTATGGGGAGGCGAAGGGTCGCGCGGCGCGGTTCCGCTGGCGGCGCGGTCGAGCGGCGGGGTGCGGTGGCGGCTGGACCGGCGGAGCTCGGGACGGCGGCGACGACGACTGGGACGGCGGCGGGGCTCACCGGCGGCGGCGACGATGGCGACGACGGCGGCAGACTCAGGTGGAGTCGGAGGTCTCGGTCGGTGTCGAGTGGACGCGACGGTTTTGTATATACAAACCGTCTGTGATACTTGACTATCACAGACGGTTTTATAACAAACCGTCTGTGATACTATACTATCACAGACGGTTTTGTATACAAACCCGTCTGTAATGTGAGTTATCACAGACGGTCGTCTGTGATAAACGCCTAGTATCTCTGACACATAAACACTGACGGTTCAAGAACCGTCTGTGATGACGGTTCCGAACCGTCTGTGATAGCACTGTCTGTAGTAGTGCGTCAACTTAAGAAGCATGAACTCATCTATCCTACTCATGATCTGGAGTTGGGGGCAGTGGTTTTAGCTCTCAAAAAAATTTGGCAACATTACCTCTATGGAGAGAAAAGTGACATCTTCACTGATCATAAGAGCTTGTAGCATTCCCTCACCCAGAAAGAGTTGAGCTGCACGCCCTTCACCCCATGGGTAGTTTTTTTCACTTATCATGACCTTTCCTAGCCTCCCCTTCACCACCTTAATTATTTAACATATACATCGCTAATGATATAACTGTTATATGGCCTGGGTTCATCCACATGTAGGGGTATTACCATCCACCTGGTAACATACGAGAGTCTGTACATTCTTGTTACACAGATATTACACCCTGTCTGCGGTTATACAATCGAGGACGGAGCCGTGCCTGACTATTCTCGTATAACCGGGTATGTGGGAAGTGATCGCCAGTGCTATTACCACAACTTGCTAAATAACAATTACCTTGATTTCACATTTCCGTTACTTCCATCCCAATTGATATCAATGTTTCCAATAATACAATTTCATATCCAGGCTCCCAATAACGTAATTTCATATCAATGCTTTCAGTAACGTGATTTCATTGCAATTAACTTGTGTCAATTTCTTGCTTACTTTACTTGTCTTTTATTTACCGTGTTGCTACCGTTGTCGGGTACTTGCTGAGATTTCCAAATCTTATGCTTGCTCTTTTCAGTCTCAGGTAAAAGACCAGTGGAATGATAGCATCATGCATGGGCGGGAGCACTCGAGTTTTTAGCACCGTGGCTTGCCACCATTTGGTTATTTCATTTATTCTCTATTTGATTAGAAGTGGACCGGTCCCATGTTTCAAATATTTATTTCAGCTTCCGTTCCTAATAAAGTACTTTTTAAGTTTTAATTTCCCACAATTTCTATTATTATTTTATTTATTCTCACTTTGACGATGACGTTCTATAATAGTATCTCATATTAATATATGAGGTGCTACAAGTACGCTTGGCAACAGCTAGCCTAACTGTAATTTAGCATACAGAAAGCGCCATCGGTTAGTGTGTGCTTTAATTTGTGCAGGCGGCAGCTCAGGTGGCTACCAAGCTTTGTCCCTGGAGCAAAAATCAGAATCTTTCAAAGGATCAAGGAGGTGACAAATAAATAAAGAAGCACAACTCGACCCAGAAAATTAAAATAGCTACTCGATCCAGGATATATATGGAGCTGGTTCGATGCCACACCGCAAGCCTCCCGCCGCCGCACCACACCGCAAGCCGCCCCGCCTCCCAGCGGCCGCCGTCGCCGCCCCGCCTCCCGGCGCCGCCCGCCTCGCCTCCCGCCGCCGCACCACACCGCAAGCCGCCCCGCCTCCCAGCGGCCGCCGTCGCCGCCCCGCGTCCCGGCGCCGCCCGGCCCGGCCCGCCTCCCGGCGCCGCCCGCCTCGCCTCCCGGCGCAGCTCGGCCCGCCCCGCCTCCCGGTTTAGATTTCAGAAATCAGAACTGCATCATCAAGGCGGTTGCTTCCAAGATCAGATCCAGAAGCTCGCCACTGAGGTAAACCTCCATCTAACACCCAAACTTTATTGTGTCCAAAAACTCTGAACATCCTATTAATTGATGAAGTATGCATAAATATCATCATCTTGTGCATGTCAGAAGTAGGACATGTTACTTAAGTAAAACAGAGAATGGCCACTATGGCATGTATGCCAGGTATACTTCAAGGATTTGGGTTAATTCAGTTTGCTTTCTGCAGCACACCCAAAATAGATAAACAATGAAGGTATAGTACCATATATTTTCACTGCATGTAAATTTCACGCTTGTATTGCATGATCAAAGCTTTAGTGCTTGAAGTAAGGCATAGATTAGAACATTAGGCTGAAAAAGTAATTAGCTCTATCAACCTGTATTGCGAGATACAATAAAAGAGTACAAAAGGTGCCTTACATTCACTAACAGAAAACAAAAAAACACTTGATATATCAATATCAAATTTGAACATTTTATATATCAACAGCTCTAATTTCATTGTACATTAGCAACATTCAGTCAATTTCACCATTTTCATAAGTCATAACTGAATGCAAACGTTCCACTTACCACCAAACATGAGGTGCACTAAAGAACCCCTTCCCGTCATAAACAATAACTTTATCATGGTTTTTGATATCAAGCGCAGAAACTGCTGCTGCAAAAGCCTCTTCTGATGGCAGCATGTGTGGCAACTGAAACAAATTGCATGGAGTAAAGATATATCACATATCTATATTTGTAGACATGCCTCAAAAAGCGAAAGATAAAAAGCTTTGTCCAATATATCACATATCGAATGTTTGCAACACTCTGTCTGTGGTTTTTTGCGTGTGAAATGTGGTTTCTGTTTCTGCTTATATACTAAAATGTGGTTTTTTGTGTTTTATGTCTTAAAAAAATGAAGCTAGGAGTTATTTTAGCTTCTTATAAATATAGACTTCGTGTAGTTCATATTTATTCATACATATGTTTGATTTACTCTCATATGTTGTCTTTACAAGTTCTGGTTCATGTCCAACTATCAATGAAGAAATGACAGGATAGGATAGAGAGTAAATCATCGTAATTTTGGTACTCAAATTGTATCTCTATTATGTTACATTTTTTTGTATGTTGAGATCATGCCATGTTCTTCGTATTATGCTTTATGTTTGCTTGTTTAGTATTGAACTCAAGTTTCATATCAGTAATACAATTAGCCAATTATGATATACTTTTGTTATATCGTGGTATGAGTACAAATTGGCGTTAGTTTTAGGTGGTTAAAGTTCAGCCCGGGGCGTAGCCAAATCCTGGTTCCGCCACTGGTAATGGGTCTGCACCTTTCGGGTTTTCCCACCCCGTACCCGGACCCGAATGGAATAAACACACCCGCTCCGTACCCGTAGGCGGGTGCAGCTTCCCCTGTACCCGGCACCGTACGGGTAATTTTACCCACAGAATCGAATCACAACAACAGCAGCAGAAACATGGAACAATAATCTGAGATAAAAAAATACATAATTTACAAAAGTAAAATGGATGAAACAAAATAGGTATCTCCCGGATGTTTTCTTCCTAACAATCATCGAAATTTCGGACCGTTGGATTAGAGATCCAACAGCCTCTTTTTTTTTGGAGGGGGGAGATTTTTTTTGGAGGTGGGAGATTTTTTTTGGAGGGGGCGGTGAGAATTCGTGACCGTTAGATCTCTAATCCAACGGTCACAAATCTGGATGATAGTTAGAAAGAAAACATCCGGATGATGTTTATCAATACCCAACAAAATAATGCATCAGGAAGAAAAGCATGCAGTTTCCGTGCAATCAAGAGGAACCAGAATAAAAGAAGGAACCAAAATAAATCGTAGCAAGAATATATCACATACACATATACGACAAATTAAAGGAAGTAAGCAATTAACCATGTGCATGCTAAACGCAACTGCTTCTGTGCTGGATCTATCCAGTCTTGAATGAAGAGCACAACGACACATCGGAGGCAGCTCTTTTTGGCTCCGCCGCCAGAGTTGCTGTTGTGGAGTCGACGCTTGTCTTGCTGTCACGGGAGTTTTGGTTCCACTTCTACTTATCTGATATGGCCAGAAATTGCTTTTTAAGCCAGACTCTAGTTGTCTTCTTGCTGCTATATAGGTTGGTTGATCCACTCGGGTTGACGGGTAATTAAACAGCTACGAGCTAGTACAATGAGAACGTACGTATCCGCACGCGCTTCACCCAATGGGTAGTTTTTTTTTCACCCGTTAAAAGACCCACGCGTAGATAAATTATATTGGCTCATCTATAATTGAATAGTAACGTACCTTTAAAAGGATATATCGAAGCATGTAAGCTAATTAATTACAGTGTTAATTTGAAACAGACAGACCTTTCGGTCGGCCCTCGCCAGCTAACTTGGTTGACGATGGAGCGTCACAGTGATATTGAGGACATGAGCTACAACCTCTTGACTGGCTGCTATCATCACGTTTTCATCCAAGAGTTTCGTTATCCTGTGCTCCCAGAGCAGCAGCACGGTAAGAAACCGGCGAGGTGGATACACATTCACCTTGTGGCCGACAAGGAGGGCAAGCAGATGAGAACGACCCTCGTCATCCGGGGTGACAACGTGTACCTTATTGGCTTCATAAATCAGAGTGGACAGTGGTATGAGTTTGGCTACACGAAGAGGAGCAAGCATATGCTCGAACCGCCCAAACCAAAGCTCGAACCGACGTTTCTAGAATGCGACGATGGCTATAACAGCATATTCGGCAAGCGAACAGGTGGGGCTAAGGAACTGTTGACTGTGCAGCTCGGCCGCGACGCCGCCATTGAAGCGGTGAGTCGGCTCTCGGGCTACCCAGGAACACAAGCTCCAGGTGGCTGCGCAGGTGCCGATCGTGATACCAAGATGGCACTGGCGTGCCTGATCCTGACGATCTGCGAAGCCGCAAGGTTGAGTCCACCCCACAAGACGGTGATGGATGGTTGGTCTGGCGGGTGCAAGATCGATAAGGAGCAGGTGAAATACGTTAAGAAGTGGGGGGATATGTCAAGGTTGCTGCTGAAGTGGCGGAGGTCGGGCTATATGATGAACACTAACAGCAGCGCGGTTGGCGGCTCGCCTGGAAGCCCCTGGCAGCAGCAGCAGCGGGACGCGGCAGGCGAACCTGGCCCATCACAGCAGCAGCAGCCATTAGGAGGAAAAAGAACCCAGCAGCAGCCATTAGGAGGAAAAAGAACCCAGCAGCCGCCGCCGCCGCCGCTGCCGCGTAACGGCTCTGGCCGAAACCATCCCCAGCATCAGGAGACGGCGGTAGTGCCGCCTGGAGAAGCTGATGATTGCGAGGGCCATGGCCGACCCCTGGTGGAGGTGTTCGCCGTGCGCGCCGGCTTCCATTTCCTCGGCACCATAGCGGCCTTCGACGGGAGGCGCGGCCAGATCATCTACGACTCTAGTAGTAATGACTTTAAGCAGGCGCCGGTACGTAATTTCCCCTACTGTGTTTCTCTATTAATGGCCAATGCTCCTTACTTTTCGGAACTGACGTTGATATCTGTTGGTATTTTGTTGAGACGTTGTTTGCTTAATTAATTAACTATTGGCGTACACACGCATGCATGCAGGGTGCTGCGCCGGCGCCGCTGCTGCTGACTGGGCCGTACAGAGCAATCACTGCGTACGGGAGCTTCACCATCGAGGTTGAAATTACCGGCCCTGATACACCAGACGCATCTACCGACACCGGTGAGCTGACCTGGAATTGTTACGACGGGCAAAACACGTACGACGAGCCCGTTACCGGCCGCATCACCACGAGGAGTGGCCAGGTTGAGGTGACCTACGCGGTGCTGCGTGATGCCATGGAGGCCAACGTGGAGGTCCGCCTTCTCCTCCCCGAAGCCACAGCTGAGAGTCGCGTCTATGGCCGCATCGCCACGCGCAGTCGGGCCTTCAGTGGCACGAACGAAGACAAAGCGTGGTGCGTGCTCTTCGACTCACAGTCGGAGGGGGTGCCGCTGATCGCCGACGGCTCTGCCTCCATGCCCCGGCTGCCGCTAGCGCGGTCTGTCATTTCCTTGCCGCTTGGCAAGCCGCTCGAGATAGATGCAACGCTATATGATGAACCTCTCAGTCCCGGCGGAGAGGGTGTCCGCCACCCATTTTTCCAGTACCAGGAGGACCTCGAGGTCACCGTTGATGACCAATCATGGACACGCCCACTCACCACCGGCAAGCAGGACGGTAAGATTGAAGTGAGGATCACCTCGCCGGACCTCGATCCTCCCGCAGACGCAGCAGGGCCAGGAGATACAGGGACTGCACCACCACTAGAGAGTTGCTCCAGCGCAGCTTCCAGGTATGTATAATATATATATTTGCATGTCGCTGCACGCGTGCCCATATTAGCTAGGAATTTGAATTTCATTTTACATTTTTTCCGTTCATGAACGAAATTAGCGAAATTAGTAAAATTTCGCTCATTTTTAGCTCCTTGCTCACTAAGTCCAAATTGTCAGTGAAAGAAAATTTAGGTCATAATAAAAATTTCGTTCACGGATCTGGCCGAAAATTTAGCGATTTTTCCTTAGACACATAAGAGCAACTCCAGCAGGAGCCCTCAAATCAGGGCCTCTACTTTTGACTTGAGAGCTCCACCTATTTTTGAGGGCTTGATTTTTTTGCATCTACTCCAGCAGCAGCTCTCAAATCAGGGCCCTCAAATTCATCCTAGTAGACACTGCCATGTGGGACCCACTCGTCATCCTAAACCAAAATTTGAAGGCTGAGGACAAAAATACAGGTCAAGCAGGGTCCCTACCTAGGCCCTCAAAAGTAGGGGCCTCCTCCAGAGCCCCCAGGAATGAGGGCTTGAGGGGTGAATTTGAGGGCCTCCTACTTTTGAGAGGCTAAGTAGGAGCCCTGCTGGATCTGTGTTTATATCCTCAACCCTTAAATTTTGGTTTAAGGTCTTGTTTAAGGGTCCTGTTGGAGTTGCTCTAAGTATGCAACTCTGCATGTCACGCGTCGTTGCGTGCATGGCTTTTTTTATTGAATCTTTGCATTGGATTAAGTTGAACTAACCATCAACCCGTGTGCGGTGTGCGCCTGCACCGGCTATCAATTTTGGAGATCACATAATTAATACTTGGTGAAAGTTAGCATGTTTAATAATTTCGATATGAAATACTTGGAGGTCGTCACCAATTTTTGTTAAAAAGTTGCAATTCTTATACTTAGTATTGGAAACTTATTTTCTAAGCAATGAATATGTTAATTGTTTCTTAATTTTAAGTCAGTGATGCATGCAGTCGTCAGCAATTTGCGAGACACCGGGGATATCTTACATACCTTTTTCGATCATCTCTGCAGTACGCGGCCGGACCCGCCCGGGAAAGAATAATTGTGATCGCGCATGGGGGCAACGCATCTGCAGGGCCTGGCCGCCTCTCTCATGGTCTACGTACAACTAACATATATACGTACATCATGTGCCCTCTAAATATGTCGCATTGCTAGCTCCATATCTCTATCATGATGCAGAAAGGGTATTATATTTTAGTAAAATTGCATGCATGGATTCGAAATGTGTGGTAGTGTTTCATATGGTACAGTACACAAAATCATGGCTCCGCCGCCGCTTCCTCGCGTGGATGACGAGTACTGTTATCTTGTTGGTATATTTACGTTCCTTGTTAGTTAATTTGCCTTTGAAGCTATTTGTCTCGTATTCTCATAATATACTTAAGTAATCGTGCAGCAAATGTGGCACTATTTGCTTTGGAACTTTGTGATTCTGAGGATATTGCGTTCCTGCAGCACATGTCTGGATCAGGTTATTGTCCAAGAGATTTGAAATGTAAGTTTAATTTAAGTTGCTTAACACCTTAAAACATTATATTTATGCATTTTACCTTTATATATATTGTTATGTGGTGCTGAATTATGCTAGGTACCACAAATAGGCTAGGTCAGCCCAAGCCGAGCTAGCTGATAAGATTAGGATGCTTACTAATTGCTTAAGAGCCAAGTTAAGTCCTTAGATGTGGTTTGTTTGTTAGGATGAGAGATTTATTCAGTTAGGTTGCTAGATTGGTTTGTTGTAGCCGGCCAGCTCTATATAAGGATCGAAGCAGCACCCATGAATAAACCAAGCAAGAAGTTAATCTCATATCTCTTTCTCTCTCTCAGCAGCCTTCGCCTTGCACTGTTCTCCACCACGGACCCTGGAAGCTGAGGCTAAAAGCCTTGTTGTTGTCAAACACACCTACAACCTTAGATCCAACCTTATCATGAAGCCCACGACATACATTAACCTTCCAAAGTTAATAGACATAGTAGTGATTAGGGATATTCAAATTCATGAAAGCTAGAAATAATTGCGTGGCTAAAGTTACATGGTGACTCACCAATGCACATTGAGTTTTCTTCCCTGGTGACTCACCGATTTGCCAATCAACATACAGATAGAACAGGGGCCAGAGTACGTTCAAGCACAAAGTTACATGGGTGTACAGCTAAAGTAGTGTACCTGCCCCTTGTCATGTTCTAATCCCGGTTTTATCAGAAAGCAAAGCAGTGCCTATTTTCCTATGGGTTAACCCATCTTGTTTGCAAAGCGTTGTTATGTGTACAACAGAGCTTTCTACCCGCATCCTTATGTATACTACTCCCTCCAATTTTTTTTTTTATATGGCACATTAGGATTTAAAAATGTCTTACAAAAACGCCTGGCTCTTTTTTGTCCTAATTATACATGCAAGTTCTAAGGTGGATATTAATAGGGTGTTTGCTCTGAGAGGTTAACCAATGTTGGATCAAATTGGTCTATCATGGTTTTATTCTATGATTTTTCAAATCTCAAGGTTATTGATTAGCGGATGTGTTTTCGTATTAGGCTACGGTCCCCTTTCCTCACCTTATATAAAACTCTCGTACGCTGCCCAGAAATATTAGATCTCATTACTGTTCCCTCTTATGACATATATGGTGAAGGTTGCCAATTGCCGTCCACGATTTTTTTTCCTGCCATGAAAAAGTCGTATACTGTCATGTTCAATCTGCTTTATAGTATTTGCTAACGAGACCTGCAAATCGGTTCGGCAACGCTGGACTATCTGTTGTCGTTTGTCCGGGCGCAATTAGTGTTCAATGTTCTTGTTGCCGAGGCGATTACAGCTGCAGAAGTGGCTAGCTGAACAAATCCATCCAAGCAACCAAAGGCCACCTATCAAAATCATGCGCAAGAAGGGGAGCAAATTTCCATCAACCCGGAGAAGTTGCTTTCTGTCGCCGTCACCCTCAACTTTGGTGCTTATGCTAAGTGTCTACCAGAAGAGACCCTCAACTGCAGGTCAAGAACCACCAAACATGCCTTAAGGTACATGCGTGGGGCAAACATGCTGGTTCACCCGGTTATCAAGTGTAACCTCCAAATGTTCATGTCAAGAGTTGTACAAAATTCAAATGAAAAATGACAATGTAGAGCATGTATCATCTACGTACCATTCCATAAAGTTTGCCCTCGAGCAAAAACGTGTACAAAGAGAAATAAGTTCCTAGCAAACTTTGTGCCAGAGTGTTTAGCTCCAACAAATTGGGGAGGGTCTGGCATGTATTCTCGTCGTTGCATAGCGTGGTCACGCACTGCTCAACTCATACACGCTTGCGCTGAGCGAACTTGAAATGACCACGAACCAAGTTGAGGCATACGCAACTTCCGTCTAAATGACCACTTTAGCCTTGCATTTCTAGGTAGACGGTATATCGCTCGACAGATCAAATTTTCTTGTGCCTATCAAAAACTGAAACCTGTATAAAAAAACTGAAAGGCACGATAAGTTCAGAGCTGGTTGCTATCTATAGAATAGGAATTCCAGTTGTTGACAGAAACCTAAAACACAGGAACAGGCTTCCATGAATAGAAAATTCACTTGGCACATTCAGCCTAATCTGATCAAAATTTGCAGTTAACCTGACAATGAACCAAAACATCGATTAATTGTTCGACAAGTTGTTTTCTAGCCATGATAAACTACAACCATTTCTACTTCTAATGAGAATGCATCTAGCTAAACTACCCTTTGAGAAGAATCCAGACATCACTTGTTCTCTCAGCATATCAGGGTTTGAACATTCAAAGAAACATAAGAGCAAATTTCTGAGAACTACACTTATGTGTGGTTTAAATTAGGAAAACAGGAACTGAGCCTAGTCGGTTGGGGGTGTGGATGTATGACTAGACCACCCAAGTTCAAGTCTACTTAACAATAAAAGGAACAATTGAACTAGTCGAATAGTCCGTGCAATTGCATAGTTAGAACTCGTTTCATTATAAAATTCTAATTCATATGATTCAAAGTCTGATTACAATTATTGTACTATTAAAACGTATGTAGATAAAGAGATAATTGATATAGAAAGCTAAAGATATAACTGTATATTATGTAGATGTACCTTTAATTAACATGCACAAATAAGTCATATAGCACTAGCAAACTAAGTCATTCTATTTTTAGAGATTATTTTTTATTTTGTTTTTTTTCTAATTCAAGGACCGTTAATATCTCTCTTTTTACTACTCCATCCATTCTTTTTTACTTGTCATTTAGGACATCGACACAGTTTCTAAGAAACATGCTTGGAGGTTACTTTTCATAACTACTCTCTCCGTCTTTTTCTATAAGGTGTATTTTAAAATGAAAATGTCTTCTAAATCAAAAATTGACCATCAATTTTTCTTAGCATATATTACCAAATGCAACGTAATCAACATCATGTTAAAACATATCGAAATACAAATTTAGTGACACAACTTTTCTATTCTAAACATGCATGTAATTTGATTAATTTGTTGGTCAAAACATACAAGGTTTGAATTCTATTCTAAACATGCATGTAGTTTGATTATTTGTTTTTATTAATACGCCTTACATTAAAAGATGGAGAGAGTATTTTAAGTAAAAGTTGATAGAAAATTGATGACTTAGAATTATGTTTCAAGAGAAATCCACCAGTGTCATTTTTATATACCAAATCCTAATAGTTTTATGTGTATTGGTGGTCAAAGTTTTTAAAGTTTGACTGCATGCTTTCTAGGACGCATCTATTTGAGATCGGAGGTAGTAGTATTTTTTAAAATGTGTTTCTAGGAGTCTAATGGCTCATCAATTTCACATCTTTTATATGATTTTGTTTGCTTCCTTCTCTCTCAAAAAACGAGCCTTAGCCTTTCCTGTTGGATGCATGAGCGGTGGCATGGATGGTGGATCGGCACAACAGCACTGTAACATGTCCTTACCCTAAACCCTAGACAACCTCACACAATCTAGTTCCTCCTGGGCCCTGGCACGCTGCTCTTCTTGCGAGGCCAGCGCCTTGGCGCATCTGTAAGATCAAAGAGGCTGATTAGAGAGGAGTAAATAGTCGTTTCTAGAAGTTGATGTGAACTTAACCGATTCTAATACGAAAGTAAAACTATCGGTTACAACACAACTACACCTCCAAAAATCCATGTCTTATCTAATAGTAACAACACCTATATTTATGTCAAAGTTTGCAATCTTAGGGTGACAAGCAAGCAATATAATTCTAGGAACAAGAAAGCAAATAAGCTCAAGAGATAAACCATAAAGGAGACACCAAAATTTTTTACCACACCAAAATTTTTTACCGTGGTCTCACCCCTAATCCATGTTGAGCTGAGCTCAGATCTCTCAACCGCTCCTCTATCAAGTCTCAATTTCTCGTGAGCTATTCAATACTTCAATTCCACTAGATTTGCACTTCGTCACTCTGGCAAGGCGTGCACAAAGCCTATCACAAAGAACACCGGATTTTCTCACAAACTTTTTAAAAAAGATCACCAGATCACCATGCTATCAAGGCCGCCAGGTGTCGGTAAACACCAAAAGTAACAAGCCAAGACGAACTTGACTCTCACCAAGTGCCTAAAGCTCAATCATAATGCAAATGCACTTGAATATTGCCTCTCAACCTTCTCTATGTGCAACACATGTAGTACACTAGTTTGGCGAGGACTTGCTCTAGCAGTCTAGCTTAAGGATGCTCAATGGGGTACAAAAAGGCCTACAATGCACCAGGAGAAGAGGTTTATATAGCCCACACCTCTCAAACTAGCCATTGTGCCTAAGATGCCCCAAACTCACTTAAAAGTTGGCTAGACCAGCCTCCAAGGTCGGCTAGATGGGCCCTGAGCCCAACGGTCACTTACAGCAAATGGAGCATCTCTAGGAGTTTTTTGCTATTATGGTACCCTCTAAGTTGGGCTTCGCTGAAACGGTACTTATACCGTTGGCTTCTCCCAAATAGTACCCTTGTTGTTAACACCTCTCTAAAATAGTATTCTCAGGGATTTTAACTCAAATAATTTGATTTTCGAATTTGTACTCCCCCAATTGACTGAACTGCCCCTGCTCATTTTGTTTAACCCTAATCACTTTTATTTTCTTCTTTTCACATCGGTTGGGTTTCATTGGCGACAGCGGCACGCCGACTGGCCGATCGGAATACTCGGCGCGGCGCCATCAACGCCAGGCGAGAGCGCGGCAAGGATCGCACGGGAGTGCGCGCACCCCAGGCCACGGACGATCGCACGCCAGCCAGGGACGGTCGCACGTCAGCAGGGGCAACCGGACCACGTACGCGGCAGGTGTGATCGGACCACACGCCACAGGTCCGATTGGCCAGTCGGCGTGCACACCGGGTCCTCCGACTGTTGCACGTGTTGCGCTGGCGGAGTCCATTTCGCGAGGAAGTCTGCCAGGACTTGAGATTTGATTGCGTTCGCGAGGCGTATGTCCAGGAGAACGGCGCGAGCTCGGCCGCCCACTTGCCAATACGCCCCGTGGACTCCTTATTATGCAGCATCTCCGCCGGAGGGAACGAAGATGGCACAGTGATGGGGTGGGCGAGTAAATAATGCCGGAGTTTCCTCAAGGCCATGACCAACACGTAGGCCAACTTCTCTAGCTCGGTGTACCTCGTCTTGGCACCCTGAAGGGCTTCAGAGATGAAGTACACGGGCCGCTGAAGGGCGCCCTCCTCGAAGACCAAGACGACGCTGACCGCTGTTGCCGTAGCGGTGAGGTAGAGTAGGAGGGGAGCCTCTGGTGCTGGGGCGACCAAAGTGGGAAGGCTCGCGAGGTGCTTCTTGAGGTCGTCAAAAGCCTTCACGTAGTCGTCATCCTAGTGGAACCCGTCGCAGCCACGAAGGGTCTTGAAGAATGGCAGGTCCCATTCCGCTGCCCTGGATTAGAAGCGGCTCAGCGCGGCCATGCAGCCAGTAAGACTCTGGACCTCCCTCGTGGTCTTCGGCGGCTCCATGGCAAGGATCGCATCAACCTTGTCGGGGTTTTCCTGGATGCCGAGTCCGGACACGACGAAGCCCAAGAGCTTCCCCGCTTGCACGCCGAAGACACACCTGTCTGGGTTGAGCTTGATGCCCGCTCTCCTGAGGTTGTCGAAGGTCTCTTGGAGATCCTGACCGTGGGAGGCGAGCTACCTAGTTTTGATGACCACGTCGTCGATGTAGGTCTCCACGTTTCTTCTGAGCTGGGAGGCTAGTGCCAATGCGACGAGACGGGTGAAGGTTGCCCCCACGTTCTTCAGGCCAAAGGGCATCTTGACAAAACAGTATGTCCCTACCGGCGTGATGAAGCTGGTCCTATCCTCGTCATCTTTGGCCATGTAAATCTGGTGGTAGCCGGAGTATGCATCCAGGAAGCTCATGAGTTCGCACCCCGCCGTGGCATCCACCATCGGATCTATGTGCGGCAGAGGGTAATCGTCCTTCGGACACGCCTTGTTAAGGGTGGTGAAGTCGATGCACATTTGCCAGGCGCCGCTAGCCTTTTTCACCAGCACCGGGTTGGCCAACCAGTCGGGGTGCTGGACCTCACGGATGACCCTGGCCTGGAGGAGCTTTGCTACCTCCACTTTGGTCGCTTGCTGCCGGTCAGTTGACATGCGCCGAAGCTTCTGCTTGACCGGCTTAATGTCGAGGCGGACCGCTAACTTGTGTTCGATGAGAGCGCAATCGACACCCTTGATGTCATCTGGGGACCACGTGAAGACATCCGCGTTATCCCGAAACACTCGAAGTAGATGTTGCTCCACTTCGAGAGGAAGGCCTTCGCCGATGGACATGCATTATCCTTCAGCGTGCAGGGGCACCCTCTTGACCTCATCGTCTGGCCAGGGCTTCGGCGTCCACCCCGGGGTGGTGTGGGCCCCGGGCACCAAGCTTGATGCACCGGGCAAGGTCCTGATTTCCGAAGGTAGTGGTAATACCCCGTGGGCCCAGGAGCTTCATGCACAAGAAGCTGTGATGTGGGACTGCCTCGAAAGAGTTGAGGGTCGAGTGTCCCAGTATGGTGTTGTAAGGGTATGAGATGTCGACGACATCGAAGGTGACATCTTTGCTCCTTGAGTTGTCACCCTGGCTGAAGGAAACTTGAAGGCGTATCTGACCCAACGCCTTCAGTGGTTGACCCCCGAAGCCTTGTAGTGGGATTCTCGAAGGGCCCAAGCAACTTCGGAGGATCCCCATCTGGTCGAAGGCAACCACGAATAGAATGTCAGCGGAGCTGCCTCCGTCCACCAGGACGCGCTTGACATCGTAGCCTGCGATGGCGGCCTGTATGACTAGGGGTCCTGGTGAGGGAATTCGACACCCTCCACGTCAGCGGGGGTGAATGTGATGTCGTGCTGTGCCCAGGCTGGCGGGGCCTACGCTGGGTATGCCGCCATGTGGTGCAGTCTCCGCGCGTAGGCTTTCTTTTGCCGTGCGGAGGAGAATTCCAGCGAGGATCCCCCGGAGATAGCATTTATGATTCAGCGCTGCCCTCCCTCCGGGGCCTGTATGCGCAAAGGGCCCTCTGGCAGCTGCTGCACGTGGGCCACCACTGGTGGGGCCACCTCCAGGGCTCTATCCCTGGTGACGCTCTGGCAAAGTGCCGCATTGGCGGTGCATGCCCGTGTGAAATGATCACCACGGCCATGTACCTCGCACCACATGCCGTAGTCCTGGTTCTCCTTCTCTGCGCGGGGTCTATCGTCGCAACCTCGACCGCGTCCCTGCCCTCGTCCTCTGCGACTTCACCCACGAATGGCAGGGGCGTTGCCTTCAGAGCCACCTTCAATGTCGAAAACATAGCGGGCCCTCTGGGATCTACGCTGGTTATGCTTGGGCTTGGGGGTGTCCTTGTTCTCGGGGGCGTCCTTCGGAGGCTCTTGCTTGCGCTTGGCGGCGCTCTTTGACGAGTTCTTCGACGAGTCCTCGTTCTTGGACCAGTCCTTGTTTTTCAACGAGTCCTCCACGGGGCTAGCATTGGAGTCGTCGCCTTTACGCTGCCGTGTGTCCTCCTCCGCCCTCGCGTATTCTTCCATCTTGTCGAAGAGCTTCGCGACCGTCTTGATCGGTTTGCGGGCGGGTTACTCGGCCAACGGCCCTGGGCGGAGGCCCTGTATCAATGCATTGATAATGGTGGTCTCGTTGACATCCTTGACCTAGCAGGGGACCTTAGCGAAGCGCTTGAAGTAGTCTCGGAGCCTCTTCGAGGGTTTTTGTTTGATGGCAAAGAGCTGTTCCGCATCGACGCGCTCGATGTAGTTCCCCTGGAAGTTGTTGTAGAGGCGGTCGCGGATTTGCTCCCACACATAAATAGAGTTTAGCTCTATGGTAAAAAAACCACGAAAATGCCACTCCCTAGAGCGCGAGGGGAAGCCCCTTCGCTTTAGTGGAGTCGTCCCTGCCTGTGGCTTTGATTGCGGTCTCGTACACATACACGAACTCTCAGGGGTCCGTGTGATGCGGATACACACATGCTTAGCACTTTTCAGTCAAATACATTATTTCACTTGAAAGAATTATTGAGCCGCATTAAATATTGTCAAGTGAATTTGTTTTTTAATGAATTTCCTTTTATTTGTGGGAACGATATACTACCTTATGCCAAATTCTTGTTTATTATTAGGTTTGAATATTATGATGATTCCGGGGCTAAAGCAATAGAAAAGCACAAGGAGGTTAATCATATTTGCTACCAAGAACAAAAAGCTCAAAGCCCATGGGAATGAAAAGGAGAAAGCCAAGCCGCCACCCATGTAAATTTGAGACCTCCAAGTGGCGGCTGTCTTTTAAAGAGATACAAGGGGTGGAGAGTCGGCCAAACACTTGGAGGCCGAATTGGACTCAATTACAAAACCCTAGGCCCACTTTGACTCGGAATGAAAAAGTGACGTGACTTGTTTCGCAGTTTTTGATCGACTCGTAGGGAATTTGGAGGTGAGGCCAGATCCATCTGAAAGTAGACTTCAAGAGCTTTCCATAGAGTACAAGCCTCAATCGGACTCCATTTGTAAAAGTTATGGCCGTTTTACTAGGTGCCTGTTGGGCTACCCCGAATCGAATCCGAATTGAGTTCTGAGTTGAATCCGAGTTTGAATTTGGTTGTACATGTGGGAGGTCCGAATTGGGCTCCAAAACTTGGGTTTTAAGTTCTTGGGCTTCTCCCCTTTTGCTCTCCCACTGCATGGGCTTCTTTCCTCCTTGATCAGCTGCATGGGCTGCTTGGCTTTGTCCTTTCCATTCCTATGGGCTTTGAGCTTTTTATTCTTGGTAGCAAATATGATTAACCTCTTTGTGCTTCTCCATTACTTTGGCCCCGGAATCATCATAATATTCAAACCTAATAATAAACAAGAATTTGGCATAAGATAGTATATCGTTCCCACAAATAAAAGGAAATTCATTAAGAAACAAATTCACCTGACAATATTTAATGCGGCTCAATAATTTTTTCCAGTGAAATAATGTATTTGACTAAAAAGTGCTAAGCATGTGTGTATCCGCATCATCCTCCCCTTCTTCAAGAAAAGCCGCCCTCGGCTTTTGGTAGCCTGAAATTGTACTAAGCAAAGAATACAACATATATACATGGTATATATATTTGTCATCAACAGTTCTTTTGCTTAGCATGTTAAGAACATCTAAAGGCGTAGTAGATAAAAAGAAAAGCACATATGCATGGTATATGTATGAATCAATTATTGTGTCATTCTCGTTGTTCCACACAAACCAATTAATATAACAGCAACCATAAGATGTATACATTGCAATATTATCTTTCATATCATTCCCCGCCCATGAGAAAAAATCGTCCTCGACTTTGCTAAGCACATGGACAAGTCATTAATGGGCCAAACCAAATTAAGTTGTTTAAATATGGGGGAGAAAATTTTTAGTTCCTTTCATGTTTCAACTACGCTATTCTGATTATTTGTACATGATTGTACATTAAAGGATGAATAAGTAGGCTTAAGAAAGCTTTTAAAACATGAAGCACTGTTGTTGAAACTCATCTCATTGTGATCATGATATGGCACAAAAGATTGTTTATCCAAAATATCCAATTTCAATTCAGCAAACTTATCACATGTAATGCATATGTGATAAATATAAAACTTGTCATCTACACCATAATCTCTGATCAAATTAAAGTTATAGGTGTAGGCATAAACACTAACTCGTGATTGTAATATGAAATTTAAGCAAGATTCTCAACCACACTAGATAGCTCTCTAGGATCATCAAACATGATATAGTACAAAGAATCACTAGGAGATATTCGAACAAGAACTTTCTTATGAGTAATTAATTCCACATTATATAAATTGACCAAAGAAATTTCAGAACATGGAATTTTCGATTGAACACATGAGTTCTCACAATTACTCATCTTTTCACAAATAGATTCAGTACCAATATGGTTACCTTTATCATTCTCTTCAGTTGATGCAGGTGCTGTAGGTATCAAATCGTCATGATGTAACAACGGTGCAGTAAGTACATCTTCAACTGTGGTTATCTTCTCATCGGTTTTCTTCAGGGATACTGGTTGTGGAACATTCGACTCCTCTTCTTTACTATCAACCTGCATAATATGAGACGCAACACTAGAAGTAGAGAGTAAGTCGTTAGTATAAAAAGTAATCTCACTTTTTCTATCATCTCTTTCTCTCTTTTCTTTTTGTGTATTCCTCTCACTCTCCATTTCGATGCTCTCAACCTCATGTTTGGTGGAATCACACAACTCACTGTTTTTATCACTCTCACTCAATTTGGCTGTGTGGCACTCATCCTTATATGGGTTTTGATGCATCTCAAGTGTTATTTGTAGCAATGGGGCAGCACTACATATCTTCTTGACCGAAGGGAAAGTCCCATGCTCGGTCATCTTCCCATGTGTCACACTTGTTGAGGCATAAGAGTTGAAGTATGAACTTGGTTGAAACTGTGGTGTACGCATATCCATAAGTCTCTTCTCTTCCTCAATAGCACAATTCACAAGATCATGTGCGCTACTAAAAGTTATAGCCGTTTTACTAGGTGCCTGTTGGGCTGCCCCGAACCGAATCCGAATTGAGTTCTGAGTTGAATCTGAGTTTGAATTTGGTTGTACATGTGGGAGGTCCGAATTGGGCTTCAAAATCTTGTCCAAAACTTGGGATTTAAGTTCTTGGGTTTCTCCCCTTTTGCTCTCCCACTGCATGGGCTTTTTTCCTCCTTGAGCAGCTGCATAGGCTGCTTGGCTTTCTCTTTTCTATTCCCATGGGTTTTGAGCTTTTTGTTCTTGGTAGCAAATATGATTAACCTCCTTGTGCTTCTCCATTGTTTTGGCCCCGGAATCATCATAATATTCAAACCTAATAATAAACAAGAATTTGGCATAATGTAGTATATCGTTCCCACAAATAAAAGGAAATTCATAAAGAAACAGTGGGAGATTGCCCGATCTTCACGGCGTAGGATCGATGAAGATAGTTAGATCCGTGCAACCTGACGAATCGATGGCGCCAACCACTGTTAGAACAGCAACCTGCGACAAAAGAATTCGCCCAACCACACGTTCATGATCCCGTCTACCCGACCACCAAGTAGACGTGTCGTCGCTCCAGCCAATCATAAGGAATCACAAGAACGACGGGGAAGAACGCTCAATTCCCCTCTAGGTTGCAGTCATATGCCAAACCCTAGGAGGAACAAGTGCATGGCTCTCTGAAAAATAATATCTATTTTCTGTGGTCCCCTTTTCCAGAGACAACACAAAGGTATTTTATGGCCTGATGATGCGCACGGCATTGAGAACTAGCCAAATCTGGGTCGGACACAAGCCCAAACCGAAACAAACTCATCTACCAACTCCAACAGTCGGACTCATCTAAAAAACTAACTTATCTATATGCCTCCTTGTGCAAATGAAAGATACAGCCATTAACCAAACATGTTTAGACTAATTAAATGACATCACAATTCACAAGGCCGAGTCAAAAGCTTGCATGGCTGAATTGAAGTAGTTCGGCCAACACATTGGTCACGTAACGACTTGGTCAATGGGTCCTTTGACCGTGGCCTTCTCCATGTGATTAACCCGTATGTGTCTTGGATTAGCCATGTAGAGCCTTGCTTCCATTGCTGTCTTCACGCTTCCTTCCATCCAGCGCATGACGGCTAGTTAAATACTTTTTCATTGCCTCTCTTCATTGCTTTCTTTAGGAGGTGGCTGCATGCATGTTTGGCTTCGGTTTTTTTTTCCAGCTTCGTAATTCCAACGAAAGCTTTCTTTTGGTTCAAACCTAAGAATAATTAAATAGTAATTATTAGGTAGTATATTATTCTTATATAAATTAAAACCAAATTCAACTAGGAGCGAGTTCACCTGTTGATTAATCTTTTAGCTTGTGCTCGCTTAATCAGTCTGATTGAAATGGCCTCATTATCTTGTACACTCGATGTGATGGACGATACATTAGTGTTGACGAGACCTTCTAAACGCATCTTCACTTTAGGCTTGTACAGATCGAGTATAGGCCTGTATATAATTAAATAAAATAATAGTAGCTCTGTATCTCTAAATATAATAATTAAGGACCTAATTAAATTAGAGTTCACCTGATAATATTTAATGCGGCTCAATAATTCTTTCCAGTGAAAAAATATATTTGACTGAAAAGTGCTAAGCATGTGTGTATCCGCATCACCGTGTCGCCCTTGTACGGCTCGATGGAGTTGGGGAACTTAAAGTCCTCCAGCCACGCCGCTTCCTGCAGGCCCGCGGAGAGGGGGGACACCGGGTCCACACACTGAAGTGGGGCGCAACTGGATGTAGGGGTGTCCCAGCAATCTGTGCGCTCTGGCGTAGGCTCCGTCACCACCGGCGGGACTTGTTGGCTTCGAGCCTCTTGTATGTCCCGCACGGCTCCGTGGAGGTCCGCCAATTCCCTTTACAGCGTGCCGAGGGCCGCCAACAGGGCATTCTCCACCGACGACGTAGCTGTGCCGGCAAAAGTGCCGGCGTGGACGCCCGTGTTGGTGGTGACCACAGCTTGCATTGCAGGACCGCTCGGCGCGCCGCTGGGGTGGGTTCCGGGGTCGGTGATGAGGCCAACGTTGTCGCCGGAGCCACTCGTCACTCCCATGCTGGGTAGGGGGGTGGTGGTTGCACCAGCGTCGACCGCTGCACCGGTAGTGGTGTTGATGTTAGCGGTAACGCTAGCGCCGGCATCCGCGCCAGCCATTGACGCAGAGGCTCTGGCATTGACAAGGGCCGCCGTCGTGCTCCTCTTCTTCTTGGTTGCCGACGTTGAAGCTTTCTTGGGTGCCATCTTCAGATCTTGGCTTGCTCAGTCTTCCCCAAGGATGACGCCAACTGTTGTGGTTACAGACCAAACAGTAGAGTAGGTATGCGGTAGTGGAGATGACAGATGAACAATGCTTGGGGACTTCCCCATGGCCTGGATGGCTATATATATTCACATGGGGAGCATTTTACAATTATGTCCTTATACCAAGTATCCCTCTCAAGGGCATTTATGTCATTATACATGTCCCATTTTGGGCTTTACAACATTCTAACAAGCCGGCTAGACTTAGGGCCTGTTTGGATCGCCTAGAACTAATTATTAGTTCACTAGTTGGTGGACTAAAAATTAGGTGACTAAACTTTAGGTGACTAAAAATTAGTCAAGTGCTATTTGGATACATGGACTAAAAGGTGGTGACTTTCATGGGCAAAGACATTTATACCCCTATATTTGTTAGTGTGTTGCATGTGGAGTAGTGGAGAAAGGGTAGCGGGGTATTTTCGTTTTTTGCTGTTTGGTACCACCTTTTAGTCCACAATTAGTCCACATTTGCCAACTAATGAACTAATAGCTAGTTGGGGATGAACTAAAAATTAGTCCAGGTATTAGTTCACCTGTTTGGATAGACTAGACCTAAACTTTAGGTGACTAAAAATTAGTCAAGAGATCCAAACAGGGTCTTAGGTGGGGCACCCCTACAACACTCACTTTGCCGGAACACCCAGAAGAGAGCACGGGAGGGGGAAGGCATCCGTAGGTCGAGGCGCTAGATCCAGGCCGGAGGCCACGGATCTGGTGGCCAACGAGCTGAGTAGGAGCGGAGAGGTTCCATCGGCGATGAAATCGAGAGGAGACCGTAGATTGGCGAGAGAGATCGGACGAGGAGCACATAGGAGGAGCCTGGGGGAAGGCGCAATGGATCGGAGAGGCCGAGCGCCGGCAGGGAGGCATCCATAGTAGAGCTCGGGCGCGAGAGGAGCAGGCGAGGGAGGCGGCGAATGAAGTGAGGGAGGCGGAGAAAACGAGATGCGATCGAAAGATAAGGTGGAGGAAGTGAAGAGCCAGACGATTGGGCAGGTGAGTTGAGAAAAAAAGAGAGGGGAGCGACCGGGCGAGGGAGCCAAGAGAAAAAGAAAGGGCCGCGAGGAGAAAAAGGGAGCGGCGGAGAAAAAGAAGAAAAGAAAAAAGAAGAGAAAAATAGAAAAAGGAAAAATTTAAGAGAAAATAAGAGAGAATTAGAAAAGTAAATTTTTATAAAAGATTAATTGTTTCATTTTAACGTCTTAAGATATTGTGTCTAATTAACATCAGTGGAGATCCAGTCAGTAACTAGCGGAAGTATTTAATAGATCTAACGTTATAAAAATTTATTAAACAATTGGGCAAAACCCTAGAAACCGCTCGATAACGCTTTAGAACGCTATCTAAGTTAATTTTATTATGTTATTCCCCCCACGATATAAGTCTAAATTGTAGCATACGTAAATTGCAGAAGAAATTCCCAATCTTCGAAACGAAATATATCAGAGTAGTTGGGAGGTTCAAAGTTTTACCATAAACTTAGACAAGCATTCCCTTAAGCAATTGTTCCATGTATATTTTATAAAACAAATATTTCGTATTAATGTAGTATCACCCTGCATCAAAATGATGAAAAGCATTTAAATCAAAGAAAAGCTATAAGGCAAAAGAAAGATAAACGGTCACTGACGGAGCAGTTGGCCAGAGTGAGTAAATTAGAAAGGTGGGTAGAGATTGCCGTGGCAAGGGTAAGAAAGGCAAGATGGTAATATCTGCATAAGAATATAATATAAGAAAGTTACAAACTTCATCTGTATGAATGGACCGTACCGAAAAGTGTTAACTAGCATTTCGTCCGAGGACGGACAGAATCAGTAATATTATCAAAGTTATTATATTCTCCACAAGGATAAGTATTAATTAGGGGAGGAACCCAGAGCCAGTAGAGAGCTGGGAGTAGGGGATCCACAGCCGCAAGAACCCAGAACTGGTAAGTAGGCCAGAAGTGGGGGATGCGAATCGCAAGAACCCAGAACTGGTCAGAGATTATGACCAGAAGCGTGGTACGCGAAGGCGATATATTACGCAATTGGGCGTTGGGCGAGGGTCAGAAACCACCCCAAGCCAACAGCTATGTCGTTTTCGGTGAGCGCTAGGTGAGGGTGAGAGACCACCCTAAGCTACTGATTGAGAATAGCTAGGTGGAGATATAATATACTGATCCAACGGGTAGCCGCCAGATCCGGTGATAGGGAGCAGCAACGACTGTAGATTCAGCGAAAGAGGGTAGATCCACCCAGATCTGAGCCGAAAGAGAGGGGTGCATCGAGTTGTTAGGCGAGAAGAGCAGCAACCTCGAGCATGAAGGGAGGAGGAAGTGAGCACTGGCGCCGAGAAGGGAGAATGGGAGAAGAGGAGCGGCGGCTAGGAGCCATAGCATTAGCCGAATGGAGGAGTGTTTCATCGGCCGAGCGAGACCAAGCGTGGTAGGCGAGAAGGAGAGGGGTGTGTGGAGTGTCGACTAAACAGAGAAGGAGCATTTTGTCGGTTGAGCGGCCGTGGGCCAAGCACGGCCAAGTGGCCAAGAGTTAGGTCGGGCCAAAGGCCTGGGCCTTCGAGGTCGTTTAACTAGTTAGAGTAGTTGGCTATTAAATTAATTATCATGTTGTAGATAGGTTAGAAATCCACCAAAATAGGAAGGGAGTTTGTTCTAACCTAGTAGTATCTTAAATAGATATTTTTATATAATAAGAGCGTCTGCTTGTAATGCAGAAATTGAGCCAGTACGCCAAAGTAGTAGATTAGACTGCAGTTGATCCCAGCACTTACTACTACTCAGGTAAGCTAATTCTTGAGCATGAATATAGTTATGTTAAATATACAAATTACTTTCTATATCATTATGGTATACTTGCATCAGAAAATGTATTTGAAAAGTTAAATCAATTAAGAAGATGCAAGAGGAATGAATGAGGAAAGAAAAGAAGAGGAAAAGAAAGAGAAGAGAAAGAGAGAGATATGAGATAAATTAAGTAGTCCAGCTGAGAGGAGCAGCATGACTACAAATATATGTACATAGGAGGGTAAAGGGGACCTTGAAAAGATAGAGAAAGAGCAGGCAGGACCCTTTACATATGGTTAGAATATAATGATCCACCAAATTCTCACTCAGATCGGAGACCGTAAATAAAGTGCCAACCATTTTCTGTCTCAGACGGGCAGGAAATAGTACCCAGTTACATTATCCATCTCTCCACATTGGGTAAGTAAGTGTGTGTGAGTAGAGATGGATGAAGCTCAAGACCAGTAACGCTAGTTGTAACACCCTAGGATCTAAACTGGCTTAGGCCTAACCCCATCCTGGATAAGCCATGCATACGTAACAACCTGCTTGCGTTTTTGTCCTCACTTCGTGCAAAACGGTTAACCGGAGATTATTACCAATGGTGCCTATGAGATTATATGTCGGTGCTTCTCATGTTAAGCTAGCAAGGTGGGACTAATCCATACCTTTAAGTATGCACACACATATAGGCCATCATGACTTACTTTTACATGGGCCGGGGTGCACATACACCCCCCTTAAAGAACTCGACGTCCTCATCGATTCAACATACCCACACTGGGGCAAATGACCAGGAACTCCCCTCTTGGCACACATCCGTGCGTCCAGTGCTGGCACATATACCATGCCGTGTGTCCGCTACGGGTCCACACGCGCCATGCGTCATATGTCCATGCCCCTGGCCCGTACACGCCAGTGTAACCGCGAGGGTCGGCTCTGATACCATTTGTAACGCCCTAGGATCCAAACTGACTTAGGCCTAACTCCATTCTGGATAAGCCATGCACACGTAACAACCTGCTTGCGCTTTCGTCCTTGCTTCATGAAAAACGGTTAACCGGAGGTTATTACCAATGGTGTATATGGGTTTATATGCTGGTACTTCTCATGTTAAGCTAGCAAGGTGGGATTAATCTACACATTTAAGTGTGCACACACATATGGGCCATCATGGCTTACTTTCACATGGGCTGAGGTGTCACACCAGTCTAGAAGTGAGTAAGTCCGAGACGCTATATGCGTAGATGGAGCGTCGGGCTGGAAGCCGGTACCAACCAAACGCTATTGGAAGTCGCTAAAACCCGGGAAGGCGACTCGGTACACCGGTGAAAAATAGATGGGCTGGAAAACTGAGCAATGTAACTCACAAAAAGTTTTGTACTTTGAACTTGACCCCATACCAAAGGAAGTGTGGAAAGTCTAGTTAAGATGGTTCAGAATAGCTATGGATATAGTGGTACAAGCCTATGTAGTGCTAAATAAAATCATGAATTCATGCCAGTCTCTTGAATTGGGGACTACAGTAATCACTAGGGATCTTTCTTCACCCGAGTGAAAAGTAGAATTTTCACAAACTAAAATATGCCAATTAATGGATGAGGTTAATTTATGAAGTTATATGATTAGAATTGGAAGTAAGGACAAAGAGAGGCATACAGTGCATTTTGCTACCATTATGTTTGTTAAGTACGTTAGTACTCACCCTTACTATTATTTTCCTTGTTAGATCCTACTCCAACCGAGGAGTACTCTAAGCCAGATAAAGGGATAGCAAGCACTGCTGAGTTCACTGAAGAGGAGGGCGATTCTGAGGAGCCGAGGGAGGTAGACCCCTTATACTACGGCGGGATCTGTTTGCATCTTTTGCCCTCTATGTATTTGTATTATGATCATAGGTCTCGTGATAAGTGCTGTAATAAAAGTATAGTTTGTACATTGTTGTTCTGTTGCGCGACTCTGGTAAAAGATTATTATTTGCCGGAACAGTGTTTTACTGATTAAGCAAATAATAATTTGTTGCTTAGGTGTGATCATCCTCGAGATAGTTACATGGGGCGCTACAAGGATTAACACGTCACAATCATTATCTTACTCCATAAATGTTTAAATAAATATATAGCCATTCGGCTTATTACAATCACAGTACCAAGCTATAACTAATACAAACGAACACATAGTATGGACTATGGAGTAACTTACAGTTGCCTCTTGGTATTATATAATTCACTAAAACTTTACCTCCACTAAATGTTCACAAGAAGAATTAATTGTGTGATTAATGGCAAAGAGTATTAACTATTGGATCCTATATGGAGTATAACTCATTTCATTCATTTTGATAATTATGAACCTTCTTGTATTTACTGTTCATCTTTCATGTCTACTGGATGACAAAGTGCCTTTGCCTTTGCGTTGTCTGAGATCATGACCACATTTGAGCTTGTTTTCTTCGGATGCCCTTTCCTTGAGCAGATTTACATATCCAGGGTGATGCTACTGTATATATTCCTAAATTTTCCTGGATTATTTTTCTCACTGTTGACTGCGCTTTCCTGACCAAAACTTTTTCTGGCAGATTAGGAGCTTCTCCTTCTCTGCCTTGTATTCGGTGTCATGCTTCTCACAGCTCCATGTCATTCCTTTGGCAATGGTCGCTACAGAATCCAGAAAGTAGGTATTCTCCCGGATAATCGCATAACCAGTCGGACGAAGGATACGGTCCATCTCCAGAAGTACAAACTTCATATCACATCTGCAATGATGTTAGCAAGCAAGTGTTACTTGTAATCAAAGCAGTATGTATTTTTGAAAATTAACTCATGGACTAAAAGGGGCAAGAAAATATTGCTAGAATTTATTAGAGCTTTGGCTTGAGGAAGTTCAGAGTTGAATAGCAGCGTTGCGACTTGGCTAGATCAGACGAGACTACACAAAGTATGAATTAAGTCGTACTGATTTTGCAATGGCTTACTTGTGAGATTCTGCAGTAAACAAGCCATCGAGATGCAATAGATCATATGTCCGTGGATATGTAGAGAATGCCTCACACCTATCAAGGAAATAGGAAGGCTGTAAGTGCATTATTGCATTAAAAATAATGGGGGAACGCAGACAAAACAAAGAAAGGAAATTTCCTTAAGATGGCAAGGGTAATATGAGTTCTCCTCTGTTATAACGACATTTCTAGTTTCAAGAAGCTTTCCAGTCACAAGAAGAAGAAGCATTCTGTTTCCAAATTTCAATTTAATAATAAGTTGATGAAGGTGGCAAATAAACAAACAGGTATGGTTTTGGCTGGGTTAGCAGTTGCTTACCAGTCGTGATTGGTACCAATGAGTCCTCTGTCATAGACCACGCCGAGAGAATTGGGTGCATACGAAGAAACAACATTCATGACCCAGACAGGATCTTTGATGAGATTGGCTGCAAATCCTCCGTAAACTGTATTCATGTCCATGACATTCCTAATTCTGTCGCTCCCCAGTGCAGGCAGCAAGGTCTTGTAGTGCTTGACCCTGAGCTTCCACTTGGCGTCATCGTGCTTGAAGGCGCTGGCGCTGCTCCCGGGCACAACGGAGATGCGCTCCGGGGCGACGCTGAGCCTCTGGGGCCATTTGGGGGTGGCGTTCAACCCCAGCTTCTTGTACTTGGTGCTGGGAGCGGTCAGGCAAGAGCGCATGGGAACATACCAGGCGGCGTCCGGGTCGAAGCTGTCGTCGCACTTTGCCGGGGAGGAGATGGGGGTGAGCTTGTCGTAGCAGCTGGCGTCGAGGGACTTCTGCCACACGGCGATGTCGCCCTTCTTGTTGTAGAGCCTGAAACACATGCCGGAGAGCAGCTTCTTGAGCCTGTCGAAGTCGGCCTTCTGCGCCTCGGCGGTGGTGTTCCAGCCGTGCCAGCGGTTCTCGTAGTTGATGGGCGGGCCGGAGAGCACCCAGAAGCCGCCGGGCCGGAGGACGCGGTGGATCTCCAGGAGGTAGAGGCCGCCGAACTCGGCCCACGGGATGAGGCACCTGGAGCAGTGCGCCATGTCGAAAGAGCTGGACGGGAAGGGCAGGCGCTGGGTGGAGATGATGCCCAGGATGGCCGGGATGCCGCGCTCGAGCGCGAACTGCACCTGCGCCTCGTGGTTGTCCCTCGGCGCCAGGGACACGGTGAGGATGCCGCGGCCCAGCAGGTCGCCGCCCCAGCTCGCCACCCCGCACCCCGTGTCGATGGCGGTGCGCACGGTGCCGTCCTTCATGCCGGGGATGAGGTCGGCCATGAGGTCAGCGTAGGCGCCCACGCCGTTGGGGAACATGGTGCCTCCCCCCGGGAAGCTGAACTTGTCGCCTTCCTTCCTCAGCCAGTGCTGGTTGGACTTCTGGCTGTTGATCCAGTCGTAGGGCACGTTCCTGTACCAGCACTGGTCCTTGCTCTTGGGCCATCTGATGGGCGCCTTGTAGCCCTGCGGAGGCGGCACCAGGCATTCCATCCGCTCCGGCGCCGGCGGGCAGTGCCGCTCCATGAAACTCAGCCGGTAGTTGCCGTACTTCCTCCACCGCTGCAATCATATATACATGATGCCACAATCGATCACCAAGACTGAGTGAGTGATTCACTACTCATCATAATCTAACATGTAACATGTGTTGGAAATAATCTTATTTTCTTTATTGCTAGTAGTATCCGAGTCGATTTGATATGTACGAGTTGTGTCCGTATATAAGTATACAAGTAGAGGATAGAGTAACAAACCGAGTCGATGGTACAGTCCGTTTTATAGTCAATATATTGAGTATAAGTAGCAGAGCCATGTAAACGAGAAAGAAGTGAATAAGAGTGATCGATTGTGATCGAGAAGTTGAGGGAAAGAAAAAAAGAAGAAAAGTGGAAGTGCTTTGGCTCCTAGGAATACGGACCATGTTCGCGTGCTTTATCGAGTGCTCGAAATCATCGAGAACCAAGGGTGCTCAAAGGTAACAAATACAAGAGTACTCGAAGAGGTAGCAAAGTGGTCGTGGTCAAAGGCGTTGGTGTTTGCAGTCAAAATATTGAGTACTCATAACTCGGTTATGAGTACGTGCAAAGCACAGCAGAAGCGTGATCATAAATCTTATCAAGGAAAAGCTATGAGCATGTACGCAACAGAGAAGGCTTGATTGTTACAAGGACGTGTTGGTCATAATAAGGCTACGAGTACGAGTCGATTGGAAAGACACAGTCGTAAGCCGAAGTGGTCGTTATTCGGTTACGACTATGTACATAGGAGCAAGGAGTGGTCGTAAACATCAACCGGGCCAATCGAAAGCTTCGAGCGGTGCAGTCGAAGGATCAATGTACACAGCGATCGGAGGTTCTGGAGCATGAAGTGGTTGGAGGTTGCGTGGTCGAAGCCAACAGTAGTACCGGCACACCCCACGGGGACCACTAGGTCTCACCGAAGGAAAAGAACAATGCATCCTTGCAGGAGATAGAGCAAAAGAAAATTTCTGAGCAAGAAAAATTTTTGTTACATGTGGCGTGAAAAGCAGTAGTCAAGGCGGGCCACGCATGCGTGTGTTAGGCACAATGGCCCTGTTTTTTCAGTTTCTAAAAGCTGGCTTTTCTATAGTAACTAGTTTTAAACGAAGTATCTTTCCAAGATAAGGTCTACTAGTTAATTGCAGTACATACTGTACTGAGTTTATTTATATCAGTAAAAACTGCACGTGAGTTTTTGTTAATCTTCAATCTCTTACACGAACAGCCTAAAAGCCACAAGCTGCAGTCAAAAACCATAAGCTTCAGCCAAAAAGAACAGGCCCAATAAGCAGTGGCTCGGGAGCATTTGCAGGCATGCAAAAGGCAGAGGAAGGTTTCAGGAGCATGCATCAGTCCCACGCTCGAGAGGAAGATGTCACCCACAGCGTTTGTGGAGGAAGAGTGGGCAGGTATGGATGCCAGTGCGGCAACAGTGAAAGACGAAGGGAGCAGAAGGCTCGGGTAACGACAAATCCAAGACGGCTATGGGAGCAGGTGCTCCTACCCAAACAAGCGTGCAAAGGAGGACGAGTTCAGTTCAGGTGCAAGACACGGCAAGTGTTGGTTTGTGCGAGGCTCAAGATGGAGCAATCACATGTTGTAGGATGGTGTTGACCTAGGAAGGAACCGCACACGGGAATGCAAGAAAAGGATGGGAGATGAGATAAGATCGGCATGATCAAGTTCCAGAAGGTAAAAGAAAAGATCGGCGTGATCAATGTGAAGAAACAAGATTAAGGGGATTATTGTTGGAAATAATCATGTTTCCTTTGTTGCTAGTATTATCCAACTCGGTTTGATGTGTATAAGTTGTGTCCGTATAGAAGTATACGACTAGATGATAGAGTAAGAAACCGAGTCAGTGGTAGAGTCCGTTTTGTAGTTAATATATTGAGTATAAGTAGCAGAGCAATATAAACGAGAAAGAAGTGAACAAGAGTGATCGGTTGTGATCGAGAAGTTGAGGGAAAGAAAAAGAAGAAGAAAAGCAGAAGTGCTTTGCTTATGGGAAAACGGATTGTGTTCACGTGCTTTATCGAGTGCTCGAAATCATCGAGAACCAAGGGTGCTCGAAGGTAATGAGTATAGGAGTACTTGAAGAGGCGGCAAAATGGTCATGGTTGAAGACGTTGGTGTTTGCAGTCGAAGTATCGACTACTCGTAACTCGATTACGAGTACGTGCAAAGCGCAGCGGGAGCGTAGTCATAAATCTTATCAAGGAAAAGCTACGAGCACGTACGTAACAGAGAAGGTGTGGTGACGTGCTGGTCGTAACAAGGCTACTAGTACGAGCCGATCGGGAAGACGCAATCGTAAGCTGAAGTTGTCGTTACTCAGTTACGAGTACGTGTATGATAGCAAGGAGTGGTTGTAACCAGCTGAGTGGTCGTAAACATTAACTGGGCCAACGGCATGCAGTAAGTCAAGGAATGGGTGTTTGTTACCTTGGGATCGGTGCATGGAGTGTAATCCTGGTAGTCGGCGGGGCACTCGGGGAAGACGACGGCCTTGGCACGGAGAGGAGCAATGGAATTTGCTTCATGGGTGGTGGTGGTGGTGGTAAGCGGAGTCTGGATCACCGTCGTCGTCGTCTGGATGGCTGTGGCGATGTCGCACAAGCTGCGCCCGGTGCTGCAGATCCCTCCGAGGTAGAAGGAGAGGGCGCACAGCATGATGAACATGAGCGCCACCGGCACAGCTCTCGACCCGCCGCCCGCCCTCTCGGGCTTTGCTTCCTTGCTGTAGTTCATGGCGCCTCGACGACTCAACTCTCCTATCAGGATGCCACTTCACCTCACCTTTTGGTTTGTGTTGGATTGAAATCAACCGGTAGAGGCAGCAGAGATCTTGAGACGACAGGGAGGGAGGCGGCAGATGTATGGATGGATGGCGGCAGGATGGAGCCGGCCAAGAATTACTCCATTAGGTTAGATAGATACAAGAACCAATCAAGCAGCATCTAATTCGATATGTACTGTGTGTATGTGGACTACCCTGGCCTGGAGTCTCTCCTCTCCTCTCTCCTTAATTTGCCTCTTCCCTCTGCCTTCTGCCTCTGCCTCGAGTAGGAAGGGTAGGAGAAGTTTTAAAGGAAGAAGAAGAGATGGAGACACGTACGTCACGATGGTGCATCTTGTATGGTATGGTGATGGTGGGGCTATTATTGGCTGCCGGTTAGGCGCACGCCCACTGCGTCTTCCATTGAAATCCCAGCCTATGAGTAGTGCGCTTGGCCGCCCGTGCCGATGCATGGACTGAATGGGACTCGGCCGAACAGTCAATTCAACTAGATCAACACGCGCGCAATTGTACACCAGTCTAGCTGACCCAATTAAACATTTCAACCTAAAGCTTTTTTTTAAGATGCATTTCAACCTAAAGATAGTGCAATGGAATATTGCCTTGGAAATTTAGTTAGTCGTATTGTACAGCCTAATAATATACAGTACTACAAGCTCTAAATTAGTACTGTACAAGTTAGTCTGGTAGTGGTTCCGCCCCACCACCACCCGCCAAGTATGTCTTTTTGTGTCACCAAACTCAGACTAGATCACGGCCATGTTTACACCTTAAACTCGAAATCACTATTTTGCTGACACCCAATGCTAGTTTTGTCGCAGGAGCTTGGGAATTGACTATGGAGGCGGCCTCCCGAAGTTTACGAGCCCCTCAATATTAGTTCCATAAGCAACTGAGGGCATGTACAATGGTGGAGAGGCTAAGTTTTGTTTATTTCACTCTCATTTTACATAGAGGCTAAGTTAGCAATTTTTCTCTGCACAGAAAAATAGAGACGAGAGATATAAATTTTTACGTGGAAAATATTTGCGGCGAAAAACTACGAGCGCTCGAAGGCAAATCACTATAATGAAAAGAGATTACACGGAGAGGAAACTGAATCAGAGTACGGATTGACACCACGTCTGATACAACCTATGCATGGCCCAGACACCTAGGGGTGGAAACGGATCGGATACGGTCGAATAGACTCAAATACGAATACATATTCATGTTTTTAAAATGGATACGGATACGAATTCGAACATTCTCGAATACAAATACGAATCGAATGTCGTAACGAATACGAATTTGAATCGGATATATGCTTAATTCGGTCGAATACGAATATCCTCCTACAAATGTAGTAATCGACCGGTTTTTCCGATTAGCGGTTTTAAATTCAAATTTTGACATTTGAAATTTCATCAACTAACAATCATCACAAATATTAATAAATCAAGTTCATATCCTCCACTTAACAAAGCAAGGAACAAATTATTCTTAATGCTTAACAAAGTGAATCAAATAAAAATGAGATTTTTATGACACATGATCCCAAACTTGGTCTATAGAAAAATGGTATTCTTTTGTGCAAAATTCTTCATTCCCTACTGTTTAAACTATTCTATATGGAAAAACTTACCAGAAAATCTTTGCAAAGAAGTTGAGTTCTTGGTGTCCATAAATGTTAAAATCCGGCTGCCATCCATTATATCCTCCAGTAGATTAACCAACCTTATATCAAAGTAATTCATTTCATCATCAAGACATTGTGTTTGAAACATTTGAGTATATAGTAAAAAATGCCATGGGAATCCTACTTGTTATACTTACTCTCAGATAATATCTCAACATGCTGACAAATGGCATGATTAGCTTTCAAGTCTTCAGAACCAATAATGACCTACATCACATTAAATGCAATTTGTTCACAGTATGCAATAAGTCCACCTGCAAAATGGTGTCTGGCTACAATGTTCACCTTATATGGGTCAAAAAGGAAATTCCTTGCTAGCTGCTCAACCTCCTTTGGCCAGGTAGCACTCCAATAAAGTGTTTGGCGATCTGGACGAGCCTGAAATGACAGATAATCTTTTGACATCATGTAAAACAATATTTACTTTCAGCAAAACCAATACTGTAGGGACTCAAATTTTACAATCCGGATTTCTCTGTGATTCCACCGCACTATTCCCTGGATCAGTAGATAGTGCTCACAGTTTACAGTTCTGAATATCATAGTACATATCAGGCGAAAGCGTAAATATAATATTAGACTTACTCATGGGCCGATTAGGCTGAAAACATTAAATTGCAGCAGCGGAAGAACGAAGCACACAGGTGTGACCTTCAGGACATGCCCACAGGCAGCCAACTGGAGGTTCGCGGCCTATCTCTCGATATCTTCATCTTCTCTGCCATCATGTCCAATCGTGTTGCTGAGGCGGGGTAACCTGATTCCTGATTTTGGATTTGTTGTGAAAGCGAGTGTGAACACAAACCACCGTACTCCACGAGCCAATACACAGAATGCAAATAAATAGTATGCATGACTTATCAAAGGAGAAGCTCGGGTTATTTTATTTAACATAAATTGCTTTTGGTAGTCTTAGTATTATTAAACCATAGTGTTATTGTTTCTACCTAAACTCCGCACAGCGATTGCCATAATTGACTTAATCCACCAAAGAAACTCTTCCCTCACTGAGTACTGTCTAAGACTCTAAACAGCAAGTGTCATCATTTACTTAATCCACCGAATATACTCTTTCCAAATTGATTGCTGACTAAGAATCCAAACAGGAATTATCATCAATTATACAATCCACCAATCAATTGCTGCCTAAAACTCCAAACAGCGAATGCTATCATTTATGTTGAATCCACCAATATCTTCTGTGTTATAAATTCCTAAAAATCCAATCTTTTAATTTCTATTCATCGACTCTTCACTTCTGAATTCTAATAATTCTTTAACATAATTACTTTCAAATTCACCGATATCATTTGTATCAGGACTTTCTAACAATCCAATCCCTTCAGTTATTGTTCCTAAACCATAATCTGCTCTTCCAGTAATCAATCTTTTCTATTATCTATTTCTAACAAATCTTCACTAGTATACCTCCATCGAAAATATCAATGATCAAGTCTATGACTCACTATTATACATCCACCAAGAATATCATTGATCAAGTTCCTACTCTAATAATTGTTATCATACCTCCAATTTCCCAGAAATTCAATTCATCCATCCAGTATTTCATCAAATCCTATTAATCTCATAACATCTTCCAAAAATTTATATTAATTATCAGTATTGTAATCCAACCACTACCTTTGCACTTCCTAATTCTCCAAAAATCATTTAAATCATCTATCTAGCCTATATATTCATTTAGACTCCACCAATTCATTTCTCCCAGAATCCACGCTGTCGTTTCCTTTTTATGATCGACATAAATCCACCGACAAATTTATGTGTTTACCTCAAACATCCATCTACTTTTCTTACGACTCTATCAATTCTTTCTGACATTTTACTTGTGAGATGTATTAACATTATTCAGAAATATAATACATAGAAATTCCTGAGACATAGCAATTTTACACAAAAACATAATGTGTAAAGGAATGCAATAATAATAGCGATCCAGATTCCATCCATTGTTACATGGCATCCGCACCATATAGCATCTTTCAGCGTTATAGCCGCTTAACTTACCACTGGGATGACACCCAGGACAATTCAAATCAGGGTTTTCCACTGCCCTTCCACTTTTCCATTCTCACCCACAAAGTTTTTGAAATAGAACTATATCTGGTTAAGTTCCCATGTCCGCCCTTGACCGTGGGCACGGCTATTCGAATAGTTTTGACTCTGCAGAGTTTGTACACTTTCACCATAAGAGACAATCAACTCGTTGCCCCACACGATTCCTTAGTCATGTGGTTGAGCAGACCATCACAATGACTTTTCAAAGTATCTAGTCCCTTCTGTCAACTCACCTTATGGGAAACTGCCCACTTGCGGTGGGTCCCATCTATGCGCGGGATGTTCCCCACAGTTACTAACGCAGCCGGGCTCCACTTCCCGCAACGTTAGAATAGCTGGAAAACTTCACCCTACACCGGTGTCTCTTAGGGCCCCCTTGCCCGTGCGTATCCACTTCTATCCACTACTAGTGAGATGAGTCCGGGGTTTCGATAAGTTTACTTAGACAATTTGTACTTTACAACTTGTGGTTGTATTGTTTTACACAGGAGGTCATGACAAGATTCAGTCCTTAGTGGTATTTGGGCGGTCTATCACTAACCCACTTTGTGCTTCCACTGCACCACACACACACACCCTCGAACCAATCCGCCCAGATATTTAAGCAAGTTGGGGATTTTGGGAGTATAAAATAATCATATCAAATGTACCAGTCATTACCACCATGACTTTCCAAACCAATTCCTCATGATTAAAAATGACAATGATGCTTGGGGCATTTCAACACCCCCTGAGTATCTATGCAGTACTAAGCATAGCATATAATTAGGGACTTATGTTTGAAATGTTACTATTATAATTTTGCTAGGGCGACAAGGTTCACACATTCAAATATTCCAAAGGAGAGGTAATATTATTCAAGGTAAACAATGGGTACATAACTAGAATATTAAATTAAACATGTATTTGCATATAAAATAATAGCATGCAATTTGATAATTTAAAACAAAGTAATTTACAGAAAATGTAGGTTCAACATGATCAAAGTATTGACTCGCCTTGCGCGGTTTACCGCGGTCTTGAGCTCACTCAAAGCCTTCTCATGTGATGGGCTTGATTTTCTGGTCTTCGTCTTTATCTGGATCTGGATCTTACTTAATTCCCATAGATCTTCCGAACTCCACTTCTAATTATGCAACAAGCAACTGAATCCAAACAAAAGCAAATAACTCAAAAGGTCCAAATAACTCCAACTGAGCTTGATTAATCTTTAGTTGAATGAGTGATTTGAGGCAAGGTTGATTGAGCGCGGAGTATTGTCGGAGTCACATTGGGTGGAGTGAAGTGGGAAATGGCAGGAAACTGTCAAAATGGAGGTCAAGGGGATGGGTCATGATAAGGATATATTCATGTGATTATTTCATTTACAAATGACCTAGGGGTTTTAATACAACACGCCAACCCGAATTTAGTTAAAGATGCCCATTGATTTAGGTATCGTTGATATTTTATGTGCATTTTAGTTACCATTATAGCGTGTTTATTATTATTGTTGTTGTTATTTAAATTTATTTATCTAGGACCGAACAGGCTATACCAGGTTATACTTTACTATCAGTAATTCCACTGAATCTATGGTTGAGATTTATTTGTCGATGACACGCCAGTGATGACTACTATTCACATCGCTATCTTAGGTAGATTACTTTTAACATCTGTCGATCTAGGGGTTACTTTATTATAGTGGCTACATAAATAAATAGCTAAATAATATATATATATATATATATATATATATATATATATATATATATATATATATATATATATATATATATATATATATATATATATATATATATATATATATATATATCTACGGTGAACGCAAGAGTTGTACGGTTATATTTACTAGTGGGCTACATACTTGCTACCTGCATTTTTTTAACCACTTATTTATATAGACATATAGATGTTTATATATACATTTGCTTAGAAAGTCTCTACACTTTAGTTGTTATTTGGCTTAGTGTTCACATTATTTAACAATAAAAGATTATTCTAGTTACTAAGGTAAAAGATAATATTTTATGGCCTAACTTTGCAAATGGTTAGATTCTACATCATTCTCTTTTTAATTTGTAAAGATTTACCTCAATTACTCAATTTCTAATTGTTAAAATATCATGGAGTCTTGAACCTACACACTAGTCCTAACTAATACCTCACTATACTTTAAGTTAGTAACTTGGGGTTTAATACAAAAGGTTAAAAGGTTATTAGCTATTACATGTAATATCTAATTCATGTTTAAGTATTTATTAGGCTTATTTATTCCCTAAATGAATTTTGCATCTCTTCTAAATCTTTTGCTAATTTTTCTTAACTGAATTATATTACAAAAACTGAAAATAAAAAATAAAAAAATGGGGCAACATTGTGCGGTTGCCGGGTTCGAACTCAAGACCAGTGGCAAAGGGCTAATGCTTTCACTCGGCTAACCAAGTGGGCGGGAGGCTTAGACTGACCGAGAGGTGGTATTATTCCACAAGAGGCGAGCGTCAAGAGTGGCCTGAAACAGAGCTTCCCAGCGGCGCAAGGGCCGGGTTAGTGCGGGCGACGGGGAAAACGGGTTGTGGGGAGGTGAGGGAGCCCAGGGAAGGTGGAGCGATGGTCGGGCGGTGGCGAGCGGGAGAAGGCGACGTTGCGGGGCGGCCGGCGGTGATGGGTATAAGGGGCGCCAGCGGCCGGAAGGAAGAGAGAAGGGGGAAGGCGCGTACGAGCAATAGGAGGCCACAAGGAACTCACCCCGGTGGTTGACGGCGCTGGAGGGAGATGGAGAGTGGCCGGCGGCATGAGCCCGCGGCGGCGCGGCCTTGCGCGCGGTGCCGGTGAAGTACGGGCGGCGAGGGTGTTGGCCGGCAATCAGGATGGCTTTGGGGTGCTGGGACACCACTCTCACCGCGCGGAATTGACCGGAAATCAACCGAGGGGGAGGCGGCGCTGGGGATGGCGGCAGCGGCCGGCACTCGGCAGAAGAGGAAAAGGGTGAGGAAAAAGGGAAGGGCGGCGCGGGGGAGGAATGGGAAATGGTGAGCGCCTTTTATAGCCGCAGCGGGGGTGGTCCGGCAGGCAACGACCGGCGCGGGGCTCGGCACGAGGAGGCGTGCAGGGCGCGGAGCTTGGGGATGGGACAGCGGCGAGGTGACCCGACGCTGGCGGGGCGGCGCAAGGACGGAAGAAGCCGGCGCGCACTACGGAGGGCGACGTGGGCTCACGGCAGCCACGCAAGGAAGAAGGAAGAAAGAGCATGCTGCGCGGAAGAAAGAAAGAGGAGGAGGCGGGGGCAGGAGCCGGGGCCCACGCGTAGGAGGAAAGAGGGAGGGGAGGGGGAAAAACAAGCCGACCCGCATGTAAGAGAAAGAGGGGGTAAAGGGACGGGTAGAGAAAAGGAGGAGGCCGCATGGTTTGGAAAATAGGGCAAATAATTATTAGAATTGGAAAATTGAGTTTCTAAAAGTTTGAGTATTGTATATTCAAATCCCCCTCTCTTTTTTTTGAATCCCAGCTCTAGAATAGCCCTAACTTCTTTGGCGTATAATTTAGGTATATGTGTATATATATATATGTATGTATATATATATGTGTGTGTGTGTGTGTGTGTGTGTGTGTGTGTGTGTTTCAGTTGTACTTTTAATTCAACTACTTCCCTTTAACTAATTTATAAACTATGTTTTGATTCTGTAAATACATTTTCGAATTACTATTTCAGAGTTTGAACTCACCTATCTTTATTTAAATTTTTTATCATACTCTCCCTCCTTTTTGTATGATGATTGAGCTATATCAAAAATTATTTCTTGGCCTTAATTATTATTATTATCCATTTCTAATCTTTAATAAGACTTTGATTTAGCGAATTATAGCGATTGTTAGGTTGTCAGGGTGAAGCACTATTTAAATCATTTGTATCTAATTGCTTATTTATTTATTTTTATGATTGTTTATTTTTGTGCTCGAGATTTATTTCCAGTTATTACTTGCTCAGGGCAAAACTTAGGAAAATCCAAATAAAATTTCAGCAAAAATCTCAAATGCCAGTAAGATGTGGAGAAAAATTTTAAATTCTTCCAAATTTCAAACATTCAAAATCTAGGATGTTACAAATACCAACAATGATGAGTAATGTGACGAAATGCTAACATGTATTTGATTAAATGATTTAAGACCCTCGACATAACAACTAAATTCATCCTGATATTGACAATGTGCAAGTAAAACAAAGCATAGAGCAAACATATAATATAAGAACATACACTTGCATGTGGATTCATGGGGGAATGATTATGGAATGCCACAATTCATGTAGTAACAAAAGAAGATGTATACCTGAGAAACAATTTTCTTGATCTGAGGTTCAAAGCCGATGTCTAGCATCTAATCTGCCTCATCTAAAACATGGTAAGTGACCCTCAGCAAATTTGTATGATGTGATTCTATCATATCGATTAGTCTTCCTGGTGTGGCTATAACAATTTCAACACCTGACATGAAAACCATAGGACAAATTAATCTTACTAATGCTTCCACCATGGTTATATCTATCTGGAAGAAATAATATAACCCACACAAACTGCAAGCAATTGTACCATTTTTCAGCATAGACTAACAGAATGTCCTTTTCAACAGGCACAGGGACATGGAGAGAACCTTTTTGAAGATCACGAACTTGAGGACCTTTTGGAACACCACCATATCTTTGATGATGCACCAAACTTAGTTGCCTCTTGTTGTATCTGGACAGCAAGTTCATGTGTAGGGGCTAACACCAGAACAATTGGACCATCACCAGGAGCTTGAATAACAAAAAGACATTAATCTTTAGATTATCATCCAGGATGGTTACAGAAAAGCTAGCCGAAAAACATAAGAAACATATTCACACCTAGAATAGGCTGAGCATTAACATGAACAATGGCAGGTAAAAGATAAGCTAGTGTTTTCCCTGATCCTGTTTCAGCAATGCCAATAAGATCACGGCCCCTCAGTGACATTGGCCAACCTTGTGATTGGATTGGAGTAGGTTCCACAATCCCAGCTTTTGTGATTTCTTGCAGCACATATTCTGCAGAAAGGAAATGAAGCATCTTAGTTCAGCAGAATCTAGAACGTAAGATGTTAAAGCTAAGGAAACGTGAACAAGATAATAAATCATGTAGCTCTGAAGAGAATAAAATGTCAAGAACAAAAGGTAAATGGGCTCTAAAAAATTAAAATTATTGTGTTGACTTGAAAGAAGAATAATCTCTGTAGAGTACAATATCTCAGAGGTAGACATCAAAGGGCATCTCGATACCCTTTCCTCCTAATGCATGAACTGGCTGATGATGATGTTGGTGTAATATGAGGATTAGCCTAATCCTAGTTCAAACTTCAAAGAAAAGCGGTAGATATTTTCACCATTTTGTTTAAAGCTAAGGAAACGTGAACAAGATAATAAATCATGTAGCTCAGAAGAGAATAAAATACAAGAACAAAAGGTAAATGGGCTCTAAAAAATCAAAATATTTGTTGACTAGTCACAAGGTGGAAATAGATGTGCCTTCATAAACTATCAGATGCTCCTGATGTCTCTGGCGGGCGGCTGGCTCAAACTCACGGCTCCAGCTGGACCGGCTCCAACTCCAACTCGGATCGCCAGCGCCCAAACCCCCTCCCCACGCTCGCCCGGCCTACCCTTCCTCCGCCGCCCTCTGGCCTCGGCGCCTCGCCTCTAGCAGCAGCCGCCGGCGCCCAAACTCCAACTCTTGAGTCTTGAGTACTAGTTGAGGAAATCTGGAAATGAGGAGTTGAGTCTTGAATACTAGTTGAGCACTTGAGTGAAATGAGGAGTGTACCAGTACTAGTTGAGGTCTTCGCTCTGCCGCTCTTGGCTCTTGGAGTGAGCAGTTCGCTGACGCTACTTCGCTGAGTTCGCTTTCACTCGCCGCTCGGACACTCGGTACTCGCCGCTCGCCGTTGCCAACTCGCCACAGCTGCCAGTCGCCAGAAGCCCAGACTCACGCTCGGCTGGCCCAGACACTCGGTTGACCACTTTACCGAATGACGGAATGAGTAGTGAGTCACTGAGTGAGTCCGTGAGTCCGCGCGGCCACGCGTGACTCCCACCTTTGGCGCACGCCTTGGTGCCTTTAGGGGCTGTTTGGTTGCCTGCATATGCTCATGCAGCTGCATGAGCGTGGTCAAGCTGAGGAGGGAAGCTCCTCAGCCATGTTTCTCCTCAGCCTGGCTCCAGTTGATTTTTTACATCCACTCGTGCAGGCTCTCCCCCCATGCAGGCAACCAAACACCATCTCCCTACATGCGCTGGTGCGAGTCACCCCCATGCAGGCAACCAAACAGACCCTTAGTGAATTAGTTCCCATGTCCATGTGCCCGCCATTCGCCAATACGGGATACGTGATATTGGCCTTTGGGAGTTGGCTGAAACAAAGATTAATGTGGGGACCTTCAAAGCTTGAAAAATCTTTCTTTAGGACAATGCGATGCAACAATTGTAAAGGCATCCAATATCATACGGCTGTCGCCTGTTGGGCTGTGCGGCTGCGCCAGGGCGAATTGGTGAGCCGGCTCGTCGCCCGGCAGCAATACGAATACGAATACGAATGTAAATACGAATACGAATATTCTCGAATACGAATACGAATATTCTTGAATACGAATGCGAATACAAATATTCTCAAATACAGATACGAATATTGTCGAATACAAATACGAACATGATAGACCATGTGGAGGTGTCCCCGTGTGTGTGATGAGTAATTGACATCTGTTTTAGAAAAGTCGAGTTTGGTTTGTGTGGTTCGGGCCATGTCGTTGCGCGGTGCAATCGGCTTCAGTCGGACTTGGTCAAACAAGGTCGAACGTGCTTAAGTCGTTTATTTTTCGTTTCGATCGGTTTGGACTTTGAGTATGTCTTCTGATGCTAATGTATGGTTACAATATTTCGAGTGGTGCTATGTGATTTGTTTCTTGTCTGTGATAGCTTCAGGACGTCGAGGTGGAGTCGTGGCGAGGCACGGGATGACCGGACTAGGCGCAGGTGGTGCCAAGGTCAAAAGCGGTCGAGGAGTGCCGAAGAGGATGAGGACTCGAGGTGGCTGCGTGGCTTGGAGGGCAATGAATGAGGAAGCTTCCTGAAAGGTGCACGAGGGGCATTTTGGTGAATACGCAAAGCTGCACTAAAGGAAGTGGTTTGTGGATAAAGCGCCATGAGTTGTTGAGAGCTAATGGGTAAAGTGTGTTGTAAACCCGGTAGTGGAGGCTATAAATAGAGAGGGTGTTCTCTATTAGGAGACATGACGAATATGAGAGTGATTTAGAGAGAGGCAGTAAGTTGGCTCATGTTGTTCATGTGTGTGTTCTTGAGTTCTTGAGCATTTGAGAGGGAGACAATGAGTTGATACTCCATGTAATCATTCCTCTATATTCAATAGCGTATGGGGACTCCTTCGTGATCCTCGTGTTTCTGGGAATGAATCCTTTAAAGTTTTTCTCTTGAGCCTCTCTTTGTTCTGTTGAATCTTATTTCCCTATTAAGTTTTTATTTTTGAGTTGTCTCGGTTCTCGACTGGCTCTCTATGAGAATCAGTAGCAAGAGCACTTGTTCAGTCCTTGTTTGAGAGCATAGATCTAGTCTCAAGAATTTGCTTGATGCTCACTTGTCTCTGTTATGGCTTTCATTGTTCTAGCAGATTTCAGTTTGCTGCATTAGTTTGATCCTTGCTGTTTTTTTGGGTGCAGCTACTAGTATTTACTGTTTTTTTTGTTCAGTCCGTATATTTCAAGTTGTTCTAGCTGCAGTGCTGCAGTCTTCTGTCCTTAATCCAGCTCTTTGCATGCATGCAGGGGCGGAATTGGGCCCCCGGCAAAGTAGGCTCTAGCCCGGGGCGTGAAAAAATTAACAATGTATAGCCCAGGTCAGCCCGGGGTATTTTTGCTATTATTCAGCCTAGGTAAGCCCATGTGGCCCGTCTCTCCGTGCGGCCCACTCACGCGCAGCGTGCTCGCGGCTCGGCCCACTCAAAGCGCGCTCGGCCCACCCGCGCTGCCGCTTCACGCGCTCCTCGCACGCGCTCCGCGCTGCAGCCGCAAACCCTAGCCAGGCAGCCGCACCACTCGCTCGTCGCACGCGCGAAAGGCGACGCCGCCCCACTCGCTCGTCGCCAGTGCCGCCTTGTCGCCTCCGCGGCTCCACCCTCCGGCTCGTCGGGCGTCGGCCGCCTCGTCTGCCGCCTCCGCGGCTCCACCCTCCGCCTCGTCGGGTGTCGGCCGCCTCGTCCGCCGCCTCGTCGCCTCCGCGGCTCTGCCCTCCGCCTCGTCGCCTCCGCGGCTCCGCCCTCCGCCTCGTCGGGCGTCGGCCGCCTCGTCGCCTCCGCCTCGTCCGCCGCCTCGTCGTCGCCGCCCTCCGCCTCGTCCGCCGCCTCATCGCCTCCGCCATCCACCTCGTCGGGCGTCGGCCGGCCGCCTCGTCCGCCGCCTCGTCGCCTCCGTCTCAGATCTCCGCCGACTCGTCGCCTCCGCCTCAGATCTCCGCCGACTCATCGCGTCCACCCTCCACCTCGTTGCCTTGGCGGCTCTGCCTCGTCTCAAATCCCGGCGATGCCTCTCCTCGGCTCCTCCTGGACTGTGCCGCGCCGCCGCCCACCTCCCGACCAGCGCCGGCGACCCGGCGTCGCCCCCTCCTGTTCGGCTCCTGCAGCCTGCTGCCAGTGCCTGCCTGCCTGTAGAGTGTGAAGTGTGGAAAACTCTCGGTGAGTCGGTGAGACATTGTGCAAACTGCAAAACTGAAATTCTGATTGCCATTGCCATGGAATGTGATGAACTGAATAATTGATGATTGATTCTAGGCTTCTAGCTAATATGGTGAAATGTGATATTTTCCATGGAATGTGACAATGTGTGATATTTTCCATGCAAAACTGAAAATTCTGATTGTCAATTTGCCATGGAATGTGTGATATCATTCTTGTCTGAAAAACTGAAAAGTATTAGTGTTTTATGCCTTAAAAAATATCTGAATTTTCGCTGTAGGAAACTGAAAGTTATTAGTCAATACAAAATGAAGCGGACGAAGACATTGTCATCTGAATTTTCGCTGTTGGAAACTAGGAGTTATTAGTCAATACAAAATGAAGCGGAGTTATTAGTCTATTATGTTACATTTTTTATATTTTGTTATCATGCCATGTTTTTTATTATGTTTTATGTTTATTTGTTTAGTATTGAACTCAAGTTTCATATCAGTAATGCAATTAGCTAATTATGATATACTTTTGTTATATCGTGGCATGGGTATAAATTGTCGTTAGTTTTAGGTTGTTAGAGTTCAGCCCGGGGCGTAACCAAATCCTGGTTCCGCCACTGCATGCATGCCTTTGTCTTCCGATTTGCTTTTATTTTCAGGTTTCTTTTGTTGGCCAACTGCACAAAGTACAGCAGTGATTTTAGTCTGCAGTCCACAAGTCTTTGCTGATTTTGTTGGTGCTTTCGGGTACTTCACTGCAGGCTGTCCAAACTGCAGTTTCTCAGCTTTCTTTTTCACAGCCTATGAGTTTCGGCAGCAGCAGCATGGTTGCTCATGAATCCCATTCGGCTGCAGCTTCTTCTTGTGCTGCCGAGTTTTTGGTTTGGCCGAATTCTATTGGTCTCTTTTGATTTGAGCAGGGGAACAATCAATCAACTATCTTCTCGGCAGCTCATTTCTTGGAGACTATTCACTATGCCGACAATTATCAGATGGATGCTCTCTGTTCCTTTCAGGCCAACTAATTATTCTCCTTTTTAGCTTTGTTTCCATGCTTGCTTTGTCAGTCTAGGTGTATCAAATCTTTTCAGTTTTTTTGTCAGGTTAGGTTGTAACCTTTGTCTTTTCAGTTTTTTTGTGTTATCTTTGCTTTTCGGCCAGCTTAGTGAAGCATGTCTACTCTCTGATTTTTTGGGTCTGGTTTGTGTTCCCTAATTGAAATATTTGTTCAGGCTTTCATTTTCTTTTTTTGAAAAGAACCCTATGAGTTTAGTTGTGATTCTTCCTAAGAGCAAATATTTTCCTTCTTCATAGCACTTGTTGTTATCGGAGAAGAACGTTTTTAAGTAGGTACTTTTGGGGGGTCGTTTTTAAGAAGCAACATTCACCCCCCTCTGTTGCCAATTTCGATCCAACAGAACATTTTCAAATACGGATTTTTGTTTACCACAGTCACGTTTTCTCGGATACGAATATCGAATAAAACGAATTATCCGTTACCATTTTCCACCCCCTACAAACACCTGTCATGCCACGTTTGACATGAGGTGATGAAGTATCCTACATGGACATGATACGAATTTGGATTAACTTCAATAATCTCCACCTTGAGCTGAATTCCCTCTAGTAATCAACGAATGTGATAGACTTCTCTAATAAAATCAGCATGTACACCTTGAGCGCCGAAAGTCCAAAGGACTGATGAGTAATACCAACTAAGTCTGAGCAAAACTCAAACTTATATGCAAGAACTAGCTTTGTCAACATATCAGCTGAATTATCATGAGTACTTATCTTGTAGACTTTAATAATACTTTCAGTAATGACACCTCGAATGCAGTGATACCTGATATCAATGTGCATTATTCTCTCATGGAATATTTGATCTTTTGTAAGGCAAATAGCACTTTGATTATCACAAAATATTGTAGTGCAAGATGTACTTCCACAAAGCTCAATAAATAAACCTTTTAGCCAAATGGTTTCTTTGCAAACTTCAAAAATAGCCATATATTCAGTTTCTGTAGTAAAAAATGCAACGGTAGCTTGCAAACTTACTTTCCAGCTAATGGCACACCCTCCAACAGTGAACATATAACTAATGAGAGATCTTCTTTTATCCAAATCTCCAGTAAAATCAGAATCCACATAACCAACGAGTCCACTCCTAGCCTTCTCAAACTGTAAACAAGCATTAGATGTGCCCTGTAAATATATGAAAATCCATTGAATTACTTTCCAATGCTCTTTTCCAGGATTAGCCATGTATCTACTAACCACACTTAATGATTGAGATAAATCGGGGTGAGAATGTACCATAGCATACATAAGTGAACCAACTACACTCGCATATGGAACTCTAGACATGTACTCAATTTCATCATTTGATTGTGGACGTAACGTTGAAAAAAGTCTGAAATGTGCAGCTAAGGGAGTACTCACAGGTTTGGCCTTATGTATGTTAAAATGATGAAGAACTTTATCAATATAACTATTTTTTATTTAGGTATAATTTGCCAAACTATCTGTCTTTGATGATTTTCATTCCAAGAATCTTTTTTTACTATACTGAGATCTTTCATCTCAAATTGAGAGACCATGTGGAGGTGACCCCATGTTTGTGATGAGTAATTGACAATTGTTTTTGGAAAGATTGAGTTTGGTTTGGGCGTTTTATGCAAAGTCGTAGCCCTTTTTTTTGAGTGGTCAAAAGATCTCTACGACCTTGTTAGCCGTGGACGAAAGCCCCAGAGTCATTTACGACCACGTTGGCTGTGGTCGAAAGCTCTCTGAGTCATTTACGACCACATTGGGCGTGGTCGAAGGCCATCCGAGAGGTTTACGACCACTCTGGCCATGGTCGGATGGCAGCTGGTGAGTTTACGACCGATTTTGCCGTGGTCGGGAGTCACCCGAGGTGGTTACGACCAGTTTTGCCATGGCCGGAAGTCACTTGTAGTAATTACGACCACTGTAGCGCATTCTGACCGTGGTCGAAAAGGTTTACGACCACTTCGATCGTGGTCGAAGGTCCTCAGACAGGTTTACGACCACGTTAAGGCCATCCGGGAAGTTTATGACCACTCTGGCAGTGGTCGATCACAGCTACGACCATGTTGGCTGTGGTCAAAGGTAGCTACGACCACGTTGGCCGTGGTCGACTGCAGCTATGACTATGTTGGCCGTGGTCGAGCGTACTTACGACCACGTTGGTCATGGTCAGAAGTCGTAAGTCAAAGCCACGAGCACTGTGGTCGGAAGTCAACGCTAATATTTACGACCACGTGGGAAGTCGGTAGACTTTGACTACATTGCGAGGCGATCGAACGAGGTCGTGGTTCGGTCGGACGTTGTCGTAATGTGGTCGGTTGCGGTCGTTTGTGGTCAGACTTGGCCAGTTTGCGGTCGGATGTTTTCGGGAGTAGTCGGAAGTCTTCCGAAGCGGTCGTAACGTATTGAAACTAGTCGTATGGCTGCCTGAGACGGTTGATTCGCTTGGGAATCGGTCGTATCATCTCCTGGGCTGGTCGTCTTGACCTGGAGAGCGGTCGTAGGTCTTGTGCTTTAATGTTTAGGTGATTTCGACCGGTCGTAATAGGTGTATGACTTTGTAGAGTGTGGTTTGAGTTCTCTTTTCCGATGCAAATGGATGTTACCCTTGTTTTGTGCGGTGCTATGAATGTTTTCTTGTCTGTGATGGTTGCAGGACCATGAGGCTAGTCGTAGCGAGGCATGGATGACCGGACTAGGCAGGCGGTGCTGAGGTCGGGGTGGTCGAGAGATGCCGACGGTGAGGCCAGCAAGGTGGTTGCAAACCATGGACAGCAAGGCAAGAGGAGGAAGCTTCCAGGAAGGTGCGGGGATGGCATTTTGGTGAAATGCGTAAAGCCTGCAAGAGTGGAAGCGGTCTCACCGGTGGAGATAATGGGTAAACCACGGGTCTATTGGAGTTAACAGGCAAAGCAGCAAGAGTTAACGGGTAAAGCACTAAGGTGGTTAGTGCTATTGGGCAAAGCAATTGAAAAACCCGGTGTTAGTTGGGGTTTACGGGTTCCCCTCCGGTAATGTGTGGCTATAAATAGAGAGGCAGAGCTCGAGACGTGGTTGGTGAGGTTTTCTGCTGAGTTACTTGGGTTCTTTCTCTGTTTTGCGTGCGTTGCTCAGAGGAGCAAGGTTGTATGGAGTGGCTTTGAAACCTCCTTATGTAATCATTCATCTCTCCGTATCTATCTGAGTTTCATTTCACTTGAGATGTTTTGATTTTTGTCTGTTATCTCTTGTTTATTATCTTGCGTTCTCGGGTGCTCTGGTTGATCTATCTTTTATCTGTTGAGCACTGTTCTTTGTTTGAGTCGCTTTGAATTCCTTCGCTCTGAACTGGGATACATACTCAAGGCCACTTGGTCAGTTTTCTCCTGAGAGCAAGGAGTTTCGACCAGTTTCTCTGGCAAATGGTCGTGCGCTTCGGACATCCTCTGTTTCTTGTTCGACCGTGACTCTCGATTCGACCGCCATGAAGATTTTTTATTTTCTTGGTAAATTCACTTTTATAGATCATGATCTTGTTAGGATTCAAGTTTCATGTGCTTTGGATCTTTGAGCCGAAAGTTCTTCAAAGTCTTAATCATGTGGTCGTGCGCCTCGGTGTTGCTCTATTTCTTGTTCGACTATGCTGTTCGTCCGTACCACAGTGGGGAGACATCGACCATCCTGTCATTTCGAGACCTGAGGTCATTATCTAGTTATGGTCGAGATCTCCTGGTCAATAGACGCACGAATCAAAAGATTCACAGTTTTTGGCTGCGGCGGTCGTGTGCTTCATTTCTTCTGTTCTTGGTTCGACAACAGGATACTTACTGTGCTTTCTCTTTTTGATTGCTTCTGTGGTGATTTTCTATTTGTCTTTTGTCAGTCGCCATCTCACAATTAAGTCTCGGCTGCTCTGAAACTGTTTCGGTTGCTTTGACCACAGCAGAGAGTCAATCGACTTTACTGTGAAGTGTTGACTGCCTAAACTGCTCTCGGCCGAGAGTCTGCTGCTCTATGTTTGTGCTCGGCCAGCTGCCTTTCCTTCTTTGTTTTCTCTCGAGCATTCACCTTCTGTCTTCATAACTTCTATAGCTATCGGAGAAGAAGTTTGTGTGGGCACTTGGGGAGGATTGAAGGCACCATTCACCCCCCCTCTGTTGCCATTTTGGTCTTTCACAAATTCACTACTTAATTGTGCCTTCAACTTTGAAATTTCAATATTGTCTTTTGCAGCAATCAACATATCATCAACATATAGGAGCAAATAAATAAATGAACTATTAGCAGTCTTCAAATAAACACAGCAATCATAATTGGATCTTTTAAAATTTTGAGATATCATAAAGGAGTCAAATCTCTTATACCATTGTTTAGGTGATTGCTTCAAATTATAAAGATATTTCTTCAATTTGCAAACAAAATTCTCCTTTTCTGGAACGACAAAACCTTCCGATTGCTCCATATAAATGTCTTCTTCTAATTCCCTATGTAAGAATGTGGTTTTCACATTCAATTTTTCAATCTTATAATCATGCATAGCCACAATGCTGAGTAAAGTGCAAATAGAACTATGCTTCACAACAGGAGAAAGACATCTGTAAAATCAATACCTAGAATTTGGCTGTATCCTTTGGCAACTAGCTTTTCTTTGTACTTAACTTCTTTAGTTGGTGAAACACTTCCTTTTTCTTAAAGATCCATTTGCAACAAATAGGCGTCTTCTCAATTGGCAACTTGACCAGCTCCCAAGTACCATTCTTGTTAAGAGATTATATTTCATCATGCATGGCAGTCATGCATCTTTCTAAATCACCAGAAAAGATAGCCTCTGAATAAGATGAAGGTTCTGCAGTACCTTCAATTTCTTCTACTATATTTAAACAATAAGCCACAACATTGGCTTCTTCAATCAATCTCTTAGGAGGCTGAATGTTCCTCCTCTCTCTATCAGCTGCAATGGAACGTTGTGTTGGGGGATCAACAATAGGAACTTTTGAAATATTTTCCTTGTCGATTTCTGGTGTAGATTCTAAATCAATAGCATGCTTCACCTGCATGCTTGATTGCTTCTCAACGGGAACCCAATAGATGGCTTATCATGCAACATAGTAGATTCATCAAAAATAGTACTTCTGCTAATAACTACCTTTCTAGTTTCAGGATTCCACAATTTATATCATTTCACATCAGTTTTATAACAAAGGAAAATGCACTTAACTGCTCTAGGCCCTAATTTACCATTGTTAGCATGAGTATAAGCAGGACAACCAAATATTCTTAAGTTTGAATAATCTGCTGGAGAGCTAGACCATACCTCAATTGGAGTTTTCTTATCAATAGCCAAATTTGGTGACCGATTAATCAAGTAATAAGTAGTAGAAGTGGCTTCAGCCCAATAACTCTTAGATAATCCAGCAGCTTCAGCCCAATAACTATTAAATAATTCAGAGTTTGATAACATGCAACATACCTTCTCTATGATAGTTCTGTTCATGCATTCGGCCACACCATTTTGTTGAGGAGAGTCTAGGATGGTATAATGTCTCACAATGCCCTATGACTTGCATAAAGCTTCAAATTCTCCTGAATAGAACTCCAAGCCATTGTCGGTACATAGCTTCTTAACATGCTTGTCAATTTGTCTTTCAATCATAATTTTCCACTCCTTAAATGTCTTAAATACATCTGATTTGTGTTTGACGAAATATGCCCAAACTCTTCTTGAGTAATTATCAATGACGGTCAACATATAGCTTGTACCTTCAAGTGATGGAACGCGGGCTTCTCCCCTAAATTAGAGTAAACATAATCTAATATGATTTTTATAGGGTGAATCATAGTACAAAATTTCACCCTCTTTTGCTTGCCGAAGATACAATGTTCATAAAATTTTAACTTGTCGATGGTTTGACCAACAAGAAATGCTCTTTTGCATAATTCCATCATTCCAGCTTCACTCATATGCCCCAAACGCATATGCCAAAGATAAGTAGTATTAGAATCAGATGATTTATTTGAAGCAAAAGTAGCTTTACCTGAAATTGTAGTTCCTCTCAGATGATATAAATTGGCAGCCTTCATATAACCCTTCATCACAATATGAGAACCTTTGGTGACTTTCAGAACTCCACCTCCACCTGAATGCTTGTACCCTTTAGCATCAAGAGTATTCAAAGAGAAAAGATTTTTCTTCAAATTCAAAATATGACGAACATCCGACAAAGTTCTGATGGTGCCATCAAATATCTTAATCTGGATAGAACCAATGCATGCAACCTTGCATGGTATATTATCACCCATCAATACAGATCCACATGGTGTAGCTTCATATGTAGCAAATCACTCACAGTTCTAGCTCATGTGGAAAGTACATACTGAATCAAGAATCCATTCTGTAGGACCGAAATGGCGACAGAGGGAGGGTGAATGTCGACTTCTAAAACTTGCCCCCAAATACTCACGATCAAATTTACCTCTCCAAATAGCTACGACAAGCTATGAAGAGGAAAGCAAGACTTTCTGGAAACTCGAATAAACAGAGAAATAGCCACTGCAACAGAAAGGAGAACCAACACTGCAAACAAAGAAAATTTCAACAGCAAAAACCCTGGGGCCGGTCTGACCACTGGGTAAAAGCCGGTCTGACCGCTGGGTAAAAGCCGGTCTGACCGCTGGGTAATAGCCGGTCTGACCGCTGGGTAATAGCCTGTCTGACCGCTCTTCGTGAAAATTCAGAAAACAGAAGCTCTGAAATTACAGACTGCAGTTTGAAACTTCACTTTACTTGCCCAAACCAAGTGAGTTAATGAGATACTTCTATTCTTTTTGGACAAGAGGAGTTAGGAAGTAACTACAATAGCTAGAGGGACCTAGTGACCAAGGAAAACCAATCCATGAACAAGAATTTCAGAAAAATGAGACCAAATCTGAAAATTACAGAGACTTGACAAAAACCAAAATTTCTCCTAAACCCCTGATCCCTTGTGCATGAAACTTTGGGACTATATTAGCAATACCCAATGGACTTTCCAGGCCCAAATTCGTGCCATCACAGCAAGGAAATCAACGGTTGCACTTAAACCCTAGAATTTCAGGGAAACTTCAGAGAAGGCTCACAAAATCCAAATTACTTCATGGTCTCAAATCCTTTGCTAATAAGATTTTGCAAATATGTTAGCAATAGCAAGAGGATTACTCAGACCAAAGATTAAGCCAACTCCTCAAGGGAATCAAGATCTGGACAAAACCCTAGAACCTGAGACTATGAACAGAGGAGGCCAAAAATGCAAATCTGAGATTAAAAAGAAGTTTGCTCTTGGGAATTCGATCAAATGATCTTGTGGCACTATCCCATCATGGAGCAACCCATTTTGGCACTCCCAAGCAACAAACAGACAGGAAATCCAAAACTCAAGAAATCACAGAAAAGAGGATCGAAGAACAGAGAGCAAAAAGAGACTCAAGTACTGAATCAAACTCAAATAACATCATCTTGGATTGATAATGAGGAAGAGAGATACATGATTGCATAGAGTATCAACTCATAACATCCCTACAACCCCATACATGCTTGGATTACAAGAACTCCCTCAAGAACTCACATAGAGCACTCACATTGGAACCATCGAAGGAGGACAAGCAGGGAGCACACCTCTGCCTCCTCCACCCACTCTCAACTACTAAAGCCTAAAGCCAAAACCATCTCTAAAGACTCTTTTGACTAAAGGAAACCCCAAAACCCTCTCAAGTGCTCAAGTGGGCATGCAGCCCTGAAGGACCGAAATGGCGACAGAGGGGGGAGGGGGGGGGGGGATGAATGTCGATCACTTAAAACTTCGTCCCCACACAAGTATCCACGATTTCTCTTATCTCCGATAGCTATAGAAGCTACGAAGAAAGCGAGCAAAAGCTTACTTGGAAGATTAAGCTAAGAGCATGAAAACCACTGAAAAACAAGCTCCAGGCAAATGAGACAACAAGCTAAGAGGAATATACCAAAAACAGCAGCAAATAGCTCTTAAAAGGAAACTCCCTATTGCTGTTTTTGAATGCCAAAAACTGCTCTCATGAACAATGCTCTTACTCCCAAATCTAGCCGAAACCAAGATCTCAAATAGCTGCTAATATTGAGCTGAAAGTACTGCAAGAAATACTAGCAAAACTGCTGCCAAAAGGATCAATAAATGATGTCAAAAAGGTCAAAAAACAGCTGCTCATCAATAGCCAAATTCTGCTGGCCGAACTGCATTAAAAAGCAATGCATTGCATGCTGTTGGACAGCAGCAAACAGCAAGGCTTGCTGCCAAAAACTGAATGTAACAGCAGCTTAAAAATTGCAAGGTTTGCTTGCTAAAAACTGAAATAACAGGAGCTGCCAAGGGGATCAAACTAGCTCAAAATGTTGCTGCCGTACAGCTGAAAAGAACTTCAATTAGATCAACAAAAGGGCATGTTTATATGCTGCAAACAACAGCTGCTAGCTGGCTGCAAATTTCAGTACAGAACTGAAAAACCTGAAATTACAGAGTGCAGTCATGAAAACTTCAATTCCCTTTAAACCTTTGATCCTTTGGAGCTGAAACTTTGCAGAAATATTGGCAATAGACAAGAGCCTCTACAAGCCAAATTTCAAGTGATTTCACAAAGGGAATCACAGTCTACTCCAAAACCCTAGAAACTTGCCAAACTTAAGAGGAGAACACAAAAACTTAAATTCCCATCAAACCCTTGAACCTTTGGCCATGAGATTTTGCAGATAGCTAACTAATAGCCCATAGAGTCTTCATGCCAAATTTCAAAAGATCTCGCAAAGGGAATCACAATCTGCATCAAAACCCTAGAACTGCACAGCATGAGCAGAGGAGACGAAATCTGAAAATCTGAGATTACTCTTGATTTGCTTTTTGGGAAACCTGACCAAATGGTCTAAAACCAACATCCCATCATCAAGCAACCCATTTTACACCTCCAAAGCAGGAATCAACAAGAAACTCAAAAATCAAGAAATCTCAGAATGGGACATCGAAGAGAAAAATGAACAGAGAGCACAAACTTCAGATTTTTCATTTCTTGAATCAAGATGAATACAGAGGAGTCCCGATACGCATGGACATTAGGACTAAAGGAGTGATTACAATCTCTCAATCCCTCATCTCCCTCTCAATCCTCAAGAACACCAAGAATCACACCACTTCTTGGGAGGAAGAACACACAGAGAGAGAAGACTCACATAGAAACCATCGTAGAGACACAGAGGGAGCACACTCTGCCTCCACCCACTCACACCAACTAAAGAGCTAAAGGAAACAACCTTCCCAAAGCCTCTTTTGACTAGTGTAAACCCTAATTCTTTACAAGTGCTCAAGTGGGCATGCAGCCCCTCAATCCTATTTATAGCCTTGGCTAACGGGTCTCCGCCCCGTTACGCTTGCTAAATCCAACGGCACCCGCTCCCGCTTGTGCAGCCTCGCGAATTTCCCGATTCGCCCCTCCTGCACCTTCCGGGAAGCTTCCGCGCTCCTTGCCTCGCACGCCCCGCAACCACCTCGAGTCTACGTCGTCTTCGGCACATCCCGACCGTTCTGACCTCAGCGCCACCTGCACCTAGTCCGGTCCACGTGTCTCGCCACGACTCCACCCGATGTCCTGCAGTCACACAGATAAGAAAACACGTCAAATAGCACCGCTCGACACATGAAAGCGTAAATACCATCACACTTACCACAGACGAAGTCCAAACCTGTCGAAACATTAGAATATACATCCTAAGCCCAAATGACCAAGTTTGACCAAAGTCCGACCGAGCCCGATTGCGCCACGCAACGGCTCGACTCCGAACCACTCAAACCAAACTCGACTATCCTAAACCTTTGTCAATTACTCATCATTCACATGGAGTCACGACCACCTGGTCTCTCAATCTCCCCCTTGATGAGTATATTGACAAACGCAGAAAAAGCATGAAGTTGAGTTTGATTTTGAAGAATCCAACATTGTCCAAAGAAGAGAATAAGCTAATGACCATGTCGACAGAAGGAACACTAGAGCAACAACCGAAAGAGCAAATTGATCTCCAAAGCTCTAAACTGTTCCCAACAGACTTTTTCTTCTCTATTCTCCCCTTTTGGCAATAAACACATCAAGATGCAATAGAGAGAATATGACATGTCAATGGATGAATATGGCTGAAGTTTGTTTATTTAAGCATTTAGAGCCATGAGAATTATCCATATTGACCATAATGTAATACACCAAGCCATAACTCAATAAAACGCTATCTAGATCATGACAACATATATATAAACCAGCTAGAGCACATAGATGACAATCTGAAATGTAATGCATTTAGTGAGCAAGTCAAGTCATCAATGAGCAAAGTCTAACTAGAGATATCCAAGGATGATGCAGGCCATGTCAATAAGCTAAGCGGAAACAAGAAGCTAGTGTTGAGTCAATTAGAGTGCTACAAGCTCAAGAGTTTATCATTTGGTTAAGCACTTTTCATCTTTAGGTGATTAAGCAAATCTTGCACATTTGACATATTTTCTTTTAAAGCTTATAGCTGTTTCCAACCAAAAATTTTATCATGTGCTAGATCTCAAGCCTTATGCGACTACTCCAAGCGAGAAGCTTAAGAAGATAGTCCAGGTCATCCAAAACTCCCCCTGAGTTCATGCCTAGTGCAATGGCAAGCCGTCTCATGAGAAAGAATTGGTGAAATCAGTTTTTTCGCACATAAAAAGAGATCCTTTTGCTTTTTAACAGATTGTGCTAACTCATGATGTATCAAGATGCTAAAATAGCTCAATCTAAGATTCAACCTAGATTCAAGACTCAACTCAGCCTGTTTGACATGGCATGAATCATAAAGGGATAGCTCAAGCAAGACTAATCTCGAGTGCTAACATGACAAGTTTTAATTTAAGTTGAGCAATTTTAATTAACTTATCATGGCAGAAAGCTAGTCTACACATATGAAGTCATGATAAATCTAGCAAGCTAAGCACAAGTCATGGCAAGGTGTAAAGCATTGAAGCATGTCATAACAGGATAATAATCAAGGCTCAATGCAGATTGATTATAATGCTAGAATGCTGAAAATGCAAGAAAGTCCAGCTCTCCCTCAACATTAGATGCAACTTTTAGTTCAAGTTGAGTTATGTCAAAATTAAGCTTCAGAAGCTCCCAAATGAACTCCCCCTGAACCAAAGCAATAAAATCGAGAAGCTGGCAAAGAAAACCAAACAGGCAGTCCTTAAAGCATAGAAAAGATATAGAAGCAACTATGGCTTAAACTGACTCTCATCTACCCCAAATGACTCCAGGACTAAAAGCTGATCGTCGAACACACACTAGAGAGCAAACCGTACCCTGTCTACCCGAGGGTGGCCCAACCCTCACTAGAACCTACAAGAAGTGAGTGAGCTCAACCTAGTGAGATAAGAAATAGCTACTCCTGGAAGCACAAGATAAGAGTAAGAAGTCTAAGCAACTCAACACAAGAAACACTCTAACCTATGCTAGAAGGACTTAACCCAATGCACCCGCAAATGCAATGCAACAGAAATGAGACAGAAGCATAATTAATATAATAAAGCAGTAAAGCCCAAGCTTCCCCTCACTACAGTCCGTAAGGACAAACCACCCCAAGCTCTCCCCGCAGAGCTGAAAACCTCGAACTGTCCAAAGGCTTGGTGAAGATATCAGCCAACTGGTGGTCACTCTCCACAAACTGGAGCACTATGTCACCCTTCTCTACATGGTCTCTAAGGAAGTGGAAGCGAATATCAATATGCTTGGTCCGAGAGTGCTGCACTGGGTTCTTAGCAATGTTGATAGCAGACGTGTTATCACAAAAGAGTGGAACACTGTCTAAGGCTAACCCAAAGTCCCGCAGGGTCGAAACCATCCAAAGTACCTGGCTGCAGCAACTGGTAGCAGCAACGTACTCGGCCTCTGCAGTGGACTGTGCAACACCGGACTGCTTCCTCGAAGACCAGGAAACGAGAGAAGTGCCAATGAACTGGCAGGTGCCGGAAGTGCTCATGTCGAAGCGTCTCAGGAGGTCACGAGTGTACTTTCCTTGATGAAGAAATGTACCCTCCCGAGACTGCTTGATTTGGAAGCCAACGAAGAAGGTCAACTCCCCCATCATACTCATCTCAAACTCGGTGCTCATGACATCCGAGAACTGTGAAACCAGAGTATGGGAAGAGCCGCCAAAGATAATGTCATCGACATAGATTTGGACGAGCAGAAAGTCAGTGCCATGCCGGCGGATGAACAAGGTCTTGTCAACTTTACCCATCTCAAAACCATGACTTAACAAGTAGGACTTAAGCCTCTCATACCAAGCTCTAGGGGCTTGCTTAAGTCCATACAAAGCTTTGGAAAGCTTGAAGACATGGTTCGGGTATTTGGGGTTTTCGAAACCAGGAGGCTGTCGGACGTAGACCTCTTCCTCAATAAAGCCATTGAGAAAGGCACTCTTGACGTCCATCTGGTAAAGCTTGAAACCTTTAGAAGCTGCAAAGACAAGCAGGATTCGAATGGCTTCAAGTCTAGCTACAGGGGCAAAGGTCTCCTCGAAATCTAGACCCTCAATCTGGGAGAACCCCTGAGCTACCAGTCTAGCCTTGTTTCGAATAACCACTCCATCCTCGCTCTGCTTGTTCTTGAACACCCACTTAGTCCCAATAATATTGTGACCTCGCGGGGGCTCGACAAGCGACCAGACCTTGTTCCTCTCGAAGTTTTCTAGCTCCTCATGCATGGCATTGACCCAAGACTCATCAGATAAAGCATGAGAAACATCTTTGGGCTCAAAGGAGGCAATGAAAGCAGAATGGAGACAGAATTGAGATAAGCCAGATTTTGAGCGGGTCACACGCTCGAAAAGGTCTCCAATAATCTGATCGGAGGGATGAGCTTTCTGAATGTGTCTAGGAGGTCCTGGATGAGATGAAGAAGTGACCTCTACCTCATGAGCAGAAGAGGTAGGAACAGAGCCACTAGCTCCAGAAGAAGCAGAAGGCAGAGGCTGATCACCTCGAGGTGCGGTGGAAGACGGTACCTCAAGGGGTGGATGAAGGACTGGATCGGGTAGACAACCCTCATCTCCATCATCTTCATCATCCACGAAGATGGGCTCAGACTGCTCTAAAGAACCTGAGATATCGGGCCTAGTCCCTGGACTGGCCTCATCGAAAGTAACCTCACAGGTCTCTACCATCTTACTAGACTCGCAGTTCCAAACCCGATAAGCCCGCGAAGAAGGCGAGTAACCTAGAAAGATCCCATCACAAGAGCGTGACTCGAACTTGTCTAGGTTCCCGGACTTCAAAATAAAACATTTGCAACCAAATACGCGAAAATGAGAAACACTGGGCTTTCGCCCGTATCTCAACTCATAAGAAGTGCGGTGCAAGTGTGCCCTAAGAAATACTCGATTTGAGACATGGCACGCAGTAGCTATAGCCTCAGCCCAAAACTTCCGCGGTGTAGAGTACTCATCAAGCATCGTCCTGGCCATCTCGACCAAGGTACGGTTCTTCCTCTCCACAACGCCATTTTGTTGTGGGACGTGCGGAGAAGAGAACTGGTGCTCTACACCTGTCTCACCACAAAAACTCTCAAAGTAGGAATTCTTGAACTCCGTGCCATTGTCACTGCGGATCGCTCGTAAGGCACCCGGGAACTCAACAGAAAGCCTACCGAAAAGACCTCGGAAATGTGAAAACGTCTCATCCTTCGAGGCTAAGAAAAACACCCAAGAATACCTCGAGAAGTCATCGACCACGACAAGAACATACCACTTCCCTCCTGCTGACTGCACTCGAGCTGGTCCCACTGTATCCATATGGAGCAGCTGTCCCGGTGCATCCGTCATAGTAACTGTGACCGGAGGGTGAGAAGCGGCAACCATCTTGCCGTGCCGGCACGGAGCGCAAACTAGATCTTTGACCAACTTGAGTTTCGGCAGACCACGAATGAGATCGTGGCCGCTAACTCGAGTCAAATGAGAACAAGAGGTCGCGGGACTCAGAAGAAACTAAACACCTTAGAGGATCACTAGAAGACTCAGAAAAATCAGCACGAAAGATCCTCCCAAAATGAGAGATCCCGCAAACCAGACTACCCGAAGAATCAAGAATTTTGCAATTGTTTTTCTTGAAAACTCACCTTCAAACCATCATCGGTAAGCTGAGAAATGGAAAACAAATTGTATTGCAGCTTACTAACCAAGGCAACATCCTTAAGAATAAAAGAAGCATTAATACGCACAGTACCTTTGGCGATGGCGCGCCCACACGAAGCGTCTCCAAAGGTGATCGTCTCATCACCTGGAGCACGGGCTAGGGAGGAGAACCAACGGGAGTCTCCGGTCATATGACGAGAACAACCGGAGTCTACAAGCCAAACCTTCTCCTTCCCTACCCGGCGAACCTGAGTCAAATAGAGAGTAAAGTCTCAGTACTGGGGTAAATCAAGAGTGATTTTGGCACCCAATACTGAGTAACACGTGGAGCAGATGAAGTAGTCAAGCACGACTGACCTCTATCTACCCTACGCTCTCCGTGACTCAAAGAAGCAGAAGGTCTGTGAGCAGACCTGAAGCTGTTGCGGGGTCCGACTGCTACGGGAGAGCGAGTCGGAACACTGGTAACACGCAGATCACGCCGTGGGTAACTGCCTCGATGGGGGAAGCGAGATGTACCCTCAGGACGGCGGAAGTCACGACCCGGAGCAGCACGAGGACGAAAACCAGAAGACTCAGAAAAACCAAGTCCTCGATGCTGCCCAACCCTGTCAGAAGTAAACCTGGACCTCGTGCTAGTCTTAGGTGCACTCAGGATCTGGGGCTGACCCTGAATACGCCTAAGTGTCTCTGCACGGTCTCTACGCGCAATCCTGGCGCGCCTGAAGCATCTCTCGATCGAGTGCCCATCCTTCTGACAGAAGGTGCAGTGGTACTTCACCTTCTGAGAGGTGGAAGTAGCACGAAGAGGCTTCGCCTTCTGAGAGGCCGAAGCAACAGGTAGAATCACCTTACTGTCAGAGATCCCTTGGACAAAGCCCGCTGATTTGAATTTGACCTTATCAGATCTGGGCTCGACCTCGATCACACCTCCCACTATGGGTCTGAGAATAGCAGGAGGATGCTTCCTCATATCCTCATAGAAGTCATATCCTAGACCTTGATTGAACTTACAAATCTTGGATTGGTCTAGAATAAGATTAAGCTTCTTCTTGCCTCCTACAAATCTCTCGAGAGTGTTCATAAGATACTGACACTCCCGAAAGAGAGAGGTGCAAGAAGAGCAGGGGGAAGAGGGAACAGCAGAAGGTAAGGAAGTAGATGAAGAACCAATAGCAGAGGAACGAATGGCTTGTGCACGCACAGCCGTCTCAGAATGGACAGTCCTACTGCTAGCAGGTTGGTTCACGTCGCTAAGCATCTCAATCTTACCCTGGGGCTTCTCCCCCTCCTCAACAATCACATCACAATGAGTTGATGGCTTCTTTAGTAAATCCTTATTTAGCTTCACACATTTTTCTTCTAATGTAATCAAGTCAAATTTTAGCTTGTTACACTTAAAGCATGGTGAGCTAACAGGGTCCTTAGAAGCAAATTGAGCCATTCTATTGTTGTCATCAACTAGTTCTTGAAACTGTTTTGAGACAGATTCAAGTTCAGCAGTTAATTTAGGACAGTTGAACATGAAGCAACTGGCTCACACAACCAAGCATACAACTCGGAAATGTTATGATCTGCCTTCTTTAGATTCAACTTCAAATTATTGCAATTTTCACATGATTCAGGCAGATCAAGAAGCATGGTATAATGACCTCTAAAAGCATTGTCCTTATCCTCACATGAGGTGCAAGAAGTAGTCTCAACAACGGTAGATGAAATAGGCGCTACTCTACTCATCTCAAGCTCAGCAAGCAGACTAACATTCTCCACCTTAACAATATCGAGTTCAGAGGACAAACTATCATGCGAGGTCCTTAATTTCTCCATATCAACCAGCAAAGCAGAGCATGTATCACAATCATCACTAGAGGAAGCAGATGTAAGAGAAATAATCTCTAGTGACAGTCTATCTATTTTCTTCTCTAACTCAGCACACCTAGCCTTAGCTCTAGCATGAAAACCTCCTAGCTTAAGAAAAGCATGATTGAGCTGGTCGTAGGTGGGACATACCTCGTCCGAGTCAGAGTACAGCTCGCTGTCGCTGAGTTCGCCCTCGAGGGCCATGAAGCACATGCCGGAGAAGTCGTCGCTGCCATCCTTGGGCTCTTGGTCACCCGTCCCGTCGTCGTCGCTCCATCCCTCCACCTCGCTGAGGTCGAGGTCGTCGAAGGCGGTGAGGACGCGGTGGAAGAGCTTCTTGGCCTTCCCGAAGTTGCGGAACTTCTTCTTTCCCGGAGCAGGTGCTGAAGGCTTCGTGTTGCGGTTCTTGTCGGTGTAGTCGTTCTTGCCTGAACCGCCGTAGTCACCTTTACACTTCCCAAGCTTGGGGCAGTTTGCTCGGATGTGGTTGGGGCCACCACACTCGAAGCAGATGACTGGTCCTCCTCTCTTTCTGTCTCTCCTACCCTTGTAGGCATGGGAAAACCTTCGGGCTAGGAGGGCCAGCTGATCATCCGCAAGCTGCTCTAACTGATCATCAGTTATGTCACAGAGAGCAGCAAGGGGGAAACCGCAAGAAGACTCAGAAGAGAGACCAGAAGCTGAACTGGGATCGGTGACCAAAGCCATCGACTGTGACTTCGACCTACGAGAGACAACATCAATCTCGTGAGTCTTGAGGCGCGAGTACAACGCGTCAAGAGTCAAGGTCGAGAGGTCTGTCGTGTCTTTGATGGTGGTCACTTTCATCTCCCACACACGCAGATCGAGTGCCGCGAGCATCTGACGAGCGTTGTCCGAGTCGGGGTATGTGAGACCGACCGCTCGGAGGTTGCTCAAGATTTTGTGAAATCGCGAAAAGCACTCGTCCAGGGACTCACCACCAAGCATCTCGAATTTGTTGTATTCGCGCTTGAACTGGTCCCGTCGAACCGTCTTAATCTGGGTGGTTGTAACATCCCGAAAAATTAGAAATTGTAAAATTATGAAGCCCTGCAATATTTTGCAATAAACCCTAATTTGATTTGGATTTCATGGTGTTTCTTCAAAAAATTTTGGTTGAGGTTCCCTAAAGTGGAAATAAAAAGGAAACATACACATAAGGAGGTAAATTCAAATTTTAATTAAGAATCTGAAAAGATGATCCAGAAATTAGGAAAGAGGAATGGAAATAAAATCTAGGGGTTTATATAGAAAATTTTGCCCAAAAATATAGCAAGAAAAAAAAATAAAAAAATATGTTGGATGAGGTTAGGCCAGCCAAAGCCAGCCCAACCCCATCCCTCCTTCGGCCGTACGGCCCAAATTCCCGACGGCCCGGCCCCCGCACGCAGCGCAAGTGCCACTGGCGGGCGGACCCCGCCCTCACTCCCGCTCTTCCTGGCAAGCGGGCCCGTGCCCGTTCTCTCGCTGCCGCTGGCCCCGTCTCGCGTGTCGTCTTCCTCCTCCTCCCCGCGCGACCGCGCGTGCGCCTCACTCAGACGCTTTCATCCCCGTGGCGTCCATGCCTCAGCCAGCTCAGCCCGTGCCGTCCCATCACCCGGTGGGAGCGTCTGCAAAGCCGTCACCGCCCCTGGCTTCGCCGCCCCCGCCTCTGGAACGAGCCGCCGCCTGCAGCTTTCCTCCGCCCGGTCACGCCGCTCGGCCGCGTGGCGCAAGCCATCTGCGCCCGGCGCGTGCGCGGCGCAAAGCTGCAGTGGAGGGTCACACTCCAAACCCCCTCCGCGTCTCTGCCCGAGCAGTCACGCGCGGCCCGGATTCCCGCTGCCCCGCCGCCTGCCATGGCTGCCCGAAGTGACAAAACAGCCCCGCCCGTTGCCAGCTCCACCCGAACGCCTATATAAGGCGATAAGCCCTCCGTTGAGCTCCCCGCGCCGCACTCGTTGTCTTCCAGCAGGTAATGGGACCCTGGTCCACCGTAGCCGCCGGCGAGCTCATTTCTCCCCCAACTCCGGCGATCTAACTCCCTGCTATTCTACTAAACCAGAGCCCGATTCCCCGCGCCAGGACCGTCTCCTGAGCACCGCGAAGCCGCCCCCGGCCTCACCCGAGCTCCCCGACGTCCGTACCTCGCTGTCACCGAGAGCTTCCTCGGGTCGCCGCCGCCGCACGACGCCGACCCACCTCCGGACTTCCTTGGCCCCGGGCGACTGCATCATCGTCATCACCGTAGCTCGAGGAATGCGTTTCGCCTCTCCGCCGAACCTCCCCGACACTCCCTCGCCGCCGGCCACCGTCGTCAACGACTCCTCGGCCCGACCCCTCTGCAGACCCACCTCAAAAGGATTCATTGCCCTATAGAGGTAGGCAAAGCCTCCCCGCTCACTTGGCTATCAGCGCTAACTCTTTCCCCCCCCGTTCCCTCGGCCGCGCGCGTTCGAGCCCCCGGCTCCGCAGCGCGCCGAGGTTGAACATTTCTTTTATTTCCGCCTGACAGGTGGGCCCCACCTGTCAGCCACTGCAGTCAGAACTGCTCGCTGTCCACTGGCCCCACATGTCAGAGAAACAAAGAATGAAAAAGAAAATAAAATGGAAAAATTAAAATGAATAGAGGCTGACAGTGGGCCCCACATGTCAGAATGGTAATATTTTTGGATTTGACTGGAACCGAAAACTTTGACTGCTTATAACTTCTTCATTTTAGCTCCAAATTGAATGAAACAAATTTCTAAATTCGTTTAAATTCAAGATCTATCTAATGGAACCAGAACCATAATTTTTGAGTTCATTTGAATTTCTGGTGATATTTTATTGATTGGTTGTTTTTCTTTTATTTGGGTATTCCGTACGATTAAATAGCCTACGAGGCTCAAGAGGAAGATATCGAGGCAGTAGCACAAGAAGCACCAGACCACCAAGAAACCGACCCCTGTGACCAAGGCGAGTTAACATCTTGATCATTCTGAACCTACGATTTTGCAAAGTACTTTCTTTTGAAATATCAACATGCATGCTGTTATTTCATGTGGCAAAATATGTTCATTTCCAGAAAAGATAGCTATACACCTACTGTAATGCTTGCTTATAATGATCCGTTGAAATGTTTGGTCATGTGAACCTTGTCGCCTTAGCAAAACTTATACTATCCTAGCCTTTATCAGTAAGTCCCAATAAATATTGCGATGCCTAGTATTGCTAGATAAAACGGGGGTACATAGCTGCCCCAAAAACAACAATTGCAAAGTACGAAATGTTTTTGTGGGCAGTCATGGATGGAATGACTGTAGTGGGTGGACACAATATTTTTACCTCTGGAAAATCCTATAATTGCTTAAACACCTGGATGGATGGTTTGGGGGCTGGTATGTGGTGCGGTGGGAGCACAAATCATGAAATGTGGTAGAACCATCCGGGTGGCTTTAAGGACCGAATCTTGTCATGTCAACCCGTGTAAAACAGTACAACCACAAGTCTATAATGGGTACGATCTAGCTGAATAACTTGCAAGGGTCTAGTTCAGACATCACCGAGGGAAGTGGGTGCCAGGGTGTACTGGTTTACTCACAGTGAGGCACAGGGTGTACTGTACTCACACGGCGCAAGAGGGGGCTTCTGACTGTGGTGGTGTAACCCTTCAGCGGTGAAACCTCAGCGTGGGTGGTGACTAGCTAGATCGGAGTAAGGTAAAGGCTTTATGATAAATTATCTGGGTCTCATGCCTCTGGAAGCATGTTGGCAAAAAGGATAGTTCATCTCTTGTGGTGAAAGTGTACCAACTCTGCAGAGTCAAAACTATTCGAATAGCCGTGCCCACGGTCATGGGCAGACATGGGAACTAAACTGGATATAGTTCTGTTTTAAAACAATGGAAACTGGGAATGAAAACTTGTAGGGCGAAGGACTGCCCTGGTTTGGAATTGCCCTGGGTGTTGTCCCAGTAGTACATTAAGCGGCTATAACGCTGAGAAGATGCTATATGGCACAGGCGCCATGTAATGGTGGATGGAATCTGTGTCAAGTATATGATCAACTTACTTTATAAACAAAGGTTTTGAGTTTAAAATTGCTAGGTCTCAGGGATTTCCTATAATTGTATTCAAAAGCACTCTCCGCAAAATAAAATGAGCCCCAGCCATCCTTTGATAGCCATGCATGTATAAATATTGCATTCTGTGTGTTGGCTTGCTGAGCACGGGGTCGGAGTGCCCATTCTCGCTCTTGCGATACAATTCAGAAACAGGAGTTCAAGAACACTACGCCTATGAGGAGGCCCCCGCCAACGTCGACGGAAGCAAAGGCGATAATTAAGGCGTAGGCCTCGGTGGTTAGGCATAGACAAGTAGACTCTAGGCGTTGTGTACATTTGTGTTACCGGGACCCTGGTGGCATATATTGTACACATTACCCTACTGGCCGCTTGCCTGTGGATTTGGGTTTGCTTTTGCTGTATTTCCGCTGTGCGTGTTTGTAATCATGACATTTGGCCTAGTCGGCCCCTTTTGTAAACTATCACCCGACGTGGTGTATATCAGTTTATGTAATATAATGGATGTTTATGCGATGTATGAAATGATTCAGCAATGTACCTGTGTGCACTAACTACTGATCCAGGGATTAGTGCAGTGAAACACAGTAAGATTCGGATTGAAAAATCCGGGTCTGACAGCGCTGGTATCAGAGCATACGACCGTAGGGTAAAGCCTTAGGATGGAAAAATTAGGATGGCCTAGGAATACAATACTTATGAAAGCAAGAAAATAATTTCCAAAATCATAGTATAATGTTCTTACTCGTATCCTTCCTAGAATCTGCTCTACTCTATTCATTACATTTTGGAAAAGTACTAACATTGGAACCATAACGTTTACAGATGGCAGGAACGGGATATGAAGGGGACTGGGATTATATGGGCCACGGTGTCTATGAAAATGAGTTCGCAAGCATCTTACGCAAGCTTCTACATTACATGGGCTACGACGAGCAACCTATCTACCGTGGACTGAAGGCTACCATAGGAGAAGATGAATCTTGGACCATGCAGGTCTACATCTACCCAAAAAGCGAACAAGAACAGCCTCATGTCTTTACCACGGAGCATCGGAGGAGTACCAGGGCAGACGCGATCCAGGACGCCGCGCGCCTCGCCGCGGCACGGCTGTGTGACATATATGAGACTGCCATTCGCCGCACGCCCTATCGTTTCTACCCGTCGCGCCAGGATGGTGCGCGGTACAATGAGACGAACCTGCCGGTTGACGAGGACGACCCTGCGCTAACACACCAGGTCACTCTCACCAGGGCTATGGGCGCAGCCCACACCGCAGCCTTGGAGGAGATCACCCTTCTCCGACAGGGCCTTACCACTGGGCACGGCTCCAGGGTGGCGCTACGGGAGCAGCTCGCCAAGAGCGAGCAGGCCTTGGCGCAGGCCCAGGCAGTGGTGGCCGCCCTCCAAGCTCAGCTCCGACGGGCCTCCACCCCTGCAGCAGCTCCAGCACCGCCACCACCAGGATCCGGGCCCCGCACTCGGATGACCGCGCGTAAGAGCACGCGGCCTCCGGGTCCCCGGGCTGCACTTCGGGGGGGAGAGCCTCCCCAAAGCCGTAGCCTCCCACGCGCGCCCTCGGACGCCGATGACTTCGATCTGTCGGAGTTCAGTGGGAGCCGCTCCCGTTCCAGGTCCCCGCACTACAGCCCATCTGGCTACGGGTATCTGGAGGAGTAGATGGGATCGTGATGTACTTGCAGTGTGTGATGCAAGTACTAAATTCATGTATCTTAGTTGATGTACCCGTCCTTTCTATTTCGTAGTTGCGGACCTATGAACTTTAATTATTATGATGTAATTGTAAGCCCAGCATAAAAGCTGGCTATGTAATTGTTGATATGTTTAAGTGAATGGCTGGATATCGGCCTTATGTTGGAAATTGCCTCGTCATGGTTTTACTGCTTTCTCTTGTATGGGTTGGCACCCCTTGTTTTCTCCTACATATAGAACTAGCATTGAGTATAAGGCTACCACAGCAGATGGCCAGCCGAAGAACTACCAGGGCTCAGACTAATACAAACCCAGCCGAGGTAGACTCAAATCGTGGGGTTCTGCCTGAAGACCAAGGTAGAACTCAAGACCAGGGAAATGACAACCTTCCAAACCCTCCGGAACACCCTACAATGGCCCAGGTGATGGCACAACAAACTCAGATTTTGCAAGCCATATATGCGGGACAGCAAGGGAGCTCAGGAGGGCACAGAGCTGACTTAGGAGATTTCCAGAGGACAAGGCCAATAACATTTACATCGGCAGAAGAACCACTGGAAGCCGAGGACTGGCTTCGAGATATTGAGAGGAAGCTGCGCCTAATTAAATGCGCAGAGGAAGACAAAGTCATGTTCGCTGCACACCAGCTGCAAGGCGCCGCAGCGGCTTGGTGGGAGAATTACTTGGCCGCCAGGGGCCAGGAGGATGCCACCACAGAAACCAGCACAGAAGCAGTTCCTTGGGAGGAATTCAAGACCGCTTTCAAGGCTAACTTTGTTCCAACCGGAGTAATGCGAATGATGAAGAATGAGTTTCGCACACTCAAGCAGGGGAATAGGTCAATAAATGAGTACCTTACCAAATTCACACAATTGGCCCGATATGCCCCAAAGGATGTGGAGGACGAAGAAGAAAAGATTGACCGATTCTTTGAAGGGATGAACGAGGAGCTACGAGTCCAGCTGATCACTCAAGATTTCACCAGTTTTCACCAGCTGGTGAACAAGGCACTAATTCTGGAAAATGAGAGGAAGAACTTGGAGGCCAGCCGGAAGCAGAAGATGTCAGCTCAACGACCGCAGGGAAGATTTATCCAAAAACTCTTTAACAACGCATCCTCTCCCTTGAAGCCTAATCAGTTCAAGACTCCAACCCCATCGTTCCGTCCAGGAAGCAGTTCTCTGCAAGGTGGTCAATCTGCAGGATCAAACTCTATAGCCAGCTACAAGTGCTTCAGCTGCGGCGAACCAGGGCACTTCGCCAACAAATGTCCACAAAGGCAGAATGCCTCAGCCCGCAGCCAAGCTTCAGCACCCAACCGAGGGCATCAAGGCTCACAAGGCAGCAAGAGTGCATCAGCCCCAAACCGTGGTCGAGTCAACCACATCACTGCCGAAGAAGCCAAGGAGGCCGTCGGAGTACTTGTGGGTACGTTTTCTGTTAAGACCATACCAGCACAAGTATTGTTTGATTCGGGGGCTTCCCATTCCTTCATATCAAAAGGCTATGCTGATAAATTGGGGTTACCTACCTTTACCTTAAAGAGCCCAGTGGTGCTCAATTCACCAGCTGGTCCGATTACTGCTACCCTAGTGTGTCCTAAAGTGACCATCACTATGGAAAAGTATAACTTTTTAGCAGACCTGATAGTGTTAAGTTCCCAAACCCTGGACATCATACTGGGAATGGATTGGTTAGCTAGACATCAAGGAGTCCTAGAGTGTGCCACCCGAACGGTGAAACTGGTCAAGTGCCCCGGTATGACAATAGAAGTAAAAGTAGATCGACCCTATCGAAGGGGCTGTGCAATCTACTATAGTGAAGACATACCTGTGGAAGGGATGATCGTGGTGCAAGATTATCCTGAAGTGTTCCCCGATGAACTCGCTGGCATGCCCCCAGATAGAGACCTGGAATTTGTCATCAACTTGAAGCCGGGAGCCGCTCCAATCTCCAAAAGGCCTTATAGAATGACAGTGGAGGAGTTAGAAGAACTGAAGAGGCAACTTCAGGAGTTGCAGGAAAAGGGATTTATCCGACCTAGTTCATCACCTTGGGGGTCTCCAGTATTATTTGTGAAGAAGAAAGACGGCACCACTCGGATGTGTGTGGATTACAGGGCCCTAAATGAAGTAACCATCAAAAACAAATACCCACTCCCCAGGATTGATGATTTATTCGATCAACTTGGTGGAGCCACGGTATTCTCCAAAATAGACTTGAGATCGGGCTATCACCAACTGAAGATTAGAGCTGAAGATATACCTAAGACGGCTTTCACCACTAGATATGGGCTGTATGAGTTTACAGTCATGTCTTTTGGGTTAACCAATGCCCCAGCCTACTTCATGAACCTGATGAACAAGATATTCATGGAGTATTTGGACAAGTTTGTCGTGGTCTTTATTGACGACATCCTCATATACTCCAAAAATGCTGAAGAGCATGCGGAACATCTGCGCCTGGTGTTGGAAAGGCTAAAGGAGCATCAATTATATGCAAAGTTTAGCAAGTGTGAATTCTGGCTGCATGACATTAGTTTCTTAGGACACATAGTGTCAGCAGGAGGAATATCTGTTGATCCCGCCAAAATAGCAGCAGTCATAGAGTGGCAGCAGCCAGCTTCCGTCACTGAAGTGAGGAGCTTCCTCGGATTGGCTGGATACTACCGGAGATTCATAGAAGGATTTTCTCGGATTGCCAGGCCAATGACTCAACTACTCAAGAAGGAGAAGAAGTTTGAATGGACCAAGGCATGTGAAGAGAGCTTCCAAAAGTTGAAAGAGAGATTGACTACCACGCCTGTGTTAACCCTGCCTGATGTGCGCAAAGATTTTGAGGTATACTGTGATGCCTCACATCAAGGGCTTGGGTGTGTACTAATGCAGGAAGGCAAGGTAGTGGCATATGCCTCTCGGCAGCTCCGCCCTCACGAAGCCAACTACCCTACTCATGACCTGGAATTGGCCTCAGTAGTGCATGCATTGAAAATTTGGAGGCATTATCTGATAGGTAATCACTGTGACATATACACGGACCACCAGAGCCTTAAATATTTCTTCACCCAGTCACACCTCAACTTGAGGCAGAGGAGATGGTTGGAGTTGATTAAGGACTATGACCTGAGCGTCCATTACCACCCAGGGAAGGCTAATGTTGTAGCGGATGCTCTAAGCCGTAAGGCCTATTGCAATAATCTCATGGTCCAGGAACACCAACCCGAGCTATGTAAAGAACTGCAAGCCTTGAACTTGGAGATAGTAGAGAAAGGCACTCTAGCTACCATGGTAATTCAACCAAGTTTAGAGGAGCAGATTATGGTTGCTCAGCAGAAAGATCCAGCTATAATAAAATGGAAAGGACTGGTAGAAGCAGGGAAGGCTCCTAACATGAAGATTGATCAGGACGGTACCCTATGGTACGGGAAGCGTATAGTGGTACCTCATCAGAAGAATCTCAAGGATCTGATATTGAGGGAAGCTCATAGCTCTCCATACTCCCTGCACCCCGGAAGCACCAAGATGTACCAGGGTATGAAGCAATTCTGCTGGTGGCCCCGTATGAAGAGAGACATAGCTGAACATGTAGCCTGTTGTGATGTGTGTCAGAGAGTGAAAGCGGAACATCAAAGGCCAGCAGGACTACTACAACCATTGAAAATACCCCAGTGGAAGTGGGAAGAAGTCGGGATGGACTTTATCACGGGATTTCCACAAACCAAATCTGGATATGACTCCGTATGGGTTGTGGTTGATAGGCTGACTAAGGTTGCACATTTCATCCCCGTCAAAACCACGTACAAGGGAGATAAGTTAGCCGAGCTATATATGTCACGCATAGTATGTTTACACGGCGTACCAAAACGGATAGTCTCGGATCGAGGTTCCCAGTTCACCTCGCATTTTTGGGCTAGCCTACATGAAGCTCTCGGTACTTACTTGGATTTTAGCACCGCGTACCACCCCCAGACAGATGGTCAAACGGAGAGAGTGAATCAGATATTGGAAGATATGCTTCGGGCTTGTGCTCTAGATTTTTCTAAGGATTGGGATCGATGCCTACCCTATGCTGAGTTTGCTTATAACAACAGCTATCAGGCCAGTCTTCAGATGTCACCCTTCGAAGCCCTGTATGGTCGACCATGTCGAACCCCTCTACATTGGTCAGAAGTAGGGGAGAACTACATTTTCGGGCCAGATACTCTAAGACAGGCTGAAGAAAAGGTTCGCCTAATTAGAGATCGACTGCAAGCAGCCCAGTCCAGGCAGAAAAGTTATGCAGACAAGAGAAGAAGGCCATTAAATTTTGAAGTGGGAGATCATGTTTATCTGAAGGTATCACCCTTGCGAGGAGTTAGACGATTCAAGGTCAAAGGCAAGCTTACCCCGCGGTATGTAGGACCGTTCCCAATTGTGTCTAAAAAGGGGGAAGTTGCCTACCAGCTTGCACTACCTCCGAATCTATCAGACATACACGACGTCTTCCATGTGTCCCAACTGAAGAAGTGTCTACGAGTACCTGAGGATCAAGCTCCATTGGAAGCAATCGAGATTGAGGAAGATCTAACCTACAAGGAGCGCCCGATCAAGATCCTGGATACCGTGGAGAAGAAGACGCGAACTCAAGTCATTCGCATGTGCCGGGTACAATGGAGCCATCACTCCAAGAAAGAAGCTACCTGGGAGCGTGAAGACCAGCTACGAAGAGATTACCCCGACCTGTTCCCTAGTTAAGTTGAATCTCGGGGTCGAGATTCTTTTAAGGGGGGTAGGTTTGTAACATCCCGAAAAATTAGAAATTGTAAAATTATGGAGCCCTGCAATATTTTGCAATAAACCCTAATTTGATTTGGATTTCATGGTGTTTCTTCAAAAATTTTTGGTTGAGGTTCCCTAAAGTGGAAATAAAAAGGAAACATACACATAAGGAGGTAAATTTAAATTTTAATTAAGAATCTGAAAAGATGATCCAGAAATTAGGAAAGAGGAATGGAAATAAAATCTAGGGGTTTATATAGAAAATTTTGCCCAAAAATATAGCAAGAAAAATAAATAAAAAAATATGTTGGATGAGGTTAGGCCAGCCAAAGCCAGCCCAACCCCATCGCTCCTTCGGCCGTACGGCCCAAATTCCCGACGGCCCGGCCCCCGCACGCAGCGCGCAAGCGCCACTGGCGGGCGGACCCCGCCCTCACTCCCGCTCTTCCTGGCAAGCGGGCCCGTGCACGTTCTCTCGCTGCCGCTGGCCCCGTCTCGCGTGTCGTCTTCCTCCTCCTCCCTGCGCGACCGCGCGTGCGCCTCACTCAGACGCTTTCATCCCCGTGGCGTCCATGCCTCAGCCAGCTCAGCCCGTGCCGTCCCGTCACCCGGTGGGAGCGTCTGCAAAGCCGTCACCGCCCCTGGCTTCGCCGCCCCCGCCTCTGGAACGAGCCGCCGCCTGCAGCTTTCCTCCGCCCGGTCACGACGCCGACCCACCTCCGGACTTCCTTGGCCCCGGGCGACTGCATCATCGTCATCACCGTAGCTCGAGGAACGCGTTTCGCCTCTCCGCCGAACCTCCCCGACACTCCCTCGCCGCCGGCCACCGTCGTCAACGACTCCTCGGCCCGACCCCTCTGCAGACCCACCTCAAAAGGATTCATTGCCCTATAGAGGTAGGCAAAGCCTCCCCGCACACTTGGCTATCAGCGCTAACTCTTCCCCCCCCCCCCCCGTTCCCTCGGCCGCGCGCGTTCGAGCCCCCGGCTCCGCAGCGCTCCGAGGTTGAACATTTCTTTTATTTCCGCCTGACAGGTGGGCCCCACCTGTCAGCCACTGCAGTCAGAACTGCTCGCTGTCCACTGGCCCCACATGTCAGAGAAACAAAGAATGAAAAAGAAAATAAAATGGAAAAATTAAAATGAATAGAGGCTGACAGTGGGCCCCACATGTCAGAATGGTAATATTTTTGGATTTGACTGGAACCGAAAACTTTGACTGCTTATAACTTCTTCATTTTAGCTCCAAATTGAATGAAACAAATTTCTAAATTCGTTTAAATTCAAGATCTATCTAATGGAACCAGAACCATAATTTTTGAGTTCATTTGAATTTCTGGTGATATTTTATTGATTGGTTGTTTTTCTTTTATTTGGGTATTCCGTACGATTAAATAGCCTACGAGGCTCAAGAGGAAGATATCGAGGCAGCAGCACAAGAAGCACCAGACCACCAAGAAACCGACCCCTGTGACCAAGGCGAGTTAACATCTTGATCATTCTGAACCTACGATTTTGCAAAGTACTTTCTTTTGAAATATCAACATGCATGTTGTTATTTCATGTGGCAAAATATGTTCATTTCCAGAAAAGATAGCTATACACCTACTGTAATTCTTGCTTATAATGATCCGTTGAAATGTTTGGTCATGTGAACCTTGTCGCCTTAGCAAAACTTATACTATCCTAGCCTTTATCAGTAAGTCCCAATAAATATTGCGATGCCTAGTATTGCTAGATAAAACGGGGGTACATATCTGCCCCAAAAACAACAATTGCAAAGTACGAAATGTTTTTGTGGGCAGTCATGGATGGAATGACTGTAGTGGGTGGACACAATATTTTTACCTCTGGAAAATCCTATAATTGCTTAAACACCTGGATGGATGGTTTGGGGGCTGGTATGTGGTGCGGTGGGAGCACAAATCATGAAATGTGGTAGAACCATCCGGGTGGCTTTAAGGACCGAATCTTGTCATGTCAACCCGTGTAAAACAGTACAACCACAAGTCTATAATGGGTACGATCTAGCTGAATAACTTGCAAGGGTCTAGTTCAGACATCACCGAGGGAAGTGGGTGCCAGGGTGTACTGGTTTACTCACAGTGAGGCACAGGGTGTACTGTACTCACACGGCGCAAGAGGGGGCTTCTGACTGTGGTGGTGTAACCCTTCAGCGGTGAAACCTCAGCGTGGGTGGTGACTAGCTAGATCGGAGTAAGGTAAAGGCTTTATGATAAATTATCTGGGTCTCATGCCTATGGAAGCATGTTGGCAAAAAGGATAGTTCATCTCTTGTGGTGAAAGTGTACCAACTCTGCAGAGTCAAAACTATTCGAATAGCCGTGCCCACGGTCATGGGCAGACATGGGAACTAAACTGGATATAGTTCTGTTTTAAAACAATGGAAACTGGGAATGAAAACTTGTAGGGCGAAGGACTGCCCTGGTTTGGAATTGCCCTGGGTGTTGTCCCAGTAGTACATTAAGCGGCTATAACGCTGAGAAGATGCTATATGGCACAGGCGCCATGTAATGGTGGATGGAATCTGTGTCAAGTATATGATCAACTTACTTTATAAACAAAGGTTTTGAGTTTAAAATTGCTAGGTCTCAGGGATTTCCTATAATTGTATTCAAAAGCACTCTCCGCAAAATAAAATGAGCCCCAGCCATCCTTTGATAGCCATGCATGTATAAATATTGCATTCTGTGTGTTGGCTTGCTGAGCACGGGGTCGGAGTGCTCATTCTCGCTCTTGCGATACAATTCAGAAACAGGAGTTCAAGAACACTACGCCTATGAGGAGGCCCCCGCCAACGTCGACGGAAGCAAAGGCGATAATTAAGGCGTAGGCCTCGGTGGTTAGGCATAGACAAGTAGACTCTAGGCGTTGTGTACATTTGTGTTACCGGGACCCTGGTGGCATATATTGTACACATTACCCTACTGGCCGCTTGCCTGTGGATTTGGGTTTGCTTTTGCTGTATTTCCGCTGTGCGTGTTTGTAATCATGACATTTGGCCTAGTCGGCCCCTTTTGTAAACTATCACCCGACGTGGTGTATATCAGTTTATGTAATATAATGGATGTTTATGCGATGTATGAAATGATTCAGCAATGTACCTGTGTGCACTAACTACTGATCCAGGGATTAGTGCAGTGAAACACAGTAAGATTCGGATTGAAAAATCCGGGTCTGACAGTGGTGCCCTCATGGTATGCGTCGAGGCGGATGACATGTGAGATATGCGGTCAAACTCGCTAAGACTCAAACCCTGGATGATGATGTTCCTTGCCTTTGCATTTGCCTCAACATCAGCCATGTTCCCGGTATTGATGTTCTCATCGGCAGGAACAACAAACTGGACCTTGACCTTGCGCCAGATGGCATACCCCTGAGCCTGGATGTATGTTTCCATTCGGCTCTTCCAGAAGGGGTAATCGATGCCATCGAAAATGGGCGGCTTGGTCGAGTACTTGTCCGTCGCCATGGCTCTTGAGACCGGTTAAGATCTATTGATTAGAGCTAACCGGCTCTGATACCAATTGAAGGACCGAAATGGCGACAGAGGGGGGGTGAATGTCGATCACTTAAAACTTCGTCCCCACACAAGTATCCACGATTTCTCTTATCTCCGATAGCTATAGAAGCTACGAAGAAAGCGAGCAAAAGCTTACTTGGAAGATTAAGCTAAGAGCATGAAAACCACTGAAAAACAAGCTCCAGGCAAATGAGACAACAAGCTGAGAGGAATACAAAAAACAGCAGCAAATAGCTCTTAAAAGGAAACTCCCTATTGCTGTTTTTGAATGCCAAAAACTGCTCTCGTGAACAATGCTCTTACTCCCAAATCTAGCCGAAACCAAGATCTCAAATAGCTGCTAATATTGAGCTGAAAGTACTGCAAGAAATACTAGCAAAATTGCTGCCAAAAGGATCAATAAATGATGTCAAAAAGGTCAAAAACTGCTGCTCATCAATAGCCAAATTCTGCTGGCTGAACTGCATTAAAAAGCAATGCATTGCATGCTGTTGGATAGCAGCAAACAGCAAGGCTTGCTGCCAAAAACTGAATGTAACAGCAGCTTAAAAATTGCAAGGTTTGCTTGCTAAAAACTGAAATAACAGGAGCTGCCAAGGGGATCAAACTAGCTCAAAATGTTGCTGCCGTACAGCTGAAAAGAACTTCAATTAGATCAACAAAAAGGCATGTTTATATGCTGCAAACAACAGCTGCTAGCTGGCTGCAAATTTCAGTACAGAACTGAAAAACCTGAAATTACAGAGTGCAGTCATGAAAACTTCAATTCCCTTTAAACCTTTGATCCTTTGGAGCTGAAACTTTGCAGAAATATTGGCAATAGACAAGAGCCTCTACAAGCCAAATTTCAAGTGATTTCACAAAGGGAATCACAGTCTACTCCAAAACCCTAGAAACTTGCCAAACTTAAGAGGAGAACACAAAAACTTAAATTCCCATCAAACCCTTGAACCTTTGGCCATGAGATTTTGCAGATAGCTAACTAATAGCCCATAGAGTCTTCATGCCAAATTTCAAAAGATCTCGCAAAGGGAATCACAATCTGCATCAAAACCCTAGAACTGCACAGCATGAACAGAGGAGACGAAATCTGAAAATCTGATATTACTCTTGATTTGCTTTTTGGGAAACCTGACCAAATGGTCTAAAACCAACATCCCATCATCAAGCAACCCATTTTACACCTCCAAAGCAGGAATCAACAAGAAACTCAAAAATCAAGAAATCTCAGAATGGGACATCGAAGAGAAAAATGAAACAGAGAGCACAAACTTCAGATTTTTCATTTCTTGAATCAAGATGAATACAGAGGAGTCCCGATACGCATGGACATTAGGACTAAAGGAGTGATTACAATCTCTCAATCCCTCATCTCCCTCTCAATCCTCAAGAACACCAAGAATCACACCACTTCTTGGGAGGAAGAACACACAGAGAGAGGAGACTCACATAGAAACCATCGTAGAGACACAGAGGGAGCATACTCTGCCTCCACCCACTCACACCAACTAAAGAGCTAAAGGAAACAACCTTCCCAAAGCCTCTTTTGACTAGTGTAAACCCTAATTCTTTACAAGTGCTCAAGTGGGCATGCAGCCCCTCAATCCTATTTATAGCCTTGGCTAACGGGGCTCCGCCCCATTACGCTTGCTAAATCCAACGGCGCCCGCTCCCGCTTGTGCAGCCTCGCGAATTTCCCGATTCGCCCCTCCTGCACCTTCTGGGAAGCTTCCGCGCTCCTTGCCTCGCACGCCTCGCAACCACCTCGAGTCTACGTCGTCTTCGACACATCCCGACCGTTCTGACCTCAGCGCCACCTGCGCCTAGTCCGGTCCACGTGTCTCGCCACGACTCCACCCGATGTCCTGCAGTCACACAGACAAGAAAACACGTCAAATAGCACCGCTCGACACATGAAAGCGTAAATACCATCACACTTACCACAGACGAAGTCCAAACCTGTCAAAACATTATAATATACATCCTAAGCCCAAATGACCAAGTTTGACCAAAGTCCGACCGAGCCCGATTGCGCCACGCAACGGCTCGACTCCGAACCACCCAAACCAAACTCGACTATCCTAAACCTTTGTCAATTACTCATCATTCACATGGAGTCACGACCACCTTGTCTCTCAAGCCCCTCCTCTCCTTTTATAGCGCTTGGCTAACGGGTTTCCGCCCCGTTACGCCCGCTACGTCCAACGGAGCCCGCTCCCGCTTGTGCAGCCTTGCGAATTTCCCGATTCGCCCCTCCTGCACCTTCCGGGAAGCTTCCGCGTTCCTTGTCTCGCATGCCTCGCAACCACCTCGAATCCATGTCGTCTTCGACACATCCCGACCGTTCTGACCTCAGCGCCACCTGCGCCTAGTCCGGTCCACCGTGTCTCACCACGACTCCACTCGACGTCCTGCAGTCACACAGACAAGAAAACACGTCAAATAGCATCGCTCGATACATGAAAGTATAAATACCATCATACTTACCATGACGAAGTCCAAACCTGTCGAATCATCTGAATATGCATCCTAATCCCATACGACCAAGTTTGACCAAAGTCCGACCGAGCCCGATTGCGCCACGCAACGACTCGACTCCGAACCTCCCAAACCAAACTCGACTTATCTAAACCAATGTCAATTACTCATCATTAACATGTGGTGACCTCCACATGGTCTCTCAATCTCCCCCTTGATGAGTATATTGACAAACTCCGAAAAAGCACAAAGTTGAGTTTGAAGAAGTCAAACATGGTCCAAAGAAGGGAATGAAGCTAATGACCATATCGACAGAAAGAACCACTAGAGCAACAACTGAAAGAGCAAATTGATCTCCAAAGCTCTAGAAAGATCCCAAATGACTTTTTCTAACCTATTCTCCCCCTTTTGGCAATTAACCCATCAAGAATGCAAGGGAGAAAATATGACATGTCAATGGATGTATATGGCTGAAGTTTGATTATTTCTAAGCATTTTGAGCCATGCGAATTATCCATAATGACCATAATGAGATACACCAAGCCATAACTCTATAAGAAGCTATCTAGATCATGACATGACATGTATAAGCTAGCTAGAACACATAGATGACAATCTGAAATATAGTACATGAAGTGAGAATGTCAAGTTATCAAGAAGTAAAGTCTAACTAGAGGTATCCAAGGATGATGCCGGCCATGTCAAGTAAGCTAAGCGGAACCAAGAAGCTAATATTGAGACCAACTAGAGTGTTATGCTCAAGAATGAAACATTAGCGCAAGTACTTGGTTCTTTTTGTAGATTAAGAAAATTGAGCACATGAAACATTGTCTTTTTAAAGCTCAGGGTTGTTTCTAACCCAAATTTTGTTTATGTGCTAGATCTCAAGCCTTATGCGACTACTCCAAGCAATAAGCTTAAGAAGATAGTCTAGGTCATCCAAAACTCCCCCTGAGTTCATGCCTCGTGCAATGGCAAGCCGTCTCATGAGAAAGAATTGGTGAAATCAGTTTTTTCGCACAAAAGAGATCTTTTTGCTTTGTAAACATGTTGTACTCTCTCATGCTACATCAGGAGACTAAAATAGCTCAAACTATGGCTCAATAAGAGATTCAACGCGCAGCTAAGCCTAGTTGACATGGCATGTATCATAAAAAGATAGCTCAAGAAGGACTAGACTCAAATGCTAGCATGACAAGTTTTAATTCAAGTTGAGCAATTTTAATTAGCTTATCATGGTAAAAGCTAGTCTACACATATGAAGTCATGATCAATCCAGTATATAAAGCACAAATCATGGCAAGGTGTACAACATTGAAAACATGTCATAACAGGATAATAATCAAGGCTCAAAGCAGTTATATTACAATGCTAAATGCTAAAATGCAGGAAAATCCAGCTCCCCCTTAACATGAGATGCAACTTTTAGTTCAAGTTGAGTTAAGTCAAAATTTAGCTCCAGAAGCTCCCAAATGAACTCCCCCTGAACCAAAGCAATAAACAAGAGAAGCTGGGAAAGAAAATCCAAACGGGCAGTCCTTAAAGCATATAAAAGATATAGAGGCAACTATGGCTCAGACTGACTCTCATCTACCCCATATGACTCTAGGACTATTAGACCGGTAATCTACCTCACTAGGGAGCAAACACGTACCCTGTCTACCCAAGGGTGGCCCGACCCTTGCTAGAACCTAAAAGCAGTGAGTGGGCTCAACCTAGTGAACGAAGAGAAGCGGCTAATAGAGCAGAACCCTAGATCACAAGATGAGAGAAGACGTCTAAGCAGCTAGACTAGAGAAACACTCTAACCTATGCTAGAAGGACTAAACCCGATGCAACCCAAGTGCAAAGTAACATAAATGAGACAGAAGCATAATCAATATAGTAATGTAGTAAAGTCCAAAGCTCCCCCTCACTACAGTCCATAAGGACAAACCACCCCAAGCTCTCCCCGCAGAGCTGAAAACCTCGAACTATCCAAAGGCTTGGTGAAAATGTCAGCCAACTGGTGGTCACTCTCCACAAACTGGAGCACTATATCACCCTTCTCTACATGGTCTCTAAGGAAGTGGTATCGGATATTAATATGCTTGGTCCGGGAGTGCTGTACTGGGTTCTTAGCAATGTTAATCGCAGAAGTGTTATCACAAAAGAGTGGAACACTGTCTATGACCAACCCCAAGTCCCGCAGGGTCGAAGCCATCCAAAGCACTTGGCTGCAGCAACTGGCTGTAGCTACATACTCGGCCTCTGCGGTGGACTGCGCAACACCAGACTGCTTCCTCGAAGACCAAGAAACGAGAGCTAGAGCAGCCAGGAGCTCCACTTCAAGGCTTCGGGGGTCAACCGCTCCAGACCCTGGGGCACGTGTCCCTTCCGGTCACCTTCCGCCAGGAGGGTAACAAAGGTAACATCCGGACAGAGCACATTCTTTTCGACGTTGTAGATTTCCCACACCCCTACAACGCCGTATTGGGGCGACCCGCCCTCAACTCTTTCGAGGCGATCCCGCACCACGCCTTTTTGTGTATGAAGCTCCCGGGCCCCGAAGGTATTATCACCATCTTCGGCGACCAAGACTTGGCCAGACGTGCCGACGGCGGCAGCCGCGTTCCGCATCGCCCGGTGCATGCCCTCTCCGGCGCACTCGGCGAGGGGCCCTCCGCCCCCGGGTGGACGCCCAAGCCTCGGCCCGAAGGCGGAGTCAAGAAGGTACCGCTCCAAGCGGAGGGACAGTTTGTGTCCATCGGCGAAGGGCTCCCTCCAGGGGTCGAGCGGGATCTGCTCCGAGTGCTTCAGAACAACGTCGACATCTTCGCATGGTCCCCGGAGGACATCAAGGGCGTGGACCGAGCAGTAATCGAGCATCGCTTGGCGGTCCGCCCCGACGCCAAGCCAGTCAAGCAAAGGCTTCGGCGTATGTCGATGGATCGGCAGCAGGCGGCCAGAGCGGAGGTGGCGAAGCTTCTTCGCGTCGGGGTCATCCGCGAGGTCCACCATCCGGAGTGGCTCGCTAACCCGGTGCTCGTCAAAAAGGCCAGCGGGGCCGGCGCATGTGCATCGACTTCACAGCACTCAACAAGGCGTGCCCGAAGGACAATTACCCCTTGCCGCGCATCGATCAACTGGTTGACGCCACTGCTGGGTGCGAACTCATGAGTTTCCTGGATGCCTACTCCGGCTACCACCAGGTGTACATGGCCGAAGACGACGAGGAGAAGACCAGTTTCATCACACCACTGGGGACGTTCTGCTTCGTCCGAATGCCCTTTGGCTTGAAGAACGCAGGCGCTACCTTCACCCGCCTCGTCGCCATTGCCCTGGCTGCCCAGCTCGGGAGGAACGTCGAAGCCTATGTCGATGACGTGGTGGTCAAAACTCGCCAGCTCGCCCTGCATGGCCGGGACCTCCAGGAAACCTTCGACAACCTCCGGAAGGCGGGCATCAAACTCAACCCCGACAAATGTGTCTTTGGGGTGCAGGCGGGCAAGCTCCTGGGTTTCCTCGTCTCCGGACGGGGCATCCAGACGAACCCCGACAAAGTAGACGCTATCCTGGGCATGGAGCCGCCCAAGACTACGAGGCAGGTCCAGAGGCTGGCGGGCCGCATGGCAGCGCTCAGCCGCTTCCTATCCAGGGCGGCGGAGCGGGGCCTGCCATTTTTTAAGACGCTCCGCGGGTGCGATGGATTTAGTTGGGACGAAGATTGTGCGAAGGCCTTCAACGAGCTCAAACAGCACCTCGCAAGCCTCCCCACTCTGGTCGCCCCAGCACCAGAGGCTCCCCTCCTGCTCTATCTGGCTGCGTCAGCCACCGCGGTCAGCGCCGTCCTCGTCTTGGAGGAAGGCGCCTTGCAGAGGCCCGTCTACTTTGTCTCCGAAGCCCTCCAAGGCGCCAAGACAAGATACACGGAGCTTGAGAAGCTCGCCTACGCGCTGGTCATGGCTTCCAGAAAGCTTCGGCATTATTTTCTGGCCCACCCGATCACAGTACCTTCCTCATTCCCCCTGGCGGAGATGCTGCACAATAAGGAGTCCACAGGGCGCATCGGCAAGTGGGCTGCCGAGCTCGCCCCTTTCTCCTTGACGTATGCTTCGCGAACAGCAATCAAATCCCAATTCCTGGCGGATTTTCTCGCCGAATGGACCCCGCCGGCCCAGCCCGTCCGGACGCACGATGACCCCGTCTGGACGCTTACAATCGACGGAGCTTATAGCGTCGCCGGCGCGGGCGTAGGGGCGGTGATAGTCACACCTGAAGGACAACGTTTGCTGTACTCGGCGCGCCTTGACTTCCCCGCCACCAACAACACGGCTGAATACGAGGCACTACTCTTTGGCTTGGCGAAGCTCAAGGCAATTGGCGCGAGACGGGTGCTGGTCCGCACCGACTCGCGCTTGGTGGCTGGCCATGTGGACAAGTCATATCAAGCCAAGGACCTAGAGTTGGCCAAGTACCTCGCGGCGGTAAGGGCGAGGGAAAGGCACTTTTTGGGTGTCACCGTCAAGGCCATCCCCCACGCGGAGAATGAGCAGGCCGACGCCCTCGCTAAGGCAGCCAGCCAGCAACTGCCCCCCCAAGGGGGCGTTCTACGAGACGTTAGCAAAGGCGGCCATCGAGCAGGACACCCGGGACGCGGCACTCGTCCACCGCATTAGTCGGCCAGGAGATTGGCGAGAGCCCATCTTCAATTTCTTGCAGGGCATCGCCGAGCCAGAAGACCCTGCCGAGCTGCGACGCTTGCAGCACCGTGCACGGTCCTTCCAGGTGTTCGAAGGAATACTCTACAAGAGAGGGGTTTGCGCCCCGCTCCTGCGCTGCCTCTCAACCGAGGGGGGAAGGGAGCTTTTGGCGGAGATCCACACGGGCGTATGCGGATCCCACTTGGCACCAAGATCGTTAGTCGGCAAGGCGTTCCGACAAGGCTTCTACTGGCCGACTGCCATCACCGACGCCCAGGACCTCGTCCGTCGGTGCCAAGGGTGCCAGTGGATGGCGCGCATTATCCGCAGGCCCCCGACGCGCCTCAACCCCATCCCCCCGGTGTGGCCACTGGCACGTTGGGGTCTTGATATAGTGGGACCACTTGCCCGAGCCCCAGGAGACCTTCGGTTCGTGGTAGTCGCGCTGGAGTGTTTTTCCAGATGGCCGGAAGCGGTTGCTCTGGCCAAAGTAACCTCGGTGGCCATACAGCGCTTCCTATGGCAAAACATCATATGCCGCTTCGGTGTGCCCCGGGAGCTCACGGTCGACAATGGCCTGCAGTTCGACGCCACCCTCTTCAAAGATTATTGTGACAGCATGGGCATTACCGTCCGATTCGCCTCGGTGGGGCATCCCCAGTCCAACGGGGCGGTCGAAAGGGCGAATGGCGCCATCTCCGCCGCCATCAAAAAGCGTCTGGTTGGATTGCCAAAGGGCAAGTGGCCAGGCGAGCTTCACAGCGTTTTATGGTCGCTCCGCACCACGGTAACGCGCCCGACGGGGTTCACGCCGTTCAAGCTCCTCTTCGGTGACGAGGCGGTGACACCTGAGGAAATCAAGGCCGGCTCGCGGAGGGTCCTCGTCCAAGCACCCGAAGACGAGCGCCGTGTGTCCTTGGATCTCCTCGATGGGATACGAGCCGACGCAGCCCACCATGTCGAGAAGTATGCACGGCAAACAGTGCGTACTCGGGACCGCTCTGTATGCCCGCGGGGGTTCAAGCCGGGGGATCTCGTCCTCAGAGTGGCGCTCCAGGCGGAGACCGTTGGCAAGCTGGAGTCCAAGTGGGAAGGCCCGTACATCGTGACAGAAGCATTGCCGAAGGGGGCGTATCGCCTCGCCACGCTCGAAGGACAAGCCTTCCAGCACACATGGAACGCGGACAGGTTGCGGCGGTACTACGCCTAGAAACAGGACAGCAGGCGTTCAGCCGCCGTCCTGTTGTTAGGCGATGCGCGCCCGCGCAAACGGGACTTCAATAAAGATTGCTGTTCCCAGAATACCCCCTGTCCGCGCCAAGCAGAACACGCGAAGTCCACGGACTTTAAATAAGGCGTAGCGTCGAGCCTAGCTCCGCACGCGAGAGTCTGCGGACTATAAATAAGACGTAGCGTCGAGCCTAGCTCCGCACGCACCAGTCCACGGACTTTAAATAAGACGTAGCGTCGAGCTTAGCTCCGCACGCGAGAGTCTGCGGACTATAAATAAGACGTAGCGTCGAGCCTAGCTCCGCACGCACCAGTCCACGGACTTTAAATAAGACGTAGCGTCGAGCCTAGCTCCGCACGCGAGAGTCTGCGGACTATAAATAAGACGTAGCGTCGAGCCTAGCTCCGCACGCACCAGTCCACGGACTTTAAATAAGACGTAGCGTCGAGCCTAGCTCCGCACGCGAGAGTCTGCGGACTATAAATAAGACGTAGCGTCGAGCCTAGCTCCGCACGCACCAGTCCACGGACTTTAAATAAGACGTAGCGTCGAGCCTAGCTCCGCACGCGAGAGTCTGCGGACTATAAATAAGACGTAGCGTCGAGCCTAGCTCCGCACGCACCAGTCCACGGACTTTAAATAAGACGTAGCGTCGAGCCTAGCTCCGCACGCACTCTACGGAGTATAAATAAGACGTAGCGTCGAGCCTAGCTCCGCACGCACTCTACGGAGTATAAATAAGACGCAGCGGGGGGACGCCTCTGTGCGCACTCTACGGAGTATAAAGAAGACGTAGCGTCGAGCCTAGCTCCGCACGCACTAGTCCACGGACTTTAAATAAGACGTAGCGTCGAGCCTAGCTCCGCACGCGCGAGTCTCCGGACTATAAAGAAGACGTAGCGTCGAGCCTAGCTCCGCACGCACTAGTCCACGGACTTTAAATAAGACGTAGCGTCGAGCCTAGCTCCGCACGCGCGAGTCTCCGGACTATAAAGAAGACGTAGCGTCGAGCCTAGCTCCGCACGCACTAGTCCACGGACTTTAAATAAGACGTAGCGTCGAGGTCCGCCTCCGCACGCGCGAGTCTCCGGACTATAAAGGAAGCCGTAGCGTCGAGATCCACCTCCGCGCGTGCCACCCCACGAAGTATAAGCGAGATGCGCAGACCTGCCCTTCGCGTTCGACGGCAGGTAACACCAAGCATAAGGTGCTACTTCGTTCCATTATGAAAGCAAAGGGATTGCATGGTTACAAGCATAAGAACCCGTACATCATCCCCCTGCCCTGCCCGACCAACCACTCAGCCTTGGTGCGGTGCGGACGAGTCCGTGCCGTCGTCGCCGCGGCGCTGAAGGACCCCTTCGAGCCACTGGAGGAGGTCCCCCTCCCCATGCAGCGTCTGCTGCACGGCGACCCTTGCAGCACCTTCCCCGAATCGGCCCCAGATCCGTTGGTGGAAGTTCTCCAGTTGTGGATGCGCTAGCTCCTGGGTATGCCTACACCCACGAGTATGAAGCAGGGCGAGGGCGAAGCACGCACCAACATAGCTGCAGTGCTCGTCGAAGGTTCTGGCGCCATGAAGAGCAACGCCGGCCCCCTCCTCGATCAGCCCGAGCGTCTCCGACAGGGCCTCCGGCCTGTGCGTAGTGTCTGGCACTCGGACGCACAGGTCTCGAAGGGTCTGGTTCAGAGACTCCATGGCCCGCCATGCCGACATGGACGCATTCTCCAGGGCAAGGCGGTTCCCGGCAACAGCCTCCACTAGCTGGGCGTTCTCCCCTTCTAGGGCGACGATCTGCTGGATGAAGGCGGCGCGCTCCTCCGCCGCGGCGTGCCGAGCTTCTATAGTTTCGTGCTGTGCGGCCGCTAGGGCACCCCCCAGCGCGTGACATTCCGCATCCTTCGCGGCGAAGGCAGTGTTTGCTTCATGAAGGCTGGCTTCCAGCACCCTCCGCTCCCGAACGCGGGCCTCGTCAAAGGACCGGCTGAGGGCAAGCGTCTGACAAACACAACAAAGTCAGCAGGCGTCCAAGCAGTACATTGCAAAGCCAAGGGGCCAGGTTTACCCTCATCTCGGACGCCTGTAGCGCGAGCGCCAGGAGTTCCCCCTCGCATGATGACAACACCTCCCGGTTGAGGCCGTGGTCGGCACGCTCGGCGGCTGCGGTAAGGTCGCAGAATATCTCCGGCCGGGGGAAGAAATCCGCGCGAGCGAGCCCTGGCACCAACGCGCCAGGATTTACCGAGGCCACAGCCACGTCGACGCCGGCGGACACCTGCGGGGCACCCTACACAAGGCGTCTGACTTCGCGCGTACCTCCGCTGCTCGATCCTTCGCCACGTTGGGGAGACTTCGTCTCGTCTGATGTTGGCAGAATGAGCGAGCAGATCGGGGAAAGTCTCGCGAAGTCAAGTGAAGAAAAGGACTCACGCCTACCTCCTGCGCCCCTGGTCGCGGAAGGAAGTGGCGCCGGTTCGACCACCCAGGAGGAGGCGGGCGCCTCGACAGTCGGGGAGAAGGTCTTCTCGGCCGCGCTGGACGCCGTAATCCCGCGGCAAGGCCCCGCAACAGTGTATCGACCCCCCGTTGGTGGCGGGGACTGCGTCCGAGGGCGTTTCGCCTGCGGGGGCACAGGCGATTCTTCCACGGCAGGACCGGCTCCGGTCACTGCCGCCCCCACGGTTTCCTCTATAGGGGGCATGCCCTCCACGGCCGCTACGGAGGATAACGCACCTCCCACCGTGGTTTGCCCGCCAGGGACGGCGCCACCCACCGGGTTGGCGATTTCCAACTCAACGATGGCTGCGAGCCCGAGCACGGGCTCGTGGGCGTCGGTAGAAGGTGCCAGGGGATCCGTGGCGGTGCGCCCCTCCAAAGCAGTATGCCCAGTCCTACCGCCGGTCGCACGCCCCGTCTCAGCCGGGCTAGCCGTCGGAGGGACTGATGAGTCGCATACGGCAGCCGGGGAGCGGGCCCGGCGCCGCGAAGGTAGCATCCCCATGGGGCTATCACCATTCTGAGCGCCCGGAGTCCCGCCAGGAAGCTCTTCCGGCACCGCACGCTCGGGCACGGCAATGCCCAAAGCCTCGCAGGTGCGGTTTACCCGCCCCTGCTTAGCCGCCTTGATTGCGGCCTCGCGAGCCCGGTGCTCCTTAAGCGTGTATGGGCCGAGGAGCGCCGCAACCGCGCGCTCCGCATCTTCTAGCTGAGCCACTACGCAGGGGATCATGCCAGTTAGGCAAAAGCCAAACAGATATAATGGCGCGCGTAAAGCGTGCTGGGCAACTTACAAGGGGCGGACGGCGGCAGCAGCCGCGACACGGATGGGTCGAACCCGTCCTCACGGGGGCCATTCTGTTGAACATACTTCCCCCGGGAGGAGAGCGGCGACGCCCCGTACATTGTGAACTCCTCGGCTAGGTCGCGCACGCTCATCCGACGGGTGACACCGACAAGGCTCTGTAGCTTCCGCATGTCGTCGATCTCCGCCGTCACACCCGGCGTACTGTTAAACGAGATCGGCCCACCTCGGCACTGCATTCTGCTCGCATCGGTCACGGTGTAATAGAACCACCACCGCGTCCAGCCGGCCGCCCATTGCCCTGACGAGGCGGGCACAGGGAACAACGTCGCGCAGGACGCCCGGAGCACGAAGTCCACACCGCCGAAGTTGGACACCGCCCCATTAACCTGCCTGGGTCGACAGTGTGCGTCGTGCAGGGTGGCGAATAAGCTCGCACTGGGACGCCACCCTTCCGTCCGCATCGCCCGGGAACAATCGCCTCCAGGGCCCCGGGCTTCGGCTCCGTCTCGCCCCGACGGGGTAGGCGAGCACCATCGCGCTCCACAATCTTCCCCTCATCCATGAGCCGCTGCAGTGTTCCTTCAGTCATGCGGCTCTTTCCCAGCACGCGGGAGCAGGAGCCTCCCGAGTGCTCCACGGCGGTCCACCACTTGTTGGCGCGTGAGCTCCCCCGCGGCACCAGTTTGTACTCCTGGGAAGGAGGGGTCGTCTCGCCCTGGCCAGGCAAGGCACCGCTGCGGGGGTGGTAGGAGGCGTCGTCATGGCTAGCCATCGCTCTTGGCAACAAGGGAAGAAGAAGCAGGCAAGGGAGCAACTGGCGTGACAATTAGCACGGGCGGAAGCGAAGCGGCAGATCAAAAAGCCAAGCAAGAAAGGGTGCCCCCACTTCAACATTAGCACCTTATAAAGGCCGCTCGCCTGCCTTGTGGCTCAGTACACAGACGGATCAAATTCCCAGCGGTTCGGCTACCCAAGATATGGAAAGAAGAACCGCCGGAACATAGAGGGCCGTGCTGGGTAGGTGGCCAAGCAGCGCACAACGCCCCCACATCTTCCACACGAGCCCAGCTTCTCGGGGGACGAGGCGAACGGCCGCGGTCACGCAACCGCCCACATCCCATGACGCGCCAGTCGTGAATCGCCACGTGCCCCACCTGCAGCATGGCAGACTGCACGACGGGACAGCCTGCCTTCTGCCAGGCCAGGCGTCGGCGCGTTTCCAGCCGCCATTAAAAGCGCACTACCAGACTGCAAGGTCACAACAGCCCCGGAGCGCAATCATACCGGCGCCAAGCTCCGATCGCAGCGCAGGGGGCTTCGACTAGGCGCCAGCTTCGCTGCCACCCGTTCGAAGGGTAGGGGATGGAGCGCGCACGTCTACTTCAACTAGGCGCCAGCTTCGCTGCCACCCGTTCGAAGGGTAGGGGACGGAGCGCGTGCGTCTACTCCAACTAGGCGCCAGCTTCGCTGCCACCTGTTTGAAGGGTAGGGGACGGAGCGCGCGCGTCTACTTCGACTAGGCGCCAGCTTCGCTGCCACCCGTTCGAAGGATAGGGGATGGAGCGCGTGCGTCTACTCCAACTAGGCAACAGCTTCGCTGCCACCCGTTCGAAGGGTAGGGGACGGAGCGCGCGCGTCTACTTCGACTAGGCGCCAGCTTCGCTGCCACCCGTTCGAAGGGTAGGGGACGGAGCGCGCGCGTCTACTTCGACTAGGCGCCAGCTTCGCTGCCACCCGTTCGAAGGGTAGGGGACGGAGCGCGCGCGTCTACTCCCACTAGGCGCCAGCTTCGCTGCCACCCGTTCGAAGGGTAGGGGACGGAGCGCGCGCGTCTACTCCAACTAGGCCCCAGCTTCGCTGCCACCCGTTCGAAGGGTAGGGGACGGAGCGCGCGCGTCTACTTCGACTAAGCGCCAGCTTCGCTGCCACCCGTTCGAAGGGTAGGGGACGGAGCGCGCGCGTCTACTCCAACGAGGCGCCAGCTTCGCTGCCACCCGTTCGAAGGGTAGGGGACGGAGCGCGCGCGTCTACTCCAACTAGGCGCCAGCTTTGCTGCCACCCGTTCGAAGGGTAGGGGACGGAGCGCGCGCGTCTACTTCGACTAGGCGCCAGCTTCGCTGCCACCCGTTCGAAGGATAGGGGACGGAGCGCGCGCGTCTACTCCAACTAGGCGCCAGCTTCGCTGCCATCCGTTCGAAGGGTAGGGGACGGAGCGCGCGCATCTACTTCGACTAGGCTCCAGCTTCGCTGCCCCCCGTTCGAAGGGTAGGGGACGGAGCGCGCGCGTCTACTTCGGCTAGGCGCCAGCTTCGCTGCCACCCGTTCGAAGGTTAGGGGACGGAGCGCGCGCGTATACTTCGACTAAGGCGCCAACCTCCGCCAACACCATCCCAGGCTTCCGGCTAGCCAGCCACAAGCCCGGAGACATTCACAGGCCGCAGGGGACGGAGGGGGCCAAAGGACTCGACGACATGGCTTCGGCCCTGTGAAGCCCTTCACCATGAGAGGCTCCTGTCGTAGGGGTGGCCCCCACCTAAGCCCAGCAGGCCTGGTAAGAGGTTATGAGGCCCAGAATAGGCCATGTGTAATGACATAACTGCCCCCAGAGGGGATAACCAGATGTAAGGGTATAACTGTAAAAGCACTCCTCATGTGCATATATATATGAGCATAAGCCATGGGGAGAGCCCAGGCCATTACACTCAACTTCATTACTCTCCACTACCATCTCTCTCTCTCTGTTTGGTCTGTAGCCACAACAGAAGGCACTCTTGACGTCCATCTGGTAGAGCTTGAAACCCTTAGAAGCTGCAAAGGCAAGCAGGATTCTAATGGCTTCAAGTCGAGCTACAGGGGCAAAGGTCTCCTCGAAGTCTAGACCCTCAACCTGGGAAAACCCCTGAGCTACCAGTCTAGCCTTGTTTCGAATGACTACCCCATCCTCACTCTGCTTGTTTTTGAACACCCACTTGGTTCCAATGATATTGTGACCTCGCGGGGGCTCAACAAGCGACCAGACCTTGTTTCTCTCAAAGTTTTCTAGCTCTTCATGCATGGCATTGACCCAAGACTCATCGGAAAGAGCATCAGTAACATCTTTGGGCTCAAATGAGGCAATGAAAGCAGAATGGAGACAGAATTGAGATAAGCCAGATTTTGAGCGAGTCACTCGCTCGAAAAGGTCTCCAATAATCTGCTCTGAAGGATGAGCTTTCTGAACATGTCTAGGAGGTCCTGGATGAGATGAAGAAGTGACCTCTACCTCATGAGCAGAAGAGGTAGGAACAGAGCCACTAGCTCCAGAAGACGCAGAAGGCAAGGGATGATCGCCTCGGAGTGCGGTGGAAGACGGCACCTCAAGGGGTGGATGAGGGACTGGATCGGGTAGACAACCCTCATCTCCATCATCCTCATCATCCACGAAGATGGGCTCGGACTGCTCTAAAGAACCTGAGATATCGGGCCTAGTCCCCGGACTGGCCTCATTGAAGGTCACCTCACAGGTCTCTACCATTTTACTAGACTCGCAGTTCCAAACCCTATAAGCCCGCGAAGAAGGCGAGTAACCTAGAAAGATACCATCACAAGAACATGACTCGAACTTGTCTAGGTCCCGGACTTCAGAATAAAGCACTTGCAACCAAAAACACGAAAATGAGAGACGCTGGGCTTTCGCCCGTATCTCAACTCATAAGAAGTGTGGTGCAAGTGTGCCCTAAGAAATACTCGATTTGAGACATGGCACGCGGTAGCTATAGCCTCAGCCCAAAACTTCCGCGGTGTAGAGTACTCATCAAGCATCATCCTGGCCATCTCGACCAAGGTACTGTTGTTCCTCTCCACAACGCCATTTTGTTGTGGGACGTGCGGAGAAGAGAACTGGTGCTCTACACCTGTCTCACCACAGAAACTCTCAAAGCAGGAATTCTTGAACTCCGTGCCATTGTCACTGCGAATCGCTCGTAAGGCACCCGGGAGCTCAACAGAAAGCCTACCGAAAAGACCTCGGAAATATGAAAATATCTCATCCTTCGAGGCTAAGAAAAACACCCAAGAAAATCTCGAATAGTCATCAACCACAACAAGAACATACCACTTCCCTCCGGCTGACTGCACTCGAGCTGGTCCAACAGTGTCCACATGGAGCAGTTGTCCCGGTGCATCAGTCATGGTCACAGTGACCGGAGGATGTGAAGCGGCAATCATCTTGCCGTGCCGGCATGGAGCGCAAACAAGATCTTTGACCATTTTGAGCTTCGGCAGACCACGAATGAGGTCGTGGCCGCTAACTCGGGTCAAATGGTCAAATCCAATATGACCAAGTCTCCTATGCCAGAAGGTTAAATCACGGGACTCTGAGGCAACCAAACACCGGAGAGGATCACCAGAAGAATCAGAAAAATCAGCGCGAAAGATCCTCCCATAACGAGAAATCCCGCAAACCAGACTACCCGAAGAATCAAGAATTTTGCAAGCGTTTTTCTTGAAGCTCACCTCGAAACCGTCATCGGTAAGCTGAGAAACGGAAAGCAAATTGTACTGCAGCTTACTAACCAAGGCAACATCCTTAAGAATAAAAGAAGCATTAATACGCACAGTACCTTTGGCGATGACGCGCCCAGACGAAGCGTCTCCGAAGGTGATCGCCTCATCACCTGGAGCGCGGGCTAGGGAGGAGAACCAACGGGAGTCTCCGGTCATATGACGAGAACAACCGGAGTCTACAAGCCAAACCTTCTCCTTCCCTACCCGGCGAACCTGAGTCAAACAGAGAGTAAAGTCTCAGTACTGGGTAAATCAAGAGTGATTTTGGCACCCAATACTGAGTAACACGTGGAGCAGATGAAGTAGTCAAACACGACTGACCTCTATCTACCATACGCTCTCCGTGACTCAAAGAAGCAGAAGGTCTGTGAGCAGACCTGAAGCTGTTGTGGGGTCCGACTGCTACGGGAGAGCGAGTCGGAACACCGACAACACGCAGATCACGCCGTGGGTAACTGTCTCGACGGGGAAAGCGAGATGTACCCTCAGGACGGCGGAAGTCACGACCCGGAGCAGCACGAGGATGAAAACCAGAAGACTCAGAAAAACCAAGTCATCGATGCTGCCCAAACCTGTCAGAAGCAAACTTGGACTTCGTGCTAGTCTTAGGTGCACTCAGGATCTGGGGCTGACCCTGAATACGCCTAAGTGCCTCCGCACGGTCTCTACGCGCAATCCTGGCACGCCTGAAGCACCGATCGACTGTGTGTCCATCCTTCTGACAGAAGGTGCAGTGGTACCTCACCTTCGAAGAGGTGGAAGTAGCACGCGAGGGCTTCGGCTTCTGAGAAGCCGAAGTAGCAGGTGGACTCACCTTGCTGTTAGATATCCCTTGGACAAAGCCCGCTGATTTGAATTTGACCTCATCAGATCTGGGCTCGACCTCGATCACACCTCCCACTATGGGTTTGAGAATAGCAGGAGGATGCTTCCTCATATCCTCATAGAAATCATATCCTAGACCTTGATTGAACTTACAAATCTTGGATTGGTCTAGAATAAGATTAAGCTTCTTCTTGCCTCCTACAAATCTCTCAAGAGTGTTCATAAGATACTGACACTCCCGAAAGAGAGAGGTGCAAGAAGAGTAGGGAGAAGAGGGAACAGCAGGAGGTAAGGGAGCAGAAGAAGAACCAACAGTAGAGGAAAGAATGGCTTGTGCACACACAGCCGACTCTGAGGGGACAGTCCTACTACTAGCAGGTTGGTTCGCGTCTCTAGGCATCTCACCCTTGGCCTGGGGCTTCTCCCCCACACCATCAATCACATCACAACCAGATTGTGGCTTCTCTAGTAAGTCCTTAGTTAGCTTCACACATTTGTCATTCAAAGCAACGAGTTCAAGTTTTAGTTTATCACAACTAATGCATGGTGAGCTAACAGGATCCTTAGTCGCATACTGAGCCATTTTCTTGTTGTTGTCAATCATTTCTTGAAACTGTTTTGAGACAGATTCAAGTTCAGCAGTTAACTTTGGACAGTTCAAACATGAATCAATAGGCTCAAGTAAAGAAGCACTCAACTCAGCAATCTTGTGATCTGCCCGTTTTAGGTTCATCTTCAATTTATTACAGTTTTCACAAGACTCAGGCAGATCTAACAGCATGGTGTAAAGACCTCTAAAAGCATTGTCCTTATCCTCACATGAGGTGCAAGCAATAGTCTCAACAGGAGTAGATGAAGTAGAAGCAATCCTACTCATTTCTAGTTCAGCCAAGAGACTAAGATTCTCCACCTTAACAATGTCAAGTTCAGAGGACAGACTATCATGCGATGTTCTTAATTTCTCCATGTCACCGAGCAAGACAGAGCATGTATCACAGTCGTCACTAGAGGGACCAGATGTAAGAGCAATAATCTCTAGTGACAATCTGTCTACTTCCTTCTCTAACTCAGTACACCTAGCCCTAGCTCTAGCATGAAATCCACCTAGTTTAAGAAAAGCATGATTGAGTTGGTCGTAGGTGGGGCATACCTCGTCTGAGTCGGAGTACAGCTCGTTGTCGCTGAGTTCTCCCTCGATCCTAAACCCCTGATCCTTTGTGCATGAAACTTTGGGACTATATTAGCAATACCCAATAGACTTTCCAGACCCAAATTCATGCCATCACAGCAAGGAAATCAATAGCTGCACTTAAACCCTAGAATTTCAGGGAAACTTCAGAGAAGGCTCACAAAATCCAAATTACTTCATGGTCTCAAATCCTTTGCTAATAAGATTTTGCAAATATGTTAGCAATAGCAAGAGGAATACTCAGACCAAAGATTAAGCCAACTCCTCAAGGGAATCAAGATCTGGACAAAACCCTAGAACCTGAGACTATGAACAGAGGAGGCCAAAAATGCAAATCTGAGATTAAAAAGAAGTTTGCTCTTGGGAATTCGATCAAATGATCTTGTGGCACTATCCCATCATGGAGCAATCCATTACTCAGACCAAAGATTAAGCCAACTCCTCAAGGGAATCATGGATCACAGAAAAGAGGATCGAAGAACAGAGAGCAAAAAGGGACTCAAGTACTGAATCAAACTCAAATAACATCATCTTGGATTGATAATGAGGAAGAGAGATACATGATTGCATAGAGTATCAACTCATAACATCCCTACAACCCCATACATGCTTGGATTACAAGAACTCCCTCAAGAACTCACACAGAGCACTCACATTGGAACCATCGAAGGGGGACAAGCAGGGAGCACAGCTCTGCCTCCTCCACCCACTCTCAACTACTAAAGCCTAAAGCCAAAACCATCTCTAAAGACTCTTTTGACTAAAGGAAACCCTAAAACCCTCTCAAGTGCTCAAGCGGGCATGCAGCCCCTCCTCTCCTTTTATAGCGCTTGGCTAACGGGTTTCCGCCCCGTTACGCCCGCTACGTCCAACGGAGCCCGCTCCCGCTTGTGCAGCCTTGCGAATTTCCCGATTCGCCCCTCCTGCACCTTCCGGGAAGCTTCCGCGCTCCTTATCTCGCACGCCTCGCAACCACCTCGAGTCCACGTCGTCTTCGACACATCCCGACCGTTCTGACCTCAGCGCCACCTGCGCCTAGTCCGGTCCACCATGTCTCACCACGACTCCACTCGACGTCCTGTAGTCACACAGACAAGAAAACACGTCAAATAGCACCGCTCGATACATGAAAGCATAAATACCATCATACTTACCATGACGAAGTCCAAACCTGTCGAATCATCTGAATATGCATCCTAATCCCATACGACCAAGTTTGACCAAAGTCCGACCGAGCCCGATTGCGCCACGCAACGACTCGACTCCGAACCACCCAAACCAAACTTGACTTATCTAAACCAATGTAAATTACTCATCATTAACATGTGGTGACCTCCACATGGTCTCTCACATTCATCACTGGTTTTAGAATCACAAGCAAAGGCAATGAGAACATCTCCATGAAAACCTTCTTTAGTGACAACGGTGGCTCTACATTCATCATCTTGTTGATTCTTCTTAAAATTGTTATTCCTCTTCTCCTTGTTTTGCAATTTCCAGCACTTGGATATGTCATGATTATCCTTCTTGTAATACCTGCATGACTTCCTATTATTGGATTTAGATCTGCCTTTGTATCTGCTTTTTCTTTTGCCTTTTTAATTACCGTTTGAACCCTTCTTGTATTGCCTGCCGCGGACAAACAAACCTTCTACATGTGTACTTGAACTTTCACCGGGAACCATGAGTTTCATCTTTTCTTTAGTATACAGAGCTTCATAAACTTCACTGAGAGTATGTCAGACCCAGATTTTATAATCCGGAATCTACTGTGTATAGCTGCACTATTCCCTGGATCAGTAGATAGTGCACACAGTTACAGTAATGGACATCAAATTACATATCATGCGGAATCATAAATAAAATAATAAACTTACTCATGAGCCGATTAGGCCGAAATCAATAAATTGCAGCAGCGGAAAGCACACAGGTGAGACCTTCAGGACTTGCCCACAGGCAGCCAACTGGAGGTTCGCGACCTAGCCCTTGACATCTTCATCTTCTCTGCCAGCTTGTCCAATCTTGTTGCTGAGGCGAAGTGATTTGATTCCTGAATCTGAATTTTTGTCGCAAAAGCGAGCGTGAGCACTCCGACCCCGTGCTCCGCGAGCCAACACACAGAATGCAAGATATAACATGTATGGCTAATCAAAGGATGGCTTAGGTTTATTTTACTTTTGCGAAGAGTGCTTTTGAATACAATTATATAAAAATTCCTAAGACCTAGCATTTTGAACAAAAGCATAATGTTCAGGAACATGCAATATTAATAGTGATTCAGATTCCATCCACCGTTACATGGCATCTGCACCATATAGCAATTCTTCAGCGTTATAGCCGCTTAACTTACCACTGGGACGACACCCAGGACAATTCCAAACTAGGGCAGTCCATCGCCCTTTCACTTTTCCATTCCCACCCACAAAGTATTTTGAAATAGAACTATATCTGGTTAAGTTCCCATGTCCGCCCTTGACCGTGGGCACGGCTATTCGAATAGTTTTAGACTCTGCAGAGTTTGTACACTTTCACCACAAGAGACAATCAACTCGTTGCCCCACACGATTCCCTAGACGTGTGGTTGAGCAGACCATCACAGTGACTTTTCAAATTATCGAGTCCTTTCTCTCATCCCACTATATGGGCTTCTCCCATTTGCGATGGGTCCCATCTAATTGCACGGGATGTTTCTCACTGCTACTAGCGTACGGGCTCCCCTCCCCTCTGCGCTAGTACGACTGAGAAACTTCACCCTACCTGGTGTCCCTTCAGGCCCCCTTGCCATAGCATAACCCCATCAATCCACTACCAGTGAGATGAGTCCGGGATTTCGATAAGTCTACTTAGCCAAGTTGTACTTTACAGACTTGTGGTTGTACTGTTTTACCCGGGAGGTCATGACAAGATTCAGTCCTTAGTGGTATCTGGGCGGTCTACCACTAACCCACTTTGTGCTTCCACCGCACCTCACATACATACCCTCGAACCATCCCGCCCAGATATTTAAGCAAGTTGGGGATTTTGGAAATATAAAATAATTATATCCAACATATACCAGTCATTGCCACCATGACTGCCCAACCAAATTTTCTCATGATTAAAGTGATGCTTGGGCGTTCTCGCGCCCATGAATACCTAAGCGATACTAAGCATGGTATATAATTACGGACTTATTTTCAAAGGGTTACTATTATAATTTTGCTAGGGCGACAAAGTTCGCACATTCAAATATTCCAAAGGAGGAGTAATATTATCCAAGGTAAACAATGGGCATATAACTAGAATCTTAAATTAACATGTATTTGCATATAAAATAACAGAATGCAATTTGATAATTTAAATCAAAGTAATTTGCAAAAAGGGTAGGTTCAACATGATCAAAGTATTGACTCGCCTGGCGCAGTTACCGCGGTCTTGAGCTCACACGATGCTTTTCTCTTGGGCTTCTACTCCTTATCATCACTTCGCTCCAACCATGCTTGATCCGTGGAATCTTCGGGGATCCAGTTTCTAATTACGCGATAAACGACTGAATCCAAATAAAAGCGAATAACTCAAAAAGATCCAAATAAAGCCGAATACACTCAATTTAGTTTTATTACGAGTTAATGGGTGATTTGGGTTATTTGATGTAAGGTCGCTGGTAAACTACGATGGCTTGATCTTTTTATTGACAATTTCTTTTGTTATTTTGATATTTATCAGGGAAGTTCCATGAGTTAGGTTAATCCTATAGATTGATATGTTTTGTCAAGCGTTGATTCTTAGGGCATGTGATATACATATGTAGGTAAGGCCTGCAACTTTTAGCTTATTAAGTTAAGCTTATAGCCTATGTTTTTGACACCGGGTGTTATGATATTTTATGTACCTCCCTGAATTACTAAGCTAAGTTTAATTGGGATTAGGGTTTATCTACACGGGTCCCAGCTTGCTATATACGTATATATACTACCAGCTTGTGTTATAATTTAATTGATGGTTCTATTATTATCTTGTTTATACTTTAGTTGTTATTATGCTTAATTTTTATTTCAAATTTTGGTTTAAACTTAGCTATCTGAGCAATGCTTGATATGTATCATTTTATGTGACCATATTCACTCGTGCTATTGGTTACACATTCGACTAGAGTATTTATATGTCCGTGATTTTGTTTTGACTCTTGATGACCGAGGGCGATTATATTAAAATGTGTCTTTAAGGTTTGTTTAATGGTGGCATGACAAATATTGGGCATATATGTTTACATGCTAATTAAGGGCCATCCTTATGGAATATAGACATTTATCCAAGTCACTTCTCCTTCCTAATGCCCTTAACAACTAATCAGATTTACACTTTAAACATCATGGTCACACTAACTATTTACCAGGACAACTAATCCGAATTTAATTCATACATAACCTCTCCAAAGCCTTATCTAAATTCTATTAGCCGCCACATATTATCCCTAATTTTTCCTTAGTTCATCCCTTTATTTATGATTTAAACTTTAAAAATAAATGCCCGAGACATACTAATCATACATATATGGTTATAACCAATCCATGAATAGGCATTTATTAAACTCACATACATTCTATTAAGGTTGTACCTTGTATGGATGCATTATTTTTATTAACTTTTTGACCATACACTAAACCACATTTTATTAATGCCTTTAATTGTTAATTAGTCCTCAAGTGATTATTTAAACTATATTAATTACTTATGTAGCAATTATTCAAGCATCAAGCCTTATATTACATTGTCTTTATTTCTTATCTAATGATTGCTCACATAGGATTTAACATACCTTAGCTATTAACATATAATGATTTACTGATCCAAGATTAAATTTTGTCCAGCTCATCTATAACCGAATTAATTCTTAGCATCTTTATGAATCAAATTACTACTTCTGTGTGGTTTCACTGGCCACCGTTTTGCAAAATGGGCCAAAAACTTTTTACTCCTAATACCGCGCGGGGAGGGGAGATCGAACCCAGGCGGCAACACTGACCACACGCTCGGCTAGCCAGCAAAGACCCAAGTGTTACCTGTCGGAAGCGGGGACGGGGTGGCTTTTAACCCGAGCGGCAGCAAGGACCCAAGACAGGGGGAACCCGGTGGCGTTCGGCGGCGGGCTCACCGGAGAAGGAGAGCCGGTGAGTTTCGGGCGGCAGCAAAAATGGGTTCCCCGCACCATGTGGAGTCCACTGGGGTGGTCGTCCGGGGTCGTGGGAGGCCGGGGAGGGGTCGGCGGCGAGCGGCGGCGGTGGCTTGGAGGGAACTTCGACGCCGGTGAGGTACGGTTCACGGGGAGCTTGGGGAAGGCCGGAGATGAGCTCACGGTACTCTGGAGATGGCGCGGGAGGAAGGGATTGTACTTTGGTGGCGAGATTTGGCGGGGAGCGCGGTGGTCGAGGTTGGGGAAGGAGGGTGGCGCCGGCAAAGGAGAGGGTACTAGAACCCGTTTGTTGGGAGGATAAGGGAGTGTGGAGTGCGGGGAAGACGTTGGCGAGCTCGGCGGCCTTTATTGTTGCGCGGATAGGGCTAGCACCGGGAGGCTCGCCCGTGCAGTCACGTCCGTGAGCGGCGGAAGCAGCGGCGGGCGCAGGCGGCAGTGGTAGGGCAACGGAAGTGACCGGGTAGCTGCGGAGGATCCTGAGGGAGGATTTGGGGCATGATGGCCTGCAGATAGCGTCGCGCTCTGCGTGAGGCGATGGAGCGGAGCGGAGCAGCGGGCGTAAATGGCGACGGGACGGCGGTGGGGCCCTGTAGACGCGCGGGGGAGGGCGCTGGGGACCGCTGGTCCGAGACATGGCGCGGGGAGAGAAGGAAAGAGGGAGACGCGGCGCGAGCTCAGCCATGGAACGGGGAAAAGAAAAAGGAGAGCTAGGCGCAGAGGGAGGGAGAAAGAAAGAGGAAGCTGGCAGGAGCCAACCCAGCGGCGGAGAGAAGGACGTGCGGGTGAGGCGCGGGGCCCGCAGGACCAGAGAGAGAGAGAGGGCGAGATGGAGGGGAGGCGCGCGTGCAGCGCTCGGGCCCGCGAGGCCAGGGAGAGGTGCGGAATGGAGGAGGGGCCCGCTGGCCAGCGGTGTAGGCGGGGGAAAAACGGGGGAGCTGGGCCGTTCGGCCAGCCTTGCTCCAATTTTTTTTAATGTTTAGTTAGTGTATGTATATACATGTTCATGCATACAGGTATATACATATTCATACATTAGTACACATATTCTTATTGACTCCTATATTTGTTTCTGCACATATATATTTATTCTATTTATGTACATATACATACATGTATTTATCCCTTTTTATTTATTTATTTGCACCTTTATTTTATATACATGTATATATATTTTCTTCATGCTTACTATTATTTATTTATTTTGTTTCTTTTATATAATTATATTTTATGTCTTGCTTATCTTTCTAAGCCTTCTGTACACATGTTGGAATTTTTTTTCCAAGATTTGCATATTCCCTTTTTATGGCATTGTTAATATTAGTTTTATTTTTGAATCTTTTCTAAAATCTTTGAATCCTCCCCCAATTCAGAAAAATGCCATAAAATCCAAATTTCAACAAAACATATTATAAAATAATACCAAAGCTTCATATTTTAAATTTTAAATTTTCCCAGGATGTTACAAATCTACCCCCCTTAAATGAATCTCGACCCCGAGATTCCGGTAGAGTAGAAGGGAGCAGGGGAGGTTACATCTGGCTAGCAATAGGCTGTAAAGTTTAGCTTGTCGTGACGATCTTGCAATCCTCTTGCTCTGGCGTAACTAAGTCTATTACCAATTGTTGTACCTTCAAGGTAGTCATACATCATAGCAGTACTTCCAAAAGTAATTATACACCATAGTAGTCCTTCGACATTCTTGTCTTGCTACCCCCCTTAAATAAAGGACAACTGACATTAGTCATCTTCCTTGGCTTTGGGCATGACAAGCCCTATGGCGGCTTGGAGACTCGTCCGTTGTATCTCAGCTGCTTTGGTCAGCAACAGGTTGATGGAGCAATCCTTGGGGCAGTGGTCTTGTCCTTCACAGAGAAAACAGGTGATCTTTCTTGTTGGACATTCTCCAGGTGGGTGGTCTCCTTCACAGTTGGTACAGCTTGCAGTATACTGACTTTTCTCATGTCCTTTTTCTCCACAATGCCTACATGCTATTAGGTTCGTGAGGCTGTCGTCCGGGTAGTGATATTTCTTGCAAAATGAACAATAAGGAACTGGGCAATTGTAGCTGTAATGACCAGTTTGCCCACAAGTGAAACAGGTTCCTTGTCCAACTTGTCGTAAAGGAGGGCAGTATTGTGCGACATGTCCTGCTCTGCCACACTCACTGCATATATTATTCAGTGTATCTTCCTGGTCTAGTGACAGAGCTTTTGCAACTTGTTCTTCTTCGTCGGAATTGAGACTGATGGTGACGGCATCCATTATTCGCTTGTTTTTCCTCTTGATGGGGCAATTCCTCAGGTAATGTCCCGGGTCGCCACATCCGAAACACTTGCTTTGCCTCTTCTGAGGGCCTTTACAAGAGCGATGTCCAGTTTCCTGGCCATAGGAACAAGTGTCATTCTTTTGGGGTTTACTTGGTGCAGGACTGCTATTATCTTCATAATGATGGCTTCTCTTTGACTTTTCCCGTAGAGCGAAGTCATGTGATGGTTGGTACACATGGTTGGGACTATTGCGAGCATCAATTATTATCCTTCCTCTCTTGCTTCTGACTGTGGTAGTGGCCTTGCTCCTATCCATTGGGCCTGATAGGATTTTCCAGAAAAGATGAGAGGGAACGGCATGAGGTGAGTATTAAATCGTAAAGATAAGATACTCTAAACCCATTCAAATTTTTAAAGCAAGCTGTCCCCGAGTCTGCGAAATAAGATGCCCGAGGGCAAGAAGGCAGTGCACGGGGTCCAACGAAAATCTGGCGACAGTACAACGTCTACTCGGGGAAGCACACATAAGAGGGCACAAGGTTCATCTGCATAGTCCGTTTAAAATGAGACCATCTTATCTTCATAAACATCTTTCGACAATCCTAATATTGGATTTTTGGAGCAAAGGCAAGAGAAGGGAAACAAAAATTTCCTTTTTGAAATCAATGGAAAGCTAGAAAAGTACTCAAATGTAATTTGATTTATATCAGTACTCATTCTTGGATTTTTTTTTGTTCTGTAATACAAAACCTTATAATACTTTTTTTTCAAAGCATGCTAATCTCTTCCAATGTTCAAATATACATTAATGCGTTGACTCACTCCCATACGACTTTTATACATAAGGCTTAGAATCCAACGGCCTTAATAGTTTAACCTCCACTTTCACAAAGTGCACTCAGACTATCCTCCTTTTTATTATTATTTAGTCACGGTATTATTGCTGTCTATAACTCCAGTCAGCAAGTGTCATCTTTTATTTGTCCCACCGACCATACTCTTTTGCATTGTGTCATCCACCATTTCATTAATCCAGCCATGGTTATCTAATTCTCGCATAACTCTGTACTTCCAACATAAATTTGTGAATCAAATCTCGTATTTCACTATGTATGTATAATCCCAATCTTGGATTCATTATTTGTCACTTCTCATCTTTACAGTCTATTGAAAATCCAATACCCTTACTCTGGACCCACCAATCAAATAATTTTTATTGCATCTCCCAATTGTTTTCGTCCAATCGGGATTACCAAATTCTTATATGAATCTGAATGTCCACCACATCTTTATAAATCCAATCTCAGATTCGTCAATTGCCAATTAAATCAGCTTTCCAATCCTATGAGGATCTAGTTTTTTTTTATTTAGATCCACTGATGACTTTCGTATCGTGACTTCCTAATAATCCAGTCTGGTGTCATTGATCCAAATCCATAGTTGCTTCTCCAATGATCCACGTAAATCTTTATTGTCTATCTACTCTTCAATTCTGAATTCTAATGATTATCCAACATTATTACTTTTAAATTCACCAGTGTCATGTGTATCAGGACTTCCTAATAATCCAAGAATTGTATTCCAAATCATAGTTGCTCCTTTAGTAACCACCTAAATCTTCAGTGTCAACCTCCGAATTAATTCCTTATCATGAACATCTTCCAGGAATAATGTTATTAATCAAGCCTGCACTCTGATAGTTGTTATCATATCTCCAATTTCTCAAAACTCTATTAATTCATCTAGCAATCGATCATATCTTATTATTCCATTGTTGTAAACATCTTCCAGGAATGATACAATCTATCAGTGTTGCAATCCTTTAATTTGTTTCACACTCTCTATTGCTCCAAGAACCACTTAATTCATCTATCTAAGCAATCTATTTATTCAAGCTCCACCATTTCGTTTATCCTAAAATTCGCACTATTGTTTTCTCCAAAGACAGAACAATTTAAGCTCCAAGGGTAAGCATCGTGATTCTTGGCCCAGGGTGTGTTTTCGTACAAAATTTACAAGAGGAGTACAGGATTTTCTTCATTTTGAATTCGAGGTAAGAGAGCTGCAGAAGTAAAATGGCTAGGACATCATATAGATGAGGGGGAATCATCTAAGAGAATTGAGATTGAGCAACATAACTTATATTTGTGAAAATAAATATTGAGGAAATAGTTCTAATTATGAACTAACGGCCGGCTAACTAGGTCACGACCTGCAGTCGATATGCTCTGATACCAAAGCTGTCAGACCCAGATTTTATAATCCGGAATCTACTGTGTATAGCTGCACTATTCCCTGGATCAGTAGATAGTGCACACAGTTACAGTAATGGACATCAAATTACATATCATGCGGAATCATAAATAAAATAATAAACTTACTCATGAGCCGATTAGGCCGAAATCAATAAATTGCAGCAGCGGAAAGAAGCACACAGGTGAGACCTTCAGGACTTGCCCACAGGCAGCCAACTGGAGGTTCGCGACCTAGCCCTTGACATCTTCATCTTCTCTGCCAGCTTGTCCAATCTTGTTGCTGAGGCGAAGTGATTTGATTCCTGAATCTGAATTTTTGTCGCAAAAGCGAGCGTGAGCACTCCGACCCCGTGCTCCGCGAGCCAACACACAGAATGCAAGATATAACATGTATGGCTAATCAAAGGATGGCTTAGGTTTATTTTACTTTTGCGAAGAGTGCTTTTGAATACAATTATATAAAAATTCCTAAGACCTAGCATTTTGAACAAAAGCATAATGTTCAGGAACATGCAATATTAATAGTGATTCAGATTCCATCCACCGTTACATGGCATCTGCACCATATAGCAATTCTTCAGCGTTATAGCCGCTTAACTTACCACTGGGACGACACCCAGGACAATTCCAAACTAGGGCAGTCCATCGCCCTTTCACTTTTCCATTCCCACCCACAAAGTATTTTGAAATAGAACTATATCTGGTTAAGTTCCCATGTCCGCCCTTGACCGTGGGCACGGCTATTCGAATAGTTTTAGACTCTGCAGAGTTTGTACACTTTCACCACAAGAGACAATCAACTCGTTGCCCCACACGATTCCCTAGACGTGTGGTTGAGCAGACCATCACAGTGACTTTTCAAATTATCGAGTCCTTTCTCTCATCCCACTATATGGGCTTCTCCCATTTGCGATGGGTCCCATCTAATTGCACGGGATGTTTCTCACTGCTACTAGCGTACGGGCTCCCCTCCCCTCTGCGCTAGTACGACTGAGAAACTTCACCCTACCTGGTGTCCCTTCAGGCCCCCTTGCCATAGCATAACCCCATCAATCCACTACCAGTGAGATGAGTCCGGGATTTCGATAAGTCTACTTAGCCAAGTTGTACTTTACAGACTTGTGGTTGTACTGTTTTACCCGGGAGGTCATGACAAGATTCAGTCCTTAGTGGTATCTGGGCGGTCTACCACTAACCCACTTTGTGCTTCCACCGCACCTCACATACATACCCTCGAACCATCCCGCCCAGATATTTAAGCAAGTTGGGGATTTTGGAAATATAAAATAATTATATCCAACATATACCAGTCATTGCCACCATGACTGCCCAACCAAATTTTCTCATGATTAAAGTGATGCTTGGGCGTTCTCGCGCCCATGAATACCTAAGCGATACTAAGCATGGCATATAATTACGGACTTATTTTCAAAGGGTTACTATTATAATTTTGCTAGGGCGACAAAGTTCGCACATTCAAATATTCCAAAGGAGGAGTAATATTATCCAAGGTAAACAATGGGCATATAACTAGAATCTTAAATTAACATGTATTTGCATATAAAATAACAGAATGCAATTTGATAATTTAAATCAAAGTAATTTGCAAAAAGGGTAGGTTCAACATGATCAAAGTATTGACTCGCCTGGCGCAGTTACCGCGGTCTTGAGCTCACACGATGCTTTTCTCTTGGGCTTCTACTCCTTATCATCACTTCGCTCCAACCATGCTTGATCCGTGGAATCTTCGGGGATCCAGTTTCTAATTACGCGATAAACGACTGAATCCAAATAAAAGCGAATAACTCAAAAAGATCCAAATAAAGCCGAATACACTCAATTTAGTTTTATTACGAGTTAATGGGTGATTTGGGTTATTTGATGTAAGGTCGCTGGTAAACTACGATGGCTTGATCTTTTTATTGACAATTTCTTTTGTTATTTTGATATTTATCAGGGAAGTTCCATGAGTTAGGTTAATCCTATAGATTGATATGTTTTGTCAAGCGTTGATTCTTAGGGCATGTGATATACATATGTAGGTAAGGCCTGCAACTTTTAGCTTATTAAGTTAAGCTTATAGCCTATGTTTTTGACACCGGGTGTTATGATATTTTATGTACCTCCCTGAATTACTAAGCTAAGTTTAATTGGGATTAGGGTTTATCTACACGGGTCCCAGCTTGCTATATACGTATATATACTACCAGCTTGTGTTATAATTTAATTGATGGTTCTATTATTATCTTGTTTATACTTTAGCTGTTATTATGCTTAATTTTTATTTCAAATTTTGGTTTAAACTTAGCTATCTGAGCAATGCTTGATATGTATCATTTTATGTGACCATATTCACTCGTGCTATTGGTTACACATTCGACTAGAGTATTTATATGTCCGTGATTTTGTTTTGACTCTTGATGACCGAGGGCGATTATATTAAAATGTGTCTTTAAGGTTTGTTTAATGGTGGCATGACAAATATTGGGCATATATGTTTACATGCTAATTAAGGGCCATCCTTATGGAATATAGACATTTATCCAAGTCACTTCTCCTTCCTAATGCCCTTAACAACTAATCAGATTTACACTTTAAACATCATGGTCACACTAACTATTTACCAGGACAACTAATCCGAATTTAATTCATACATAACCTCTCCAAAGCCTTATCTAAATTCTATTAGCCGCCACATATTATCCCTAATTTTTCCTTAGTTCATCCCTTTATTTATGATTTAAACTTTAAAAATAAATGCCCTAGACATACTAATCATACATATATGGTTATAACCAATCCATGAATAGGCATTTATTAAACTCACATACATTCTATTAAGGTTGTACCTTGTATGGATGCATTATTTTTATTAACTTTTTGACCATACACTAAACCACATTTTATTAATGCCTTTAATTGTTAATTAGTCCTCAAGAGATTATTTAAACTATATTAATTACTTATGTAGCAATTATTCAAGCATCAAGCCTTATATTACATTGTCTTTATTTCTTATCTAATGATTGCTCACATAGGATTTAACATACCTTAGCTATTAACATATAATGATTTACTGATCCAAGATTAAATTTTGTCCAGCTCATCTATAACCGAATTAATTCTTAGCATCTTTATGAATCAAATTACTACTTCTGTGTGGTTTCACTGGCCACCGTTTTGCAAAATGGGCCAAAAACTTTTTACTCCTAATACCGCGCGGGGAGGGGAGATCGAACCCAGGCGGCAACACTGACCACACGCTCGGCTAGCCAGCAAAGACCCAAGTGTTACCTGTCGGAAGCGGGGACGGGGTGGCTTTTAACCCGAGCGGCAGCAAGGACCCAAGACAGGGGGAACCCGGTGGCGTTCGGCGGCGGGCTCACCGGAGAAGGAGAGCCGGTGAGTTTCGGGCGGCAGCAAAAATGGGTTCCCCGCACCATGTGGACCCGCGAGGCCAGGGAGAGGTGCGGAATGGAGGAGGGGCCCGCTGGCCAGCGGTGTAGGCGGGGGAAAAACGGGGGAGCTGGGCCGTTCGGCCAGCCTTGCTCCAATTTTTTTTTTAATGTTTAGTTAGTGTATGTATATACATGTTCATGCATACAGGTATATACATATTCATACATTAGTACACATATTCTTATTGACTCCTATATTTGTTTCTGCACATATATATTTATTCTATTTATGTACATATACATACATGTATTTATCCCTTTTTATTTATATATTTGCACCTTTATTTTATATACATGTATATATATTTTCTTCATGCTTACTATTATTTATTTATTTTGTTTCTTTTATATAATTATATTTTATGTCTTGCTTATCTTTCTAAGCCTTCTGTACACATGTTGGAATTTTTTTTTCCAAGATTTGCATATTCCCTTTTTATGGCATTGTTAATATTAGTTTTATTTTTGAATCTTTTCTAAAATCTTTGAATCCTCCCCCAATTCAGAAAAATGCCATAAAATCCAAATTTCAACAAAACATATTATAAAATAATACCAAAGCTTCATATTTTAAATTTTAAATTTTCCCAGGATGTTACAGAGTAAGAGTATCTCGACTATATAAAATACTATATTTAAAAGTAGAGTACGAACTGGGTAGAGAGCATAGCAAAATAAGACACAAATCTTTATCATCATACTTTACCTCCATAGCCTCAAGGACTGCAACAATTTCCTTGAAAGTTGTTAGGTGATTCAACAATGAGGCTCCCTGCGCCATCTTGTGGGAATAAAGCTTCTGCTTTAAATGCATCTGCTGGTCAGATTCTTGGTCTTGCAAATCTGCTCCAGCTTCAACCATAATGCAGCGATGGATTTCTCCTTCATAACCTTCTGTAAAATATTATTTGATAGATCAAGATGAATTTGAGATAAGGCCTTACGATCTTTATGTTGCTTCTCATCAGCGGACAATGTGGTTGACATCTTGTCGATCCCTAAAATTACATCTTCCAAATTAAGCTGTGATAAAATATCTCTCATCTTGACTTGCCATAAAGAAAACCTCGTGCCGCAATCCAACAGTGGAAGATCATACTTTAGAGTCGTCATACGAAAGAAATTCAAATTTTGCTGATACGAGTTTGTGTATACCTAGCAAAATTCTTGCAATCTCGAACTCCTAGTATACTTCTGTGTGCACTTAGAAATTCCACCAAAAGTACCAAACTACAGCTTGCTGCCCTCTTTTTTCTTTGACATCATTTTCCGTGCCGCGTTTTATTGTTTCTGATTGCTTTGCGTTATGCTGGCTTGAAGTTGGCACCGATCGAAGAGCTTGACCAGACGGCTTGCGTGATTGTACTATCGGACGTCACACAGACTGAGGCAGGAGACGATGCGCATTGCTTCTGTTTGATGATGTGCGTTGGACCGATGGCTTCGCTTGCTGTGGATGATGCATAGAATGATGTGAGCTGCACGCCTCATGAGAGGAAACACAGCTGCTGCCGTGCGATTTTGCTTCAGAGATAGAAGGTGACGCCGTCTCAGAGAGGATGCGATGTGCTGCGTGACACTTGACAGATTCGGCGATGACAGACAATTGCCTCAGGACTGCTGCGCAGAGGCCTCGGAACAAAGTGCCACGTGACGGGATTCGGTGAAAAAACACCAAGATGAATTTTTTTGGGATCACATCTTGAACTCTAATCTTCGGTGCTCTATACCACTTATTGCAAATAACGCACAGAAAAATAGAAACAAGAAACACATATTTTTACGTGAAAAACCCTTGCGGGAAAAATCACAGGTGCTCGAAGGTAAATCACTTAATTAGAAGAGATTACAATGGAGTGCTCGCTCTTTCTATGGGCTATTGGGGTACATATATAAAGCGAGGGAAATGAGAGGAAGCTGAATCAGAGTCGATTGCTATAGATTGAGACCACGTCTGACTACCTAACGTGGTTGTAAACGACTCTGAGTGAACATGGTTGTAACCAACATGGTCGAAGTCTACCGTGATCGAAAGCCGCTGTGGTCGAAGTCTGCCGTGGTCGTTGAGCTGTGCGATCCTCTGATGCCACTCTAGTGACGTCCAATGTTCTGATGATTCAATGCAACTCGAAAGCCGTCCAATGCTCTAGAGCTACTCAAATGCCATCCAATACTCTGTTGCTACTCGAATGCCGTCCGATGCCACACGGACCCAATCGGACTGGTCCAAAACTACTTGAAGCAACCAAAACCACTCAAAGATGACCGAAACCACTCGATGCAGATCTAAAGCATTTGAACCCACGCAAAACCACTCGTACGCAATCAAAACCACTCTAAGCAACCAAAAACACTTGGAGAAGACAAAAACCACTCGGAGCTGATCAAAACTACTCGTACTAGATCAAAACCACTTGGATTCAAAACCTTTGATTGTGATCAACTGAAAATTTTGCAAAAGCAAATTCCAAATCAATCCAAATGTCAATTATACATTATCACTTTATTCACGACCATCCACATGGTTTAACAAGGTCAGACCGCCTGGGGAGAGGTCAGACCGCCTCCTTCATGAAGGTCAGAGTGTTGGGGGTTATCAAAATGCATTTTGCTCGATTTTGATAGGATCTTTTTCATATGATTATTTGTCCCTAATCTTCATGGCTTCCCTAGCTGCTGGGGTGAAGAGATTTGCTTCTACTCAAAAGAAAATATTTTGAAAAGCATCGAAATTAATTTGAGCTCCTATTCACCCCCTTTAGTCACCATACTCGATCCTAGAGAACCTTCACTAGAAAAATATTTACTTTTGATTATTGTAGATAATTTGTCGAATAATTGTTTATGGAAAATTGTTATTCGATTGAAAATCAAAATGTGGCTTTACACAAAAGAACCATTATGTACCCTCATTGTTAAGCCTTGCATCCATTTAATTGCATTTTCCCCTTGCAGAGTACTCTATTGTAAGTACCCAGATTTTATAATCCAGATTCTACTGTGTTTAGCTGCACTATTCCCTGGATCAGTAGATAGTGCACACAGTTACAGTTATAGACATCAAAATACATATCATGCGGAAGTGTAAATATAATAGTAAACTTACTCATGGGCCGATGAGGCCGAAATCATTAAATTGCAGCAGCGGAAGAACGAAGCACACAGGTGGGACCTTCAGGACATGCCCACAGGCAGCCAACTGGAGGTTCGCGACCTAGCCCTTGCCATCTTCATCTTCTCTGCCAGCTTGTCCAATCTTGTTGTTGAAGCGAGGTGATTTGATTCCTGATTCTGAATTTTGTCGCAAAAGCGAGCGTGAGCATTCCGACCCCGTGCTCCGCGAGCCAATACACAGAATGCAAATAAATAGTATGCATGGCTTATCAAAGGAGAGGCTCGGGTTATTTTATTTGCCAAAAAGAGCTTTTATTAGCATTATTATTATCGCATCATAGTGTTATTATTCCTACCTAAACTCCACACAGCGATTGCCATAATTGACTTAATCCACCAAATACACACTTCCCTTACCGATTGCTGTCTAAGACTCCAAACGGCGAGAGTCCTCATTTAACTAATCCACCGACCTGATTCCTTCTATATTGATTACTGTCTAATACTTTAAACTGAGAGCGACATCATTTAATTAATCCACCAATCATACACTCTATATGGTTTGCTGGCTAAAACTCCAAACAGTGAATATCATCAATTATTCAATCCACCAATCAAATGCTGCCTAATCCTCAAACAGCGAGTATCATAATCTATATAATCCACCGAGCAATTACTGCCTAAAACTCCAAGCAGCTAGTGACATTATTTATCTAATATCACTTATTTAATCCACCAATATCTTTTGTATTCTAATCCCTAATAGTCTAATCTTATCATTTACTGATCCACAACCATAATTTGCTCTTTCACTTATCACCTTATAATCCATCTCTAACTACTTCACTATTGTACCTCCACCAAGAATATCATTGATCAAGTCTACGAATCGCCAGTATACATCCACCAAAATGTCATTGATCAGATCTAGAATTCTCTAATAAATATCCACCAAGAATATCCTTGATCAGGTCTATGATTCACTAATATATATCCACCAAGATTATCATTGATCAAGATTAATCTCGCATAGTTGTTTTCATACCTCCAATTTCCCAAGGTTCAAATTATCCATCTAATATTTGATCAAAGCCTATTAATCCCATCATTGTCAACATCTTCCAGGAATTTATACTAAGTATTAGTGTTGTAATCCAACAATTACCTTTATACTCCCTAGTTCTCCAAAGATCATTTAAATCATCTATCTAGCCTATATATTCATTTTTGACCCCACCAATTTATTTTTCCCAGAATTCACACTATCATTATACCTATTATGATCAACATAAATCCACCAACTTCTTTATGCAATTACCATAAACAACCATCTTCTTTTGTTACGACTTTATTTATTCTTCCCATATTTTATTTAGTAAGAATAGAAATGCCACTATTTGAAATACAATATAAAATTTCCTGAGACCTAGCAACTTTGGAACAAAACATAATGTTCAAGGAATATTAACATGATTTTCCATACATATGGCATTACACCATATGCCTAATATCACCATAATTTCTCCATACATACGGCATCACACCGTATAACATCTTTCAGCTTTATAGCCGCTTAACTTACCACTGGGACGACACCCAGGACAACTCAAATCAGGGCTTTCCACTGCCCTCCACTTTTCCATTCCCATTTTCCAAACATTTTTAAGTAGAACTATATCTGCTTAAGTTCCCATGTCCGCCCATGACCGTGGGCACGGCTATTCGAATAGTTTTAGACTCTGTAGAGTTTGTACACTTTCACCATAAGAGACAATCAACTCGTTGCCCCACACGATTCCTTAGACGTGTGGTTGAGCAGACCATCACAGTGACTTTTCAAAGTATCTAGTCCCTTCTGTCATCTCACCTTATGGGAAACTGCCCATTTGCGGTGGGTCCCATCTATGCGCGGGATGTTTCCCACAGCCACTACGCAGCTCGGGCTTCTACTTCCCGCAACGTAGGACAGCTGGGAAACTTCACCCCCCACTGGTGTCCCTTCAGGCCCCCTTGCCATAGCGTAGCCCCTTCAATCCCCTACCAGTGAGATGAATCCGGAGTTTTGATAAATTTACTTAGCCAAGTTGTACTTTACAGACTTGTGGTTGTACTGTTTTACACAGGAGGTCATGACAAGATTCAGTCCTTATTGGTATCTGGGCGGTCTACCACTAACCCACTTTGTGCTTCCACCGCACCACACCCTCGAACCAATCCGCTGAGATAATTAAGCAAGTTGGGATTTTTGGGAGCGTAAAATATCCATAACCAAATATACCAGTCATTTCCACCATGACTGCCCAAACCAACTTCTCATGATTAAAAACGACAATGATGTTTGGGGCATTTCAGCGCCCCTAAGTATCTATGCAGTACTAAGCATAGCATATAATTAGGGACTTATTTTTGAAATGTTACTATTATAATTTTGCTAGGGTGACAAGGTTCACACATTGAAATATTAATTCCAAAGGAGGGGTAATATTATTCAAAGTAAACAATGGGCACATAACTAGAATATTAAATTAAACATGTATTTGCATATAAAATAACAACATGCAATTTGATAATTTAAAACAAAGTAATTTGCAGAAAATGTAGGTTCAACATGATCAAAGTATTGACTCGCCTTGCTTATGCTACCATGGCCTTGGTCATATTCAAAGCCTGCTCAGTCAGTGATCTTGAATCCATGGTTCTTGTCTTCACTTGATTCCTAATCCTGTCTGAGCTTGCCGTCTCCCGAGATTGCAGCTTCTAATTACGCGGCAACGACTGACAAACCAAATAAAACCAAACGGCCAAATAAATCCAAATAACTCCAAATGTCCAAACAAATTTAAATATACTTGCTTTATTTTGGCTGTGTTTAAGGATTGGATATAGAATTAGTGAGTGTGAGATAGACCTGGAGCCCAGGGATTGAGCACAAGGTAGTGGCTAAGCAGCTTTACCGTGAGGGAAAATTAGGAAGAAGGAATGATCAACGATAAAGAGATATTTACAGGGGTATTCTGCTTGGGAAAGGAAGGTGGTCAGATATAGCCGATTGAGGAACACTATGGCTCGATCTTTTATTTAATAGCTTTTCTCTTTATGGAATTTTCTTTATCAAGGAAGTTCCATGAGTCGAACAGGACTTAGGAGCAGATAACAGAGAGTATCGATGGTAGTAAAGAGAAACATGATTTGATGATTTTTAGGATACGGATACGTAAGGTGAGTATGCGGCGATACCTTGATGTTTCATGTGGCACCACTTATCTGGGATTGCAATCGCCAATTCTAAAGTCGGTTATTTTGCTTGATTAACATCCTTAATTGATAGGACCAATGGCTGTGATTTGTCAGAAAGGAGAGTTAGGATTTTACAAAGATCTTCTTGATAAAGCTATTATTATTACTATTATTATTAGGTGCAGGGGTAATTATTCCGTTGATTAAACGAATTATTATTAAGGATTAACGATCCATCTTTTATTGGCGGATGTAAATCTTGAGAATATGAGGGAATGGTTATTACTCATGTAAGACCTTATTTTAATCTTATTATTTAAGGTTTAAATACCATTGATTCTAATAGTCCAAACATTGATTACCACACAAGAGGTGTTGCGTGATTTTGGAGGTATGCAAACCATACTTGATATCAAATGTGGCCTGAGGATTGATCTTGAGAGAAAAACTCTCTGGGCAAGGTAGATCAAATATGTACATTAATGGCATAGTTAGGATTAGACCTTCAGTGATTTATTTTTCTAAAACTCCTTAGTTAATCTCACACCTTCATTGTCATGAGGTTAACTGGAGTTGACTTTCCCTCATTTATTATATATACCTATATATAAATACATATATCTGCAAGAATTCTCAACAGGGATTTTACAATTTTAATTCCTACTCCTTTTTATTGTTTATATTTTACCAATTTGCTCCTTTGAACAAGTTTAGATAAGAACAGGTACCAAATCTGGAATGCAATGGCTAGAGGGATTTTTCCCAGCTGGGCCCACCACTCAGAGAAACGAGAGGGGCCAACAGAGCGAAGGGGCATTCGGCCAGAAGGGGAGAAGCAGAGGAAGGGTGCCGGCGCGGGGCTAGGCGGCTTGCTCGCCGGCGAGGGGCGGCTCTACGGTGCCTGGGTACGGCTGAAATGGCCCGCTGGGCCTCGTGCGCATCCTTGGGCGGGCTGAATCGGATGGCCATCGACCGAGGAGACACCGGCGATGAGCTCGGCGGCGGTCAAAACAGGGCAGAGACCGCGACGGCGCCTCGAGCAATTGCATCTCAATTAAAATGGAGGGGAGCTAAAGGAGCGTGGCACTAGCTCACCGAAGGTGGTTGCCGGGCTCGGGGAGGTCGGAGGTGAGCCGGCGACGTCGGGGTCGGAGCGGCGGAGAGGGCGCTCGGTGCCGGAGAAGATGAGCCAACGGATCTTCGATCGGGCACTGGGATCGTCTTCACAGAGTCCAGGTGGTGCCCCGTCCGGGAGGAATTGGCCGGCGGTGGCCTAGCTTGGCGGCGAGGGGAGTCGCCGGAGCCGGGGGCGGCACGATGCTTCGGCGGCCTGCAAGGGGAGGGGAGTCAATTAGAGACGGCCGGGGCAGGAGGGGAAGAAGGGGGGGCTCGGGGAGAGAGTTTCTGCCACGGTGGGATGGCCGAGTGATGCCGGCGTCGAGGGTGGTCGGAAGAAGCTCAGCGGCAGAGGAAATTTGGGCGGGAGAGGAAGGCTTCGTTGGGGTATGTTGGGGAAGAGTTCGGCCACGGCTTTTATAGCACCTTTCGAGCAGGGAGGCGCAGGGGCGGCTTCACGGGCGGGACCGGGCAGCGGGGAAGAACCGCGGGGCCTTGCCCGGCGCGAGGCTCAGCGGAGGCGCGGGGCTCGGCGCGCGGAGCAGGCGGCGAAGCAGGGGCAGAAGGCAGTGCTGCGCGGAGGGGACGGGTCGAACGGCGCGGCAGAGCAGAGAAGAGGCAGCGTGGCAGCAGGCGCATGATGGCGCGGGGAGGGAGGACGTGGAGCAAGCTCTACCGCGCAACGGGGGAAAAAAAGAAAGGAGGAAGGAGAGAAGAAGAGAGCGTGGGGGAAGAGGAAGGAGACAGGGCCGGCTGCTAGTGAGGAAAAAGAGAGGGGAAAAAGGAAGAAAGGAAAAGGAGTGGGCCCACCTGCCATAGAGAAAGAATAGGAGAGAGGGGAAAGAATTTAAGCAAACTCTTTGAATCTAAATTTTTATTTTAAATCTTAATATGCACTAGGATTTACTTATTTTTGGTGTTTTACATGGCATTCCAAATTTAAATTTTTAGTTAAGTTTTTAGGTTCAATTTTTGGATTTTTAATTATTCGCCCTTGGATTTTGATTATAAATTTTAATTTGTTCTAAATTGTATAATTAAAATTTGAAGATCCAGCCTTGGGTTCTGTATGTCAGTTGAATTTAAAGGAAAAGGTTTTTGGCTCAACCATTTAGAGATATATTCTAATATTCTTTCTGGCTTCATTTTATTAACACCAACATTGATCTTAGATTTGGATATTAATTCTCAGTATTTTATTTTGCATGACACGAAACTCAAGAAGTTTCAAATAAATGCTCAAAAGAGAAATTTTGAACACTCGCAAAACACAAGAAATATTTTAAAAATTATATATTTTTTGAATATCCAAATTTTGGGATGTTACATCTATGCACTCACCTTACAATATAGAAAACCATCTCATAGAATTATGAAGATGAAGGAGGAGTCCATAACTACGATGCTTGTGGCTTTGATGAAGGATTTCTAGAGAACTAGATTGCGTTTCTCCAGTCAATTGCTTGTGCCATATTGATAGGTCAACTTTGGAGTTTATTTATTTTGCTTCCGCTGTATTTTGTAAGTCTGTGAGGTCTTATAACCTTAGTTGTAATAAGTAGCTATAAGGCCAGTGCTCTTTATTATTGTAATAAAGCATTGCTTGGTTATGTATTCATCACTGTTCAATTATGTGCGCTAGCTTTGATCTGGAACTAGTGCGGTAATATACAGAGGGTTAGGACCAGGTAATCTAGTCCCCACAAGTTGCGTTTTAAAAAGTGTGCAAGTGTGTGTGAGTGAAAAACCGTCTGTGTGTGGATTATTGGGTTTTCCCATTTGTAAGTGGTTGTATCCACTAAGGGATGCTGGTGTTAGGTTTTGGTGTGAGGAGAGAGTCCTTGTGTGAGTTTAGAGAGATAACACTTAGATTGAGAGAGAGATTATGGTTTTCTTTGTATGGAGCCTTGTGTGTGTACTCTAGGGTTATACATTTGTCCTCCATGAGGGAGTGACGATAAAATATTCCTCCCAAGTGAAATGAACGTCCAAGGTTTGCCTAAGTGAGTTGTGCCATGGATCATTCCTTGTGTTTTTGATTTGCTTAGTTTTTGTTTGGATTTCTCTCTTCTTGATCTTTTCTAGTGCCAAGGACATGTAAGAGGTGGAGATATCTCTTGGAGATTAGATTCTGTTGTGGCTACAGACCAAACAGAGAGAGAGATGGTAGTGGAGAGTGAGGGAGATGAGTAATGGCCTGCCCTCTCCCCATGGCCTGTATTCATATATATATACACATGGGGAGTGCTTTTACGATTATACCCTTACATCTCAGCATCCCCTCAGGGGCACTTATGTCATTACACATGGCCTATTCTGGGCCTTACAACCTTCTACCAGGCCTGCTGGGTTTAGGTGGGGGCCACCCCTACAACAGGAGCCTCTCATGGTAAAGGGCTTCACAGGGCCGAAGCCATGTTGCCGAGTCCTTTGGCCCCCTCCGTCCCTGCGGCCTGTGAATGTTTCTGAAATTGTTCGGGGATCGAGGTCGCAGTCGAACCCGACGTCTGAATTGGTGGTTGAGGTAGTCGAAGTGGGTACGCGCGCGCGCTCTGTTGGACGCGCTGCGACGCTCCTTCTGCTGGCCGCCCATGTGGCGAAGTGTGCTTGGCACGGCGCAGGCCTTGAAGCGTCGTAGTTGTTTTAATGTGCCGTCGGACTTCCGGTGGTTAGACTTCCGCCGGTTGGACTGCCGCCGGTTGGACTGCCGCCGGTTGGATCCCCCACTGGTGGGGTACAAATACACGGTGCTGGTGCGGCGTTGCTCCTGCATCGTGCCCTTGGACAGGAGCTGCTCCCCTAAAACGGGCCCCTTCCGTGCATCGACATTCCCTAGCGACGTCGAGCGGCTTGGGGGATGTTGATGTACAGAAGGAGGTCCATTTTTCTTGCGAGCTTGGTTAGCGTCTGTTAGCCAGCCGCGCTTCCCATCCTTGCGCTGTGTTTGTGCATACGGCGGCAAGGTTTGCCCTGTTTTCCTGAACAGACCTACCTTCAATCGGGGTTACCGATGGAGCCCGTCATGCCCTGAAGGTGGCCTGTTAAGGAAAACAAGCCAAACTTTGCGCGACATGATCTTTACGTTCGCCATGTGAGGGAGGCGCCAACAAGCAAGATTGTGCGCGCGGGTCCGCTCCTCGAAGCCAAGATCCAGGACGAATCCACGGCTGCGGCCAGGTTGGTGCGGCGATCCAGAGGATGCCTTCCGACGCGTGCGCGCTCCATCCCTACCTTTCGAGCGGGTGGCAGCGGAGTTGACGCCTAGCCGAAGTAGACGCGCGCGCTCCGTCCCCTACCCTTCGAACAGGTGGCAGCGGAGCTGACGCCTAGCCGAAGTAGACGCGTGCGCTCCGTCCCCTACCCTTCGAACGGGTGGCAGCTGAGCTGACGGCTAGCGGAAGCAGACGCGCGCGCTCCGTCCCCTACCCTTCGAACGGGTGGCAGCGGAGCTGACGCCTAGCCGACGTAGACGCGCATGCTCCGTCCCCTATCCTTCGAACGGGTGGCAGCGGAGTTGACGCCTAGCCGAAGGAGACGCGCGCGCTCCGTCCCCTACCCTTCGAACGGGTGGCAGCGGAGCTGACGCCTAGCCGAAGCAGACGCGCGCGCTCCGTCCCCTACCCTTCGAACGGGTGGCAGCGGAGCTGACACCTAGCCAAAGTAGACGCGCGCGCGCTCCATCCCCTACCCTTCGAGCGGGTGGCAGCGGAGCTGACGCCTAGCCGAAGCAGACGCGCGCGCTCCGTCCCCTACCCTTCGAACGGGTGGCAGCGGAGCTGACGCCTAGCCAAAGTAGACGCGCGCGCGCTCCGACCCCTACGCTTCCAACGGGTGGCAGCGGAGCTGACGCCTAGCCGAAGGAGACGCGCGCGCTCTGTCCCCTACCCTTCGAACGGGTGGCAGCGGAGCTGACGCCTAGCCGAAGCAAACGCGCCCGCTCCGTTTCCTACCCTTCGAACGGGTGGCAGCGGAGCTGACGCCTAGCCGACGGAGACGCGCGCGCTCCGTCCCGTAGCCTTCGAACGGGTGGCAGCGGAGGTGACGCCTAGCTGAAGGAGACGCGTGCGCTCCGTCCCCAACCCTTCGAACGGGTGGCAGCAGAGCTGACGCCTAGCCGAAGCAGACGCGCGCGCTCCGTCCGCTACCCTTCGAACGGGTGGCAGCGGAGCTGACGCCTAGCCAAAGTAGACGCGCGCGCTCCGTTTCCTACACTTCGAGCGGGTGGCAGCGGAGCTGGCGCCTAGCCGAAGCAGACGCGCGCGCTCCGTCCCCTACCCTTCGAACGGGTGGCAGCGGAGCTGACACCTAGCGGAAGCAGACGCGCGCGCTCCGTCCCTGTCCCTGTCCCTGTCCCTCACTGTGCCATATGAGTACAGTAAGTCCCTGTCCCTCACTGTGAATAACCAGTCCATCCTTGGCACCCACTTTCCACTGGTGGCACCTAAACTAGGCTATCATAAGTTAGTCAGCTAGGACGTACCCATATAGACTTGTGGTTGTACGGTTAATGCTCAGTTTGGACAAACACAAGCGTCGGTCCTTAATTGACTAGGGTGGAACATACACTTAACAAGTTCTCGTGCTTACTGCACCAACCCAAACAGCCATCCACCCTAATCTAAACCAACTTTCACATTTTTATTTTATTTTAAAGGATCAGTGGCAACTCCAATTACCACTACACTTTGTAAACATGAGGCTATTACAATAAATCATAATTTCCCATTTTCAAGAGTTTCCAAAGTTATTAGATAGCATGACTAAGCATTATACTACCATACTAACATCAACAAGTAATTAAATACTCTCATTAATGAGACAAAGGGAGTTCTATGGTGACAAGAGTACATGGCATTCAATTTCAATGGAGGGCATAGCAAGTTGGAATAACTAGTTCCTAAAGATTTGAACTAGTGACTTTAGGTAAATAGCAATGCACATAATTTAAAATATTTTAAAAATATTTCAAAAGCATAGGTTCAAGATGATCAAAGGAGACTTGCCTTCTTGCAGGGTTTCTGGGTCTTCTTGTTGCTGTGAAGAGGGATCGTCGACAACGTTGGAATCTACGCGAGGAAAGACGAAGCAAACAAAACAAATAAATACAAACGAAAATTCAAATAAAATCCAAAAATTCAACAGAGGCCATAGTTGGATAGATTATGATTTTAGATGAATTTAGAAATTTGAATGGCTGGATTTGGAGTTAAAATGAGAAAGTTATGCTCATTTGAAAATCTCAGATTTGAGTAAATCTAGAAATTCCCAAATTTCTGACAGGTGGGGCCCACTGGAATATTAGATTTTAAATTCTATTTTTATTCCGAGGGACTGACAGGTGGGGCCCACTGAACAGTAACCACTGGCAGTCACTGACATGTGGGACCCACTGGACAGTGAGCCCACTGATTCGACCTCTGACACATGGGACCCACTGGACTCCGGGCCCACTTGTCAGAGTCCAGCACAGAGGGGTGGGGCCCAGGCGGCAGTGGCCAGCGCAGACCGGCGGCCGCTGACGTGTGGGGACCACTTGTCAGTCGCGGATAAATAACGAAAACTCAACCTCAGCGTGCGGAGCCGAGGGCTCGAACGCGCCCCGAGGGAGTCGGGGGAGGGGAGAGCGAGCGGTGATAACCAGATGGGCGGGGAGGCTTTGCCTACCCATATAGGGCAATCAAACCTTTTGAGTTACCTGCCGGAGGGGAGGCCGGGGAAGGTGGCCGGAGGCAGGGTCGTCGGCGGCGAGGGAGTGGCGGAGGGGTGCGGATGACGCGTGAAATGCAAACCCAGAGCGGAGACGAGTCCAACGAAGGGGTCGGCAGGGCTCGGGGACGGGCGGAGGTGGCCGGCGACGAGGGGATGGCGGAGCTGGCTCGGGTCCTCCGGGGCGACGGCGCTCCGGCGGCGGGGAGGGGCGGCTGAGGTGTCGGGGAGGATCGCACGGGCGAGAGGGAGCTCGGGGAAGTGACGGCGGGCTCCGGGGATGACCGAGGCGGCGGCGAAGGCTCGCCGGAGTACTTACCGTGGGCGCACGGGGAACTCGCGGTGCGACAGCGCTCGGGGCTTAGGGAGAGAGGTGGAGTGCGTCTGGGTGCTGGGCAGAGGGAGGCGAACCGAGGGGGGCTTTTATAGGGGCGCAGGGGGAACAGGGGAGCGGCAATCGCTCGCCGGTGCTGGCGGCTGGAAAAGGAAGGGAGGGGGAAGAAACGGGAAAGGGGAGGCAGAGAAGGAAGGGAGGCGCGGGCGTTGGGGATTTGCTTCCCGCCGGGGCTCAGGGATTCCAAAACCGGGGAGAGGCAGGGAAGGCAAGGCCGGATCCGGCGCGGTCTCGGTCACCGGCGCAAAGAAGGAAAGCGGGGAGAGAAGAAAAGGAAGGAGGCGGCTCCGCGGAGACGACGGGCCTGACAGGCGGGGCCAGGTGGCAGCGGGAGCGGAGCGCGTGCGGCTGACGGGCGGGGCCCGCGGGTCAGTGAGGTGAGGGCGGGAGTGAGAGCGGGCAGCTGGATGGCCCGCGCGGAGACTCGGCTCATCCGAGCCGTCCACGCGTCGGGCGCGGAGGAGGGGAAGGCGGGGCCGCTGGCTGACGGGCCGGGCCCGCTGGACAGCGAGGGAGAGGGAGGTGCGGCCTGGATCGGCCGAGCGGCGACGTGGGCGGATCTGGGCCGTCCACGCGTCGGCCGGAGGAAAAGATTTGGATTTTTAATGATTTTTAATTTCAGAAAAGGCTAGGAATTTATTTAGGCCTCAGAAAAGTATGAAAATACCTCCAAAAATTCCAGAAAAATTCACAGAAGCTCCTGGAGATATTTCGGACTCAATAAAATTATTTCCAACTATTGTTGATATTTAATTTTCATATTTTGAATTACTTTTTAAATTCTAAAAATAGTTTTTAAATTCCAGAAAATCCAGAAAGGCAAATAAAAGCCAAGTAAAATCCAATTAGCTTAAAATAATTAATTTGAATTTAAATTTTTCAAAAAGCCAAATTTTGGGATGTGACAAACCTACCCCCCTTAGAAAGAATCTCGACCCCGAGATTCGGACGGACCGGGAAAAAGGTCGGGGAACTCTTCTTTTAGATCCTCTTCACGTTCCCAAGTCGCTTCCGATTCTGAATGGTTGCTCCACTGCACTTTACAGAACTTGATAACCTTGCTGCGCGTACAACGTTCTGATTCCTCCAATATCTTGACCGGATATTCTGGATAGGTGAGGTCCTCTTTCACGTTTATTTTATCTAGAGGCATCTGCTCTTCTGGAACTCTGAGACACTTTCTTAGCTGAGACACATGGAAGACGTCATGCACCTTTGACAGTTGAGGTGGAAGCTCCAACTGGTAAGCAACTTCTCCTCGTTTCGCCATAACAGGAAAAGGTCCAATGAATCTGGGAGCTAGCTTTCCACTGACTCCAAAACGTCTCATTCCTTTGAGGGGTGACACCTTCAAATAAACATGATCTCCAGGTACAAACTCTAAGCTTCTACGTCGATTGTCCGCATAGCTCTTCTGTCTGGTTTGTGCTGTTTTTAATCTGTCCTGGATTAGACGAACCTGTTCTTCTGCTTGCTTCAACACATCTGGTCCAAATACTTGTCCTTCTCCTGTTTCCTTCCAATACAATGGAGTCCTACACTTTCTGCCGTATAGGGCTTCGAACGGAGACATTTGCAAACTGGATTGATAACTATTGTTATAGGAAAACTCCGCATAAGGTAGACTATGATCCCAGTTAACCTTGTTTGCTAGAACACAAGCCCTCAACATATCTTCCAGAATTTGATTTACTCTTTCTGTTTGTTCATCTGTCTGTGGATGATAAGCTGTACTGAAGTTTAAGTTTGTGCCCAAAAGCTCATGTAGCTTTTGCCAAAATCTTGAAGTGAATTGGGTTCCTCGATCTGACACAATCTTCTTTGGGACTCCATGCAAGCACACAATTCTTGACATGTACAACTCTGCAAGTCTATCCCCGGAGTATGTGGTCTTTACTGGAATGAAATGGGCGACTTTGGTCAGACGATCCACAATAACCCAAATCGAATCATGCCCTGTTTTGGTTCTTGGTAATCCAGTTATAAAATCCATACCAATTTCTTCCCATTTCCATTCAGGGATCCGCAAAGGTTGTAGGAGCCCAGCGGGTCTCTGATGTTCCGCTTTAATTCGCTGGCACACGTCGCACAAAGCTACATATTCTGCAATTTCCCTTTTCATGCTTGACCACCAATACCTTTCCTTGAGATCTTGGTACATCTTGGTACTCCCAGGGTGAATTGAATATCCAGCTTCATGTGATTCTTTCAGAATCAACTCCTTTATTTCTTTCTTTTCGGGGACCATAATTCTTTTCCCAAACCACAGGGTACCTTCTTCATCCTCTGAAAATTCTGGTGCCTTCCCTTTCTTCATGTTTTCTTTGATTTCCTTAACGTACTTATCCTCTACTTGAGCTGCCTTGATTTGGTCCTGTAGCGTGGGTTGAACCTCTAGAGTAGCCAGGAACCCTTCCTCTACCACTTCCAAGTGGAGCCGCTCAAATTCTTCTTGGAGGGCAGGCATACTGTCCTTAATCCACAGCTTGGCACAATAACTCTTTCTACTCAAGGCATCCGCTACCACATTAGCCTTTCCTGGGTGATAATGTATTCCAATATCATAATCCTTTATTCACTCAAGCCATCTCCTTTGCCTCATGTTAAGATCGGGTTGAGTGAATATATATTTCAAACTCTTGTGATCCGTATAAATTTCACAACGGTTACCAATCAAGTAATGCCTCCATATTTTCAGTGCATGCACTACGGCAGCAAGCTCTAAATCATGAGTTGGGTAATTTCCTTCGTGGGGTCGCAGCTGCCTCGAGGCATATGCTACTACCTTTCTTTCTTGCATCAGTACACAGCCTAGTCCTTGCCTTGACGCATCGCAGAAGACTTCGAAATCCTTCCTAATGTCCGGAAGCGTCAACACTGGTGCAGAAGTTAACCTCTTCTTCAACTCTTGGAAACTATCCTCGCATGGTTTACTCCATTCAAACTTCTTTTCCTTCTTCAGCAACTGGGTGAGAGGTCTTGCGAGCTTGGAGAAACCTTCAATAAATCGACGATAGTAACCAGCCAATCCAAGAAAACTTCTGATCTCGGATACTGACTTTGGTTGTGTCCAATTTAGTACATCATTTACTTTCTCAGGGTCTACGGACACTCCTCCTGCTGAAATCACATGGCCCAAGAAAGCTATTTTCTTCAACCAAAACTCACACTTACTGAACTTGGCATACAACTGATTCTCTCTGAGCTTTTCCAAAACTATCCTCAAATGTTCTGCGTGCTCTTCCTCATTCTTGGAGTATATCAGAATATCGTCAATAAACACAACCACAAACTTATCCAAATATTCCATGAACACCTTATTCATCAGATTCATGAAGTATGCGGGGGCATTGGTTAGACCGAAAGACATCACTGTATACTCGTATAACCCATAACGAGTAGCAAATGTTGTCTTGGGTATGTCTTCTGGTCTTATCTTCAATTGGTGATAACCTGATCGAAGATCAATCTTAGAGAAGACACATGATCCTTTCAACTGATCAAACAGATCATCTATTCTGGGCAAAGGGTACTTGTTCTTGATCGTCACATCATTCAGGGATCGATAGTCCACACACATGCGAAGACTTCCGTCCTTCTTTTTCACCAACAGTACTGGTGCTCCCCAAGGTGACGAGCTTGGCCTTACAAATCCTTTATCCTGCAGCTCTTCAATTTGTTTCTTAACTTCCGCCAAATCATTTGCGGACATCCGATAAGGTCTCTTGGAGATTGGAGCTGTACCAGGTGCCAGATTTATAACAAATTCAATCTCTCTATCTGGTGGCATTCCTGGTAAATCTTCAGGAAATACATCTGGGTATTCACTTGCTATAGGCACTGTTTCCAAGGTTATTACCTTCAAACTGGTTAACTTACTCTTCTTCTAAGAAGGTGCATTGGACTGGAACCTTACTCGAATCCCTTCAGAATTGGTAAGATTAACAGCTCGGTCGGCACAATCTATCTGCCCTTTATACTTGGTTAACCAATCCATACCAAGTATTACATCTAAACCCTTGGAGTCTATTATAATAAGATTCGCTAAGAACTTAACTCCATTTATATCCACAGTTGCGTCAGGGCAAACTGTGTTAGTCCTCATTTCCTTTCCAGGGGACTGGACTAGCATGGGGTTCTGTAGTTTACTCACATCCCAATTATACATTTCAACCACATCTTTTGACACAAAAGAATGCGAAGCTCCAGAATCAAATAATGCTGATGCAATTACTGAGTTGACAAGAAACTTATCCAGAACTACGTCGGGTGCATCCTGGGCTGCTTCCGCGGTCACATGGTTGAGATGCCCTCTGCTCACCACTTGTGGAGCCCTTGGGGTCTGAGGTGTCCCACGGCCTTGTCCTGCATTTGGAGCTCATGCTGGTGTAGTCCCTAGATTGAAACGAACTGGGGTCATTGCTGGGCGTTTCTGGGGACAGTTGCTGGCGTAGTGCCCCATGTTCTTGCAGTTAAAACACTGCACTCCTGCTGCTGAAGTCTTGTTCTGCTGGGGTTGTCCACCATTGCTTGCCCGGGGAGTTTGTGGATTTGGGCGAGGTCCTGAGAAGGGAGTCCTTAGTATGCTTGACTCTGAAGGTTTGTGAAAGTGAGGCGCGTTGGGGCGGAATCGAGAGCTGCTTGCTCCTTGCTGGGCTTGAAACTTCCTCTTACGGGTTTCGTATAGCTGGCGCTGAGCATCTTCTTGGACAAAGGCCTTGTTCACTAGGTGCTGGAAGGTTGGGAAGTCATTGGACACCAGCTGTACCTTGAGGTTGGGGTCAAGTCCCTGCGTGAACCTCGAAATCTTGGTTGCATCCGATGTGACCTCTTCAGATGCATACCTGGACAGTTGGGTGAACTTGTTCAGGTACTCGGAAACACTGAGGTTTCCCTGCTGCAGTTGGTAGAATTCTCTCTTCTTCATTTCCATTATCCCAGTAGGGATATGGGCAGTACGGAAAGCTTCAACAAACTCATCCCAAGTGATGGCTTGTGCATTTTGATGGGCGGCACGGTAGTTTTCCCACCAGTTGGCAGCCATTCCCTTGAGCTGGTGAGCAGCATACAGCACCTTTTCATTATCGTTGCACTGAGCTAGGACCAATTTCCTTTCCACATACTTGATCCAATCATCTGCCTCCAGGGGATCCACTGATCCAGCAAAAGTGGGAGGCCTTGTCCTCATGAATTCTCCCAACTTAGACTGGGGTGCCTGGTTGGGTGCATGCTGGGCTGGCTGCACTTGGTTTTGTGCTAAGGCTTGAAGAAGCTGAAGTTGCATGGCCATCATCTGTTCCATGTTGGGGGCCTGAGCAGGAGGTGGTGGAATGTTGTCCTCTGGCTGATTGTTGGCGTCACGGCTGTTGCCAGGGTTGCTCCTCGTGTTCACCATCTGAAGCGGTTTAGGTTAGCAGAAGGTAAGAGGGAAATAGCAAAGGTAAGAGATTAGGGGAACTAATTCACATCCCAAGCCAACACATAAGAAAGAACTAGCAACCACTTACGGGAAAACTTTTATTAAAATCAAGATAACTCCATGGATGGCTGCACCACAAGTGCACATAGGCCTAGTACAGTCCATCTAGCACACCGAAACATAACAATAAGCGTTCTAAGGATGCGGACATTTTATTTGGGTACTACGGACTCAAAAGACTACTAATCCTCTCCAAAGACGCGCTCCTCAGGGTCCTCTTCTGGATCCTCCTCCGGGTCTTCCTGACGCTCTCTCACGTGGTGACGTGAACAGGCACACTCGGCCGAGGCACGGTTACGACTGGAGGCAGTCGACCGAGAACGAGAACGAGAAGGCTTGCGCTTCTTGAGAGTGATGACAGGTGGCAGACTGGGGCGTCGCACCTTCTTGCGTGCTGTAAGTCTGATGTGGAGTCCTGAAAGTCGAGCTGGTGCCAGGTTGTTGGGGATGACAGCTGGTACTGGAGAAGACGGCGTATAGTCAGCTGCGGGTGAAGACGGCGTATGGTCAGCTGCGGCCCTGAGACGTCCCAGCTCAAACTCAGCTGCCTGGCTCCGGAGAAGCTGTGCGCGAAGCGTGTCGGAATGCTGGTAGCTGGAAGTGAGAAGCATCCGGAGTTGTCCAATCTCCTCCTGAGCTCTAGCATAAGTGACTGCCATCGCCTGGGTGAGCTGCACCTGATGTGACAGTCGAGGATCGTCAGCTGGAATATCAAAGGGATCTGGATACCTCTGTCCTACCCTGGGGTTGATGAAGAAGCAAAAAGGGGACTGATGTACAGCATCCTTGTGCAGGTGGCACAACTCGTCAATGGCGAGGCGTGCTGCGTCCTGGACAGCGTCGAAACAGCGGGACCGAGGGTGCTTGATGGGGTATGTGTGGGATTTGAATTCCTCTTCCCGTGCATACAGGAATACCTCCATCGTCCAAGAGTCTCGATCCAGGATCCGCGTCTTCCGACCCCTGAAAATGGGCGGCTGACGGTACTCCAAACACTGCATCAGCTGCCGGAGAAGGCTAGCGAATGCTCCAGCATCCTCTCCATGTGAGTAGTAGTCCCACGGGGCAGCGGAGGATGAACCGGCCATCTACAAAGTTGAGTAAAAGAAAAGATTAGTAAAAAGTTTTTAATAAAGGGAGTTGGAGACAAGAACGAGATTCTAAGTAGGAAGAGAGTAGAAGCAAAGAAGCTTATACATTTTTAATATACTCTTTTTATAAATATAAGTCCTTATGGTTTACCATTCTTAATATAGGTCACGTCCTACAGTCAAATTGGCTCTGATACCACCTCTGTCAGGCCCCCGGATTTCCAAACCCGGACCCTCTGTGTGTTTCTGCACTAGTCCCAGATCAAAGCTAGTGCACACAGTTAAACAGAAATGATTCATGACCAACAACGTATTTATTACAATTATAAAGAGTACTGACCACCATGTCTCAATATTACATTGGAGGTTTCAAGACCTCGCACAATCAAAACACAGCGGAAGCAAAGTGAAATCAAAGTAGACCCATCAAGATGCCACAGGCAGTTGACTGGGGAAGCGCGACCTAGTCCTCCGGGAAGAATCCATCACATCCACAAGCGAAGCAGTAGTCGTAGACACCTTCTTGAGCTTCAACTTCCTCTGAGATTTTATTTTTAAGTGTAGCATGTGAGTACATAAAGTACTCCGCAAGTCTTGGGAAAAATGCATAGATGCAAGGCTTAACAAAGGAAGGCCATATGGGTTCTTTTGCTCAAGCAATATTTGAAATCTCAATTACTACTAATTATTTTCGAAGGCATCAATTTAATGAAGTAAATGTTTTAACAAAATTAACTTTCTAGTGAAGGTTCCAACTACCAACACTAGCTAACCAATTACCATTGGTCAAGTTTTAAACTGCGGATTCCATCCACCCTCTCTGGCTCCATCCGCGAGGATTCCCTTCCGAGAGTTCCCTCCACCCTCGGAATACAAAACTTTTGATTTTAAAACCAAGACCAGAAATCTACCATGTGAATGCATTCCTTGCCCGCCCTTGACCGTGGGCACGGCTATTCGAATAGTTTTACACTCTGCAGAGGTTGTACAACTTTACCCACAAGAGATAAATTATCCTAAAAGTCAACACGCTTCCTTTGGCATGAGACCCAGATAAAATACCACAAAGCTTTTACCTTATTCTATTCTAGCTAGATACCACCCGCTGAGGTTTCACCGCAGAAGGGTTAAATCCGCCCAATTTGAAACCCCCTCTTGCGCCATATGAGTACAGTAAGTCCCTGTCCCTCACTGTGAATAACCAGTCCATCCTTGGCACCCACTTTCCACTGGTGGCACCTAAACTAGGCTATCATAAGTTAGTCAGCTAGGACGTACCCATATAGACTTGTGGTTGTACGGTTAATGCTCAGTTTGGACAAACACAAGCGTCGGTCCTTAATTGACTAGGGTGGAACATACACTTAACAAGTTCTCGTGCTTACTGCACCAACCCAAACAGCCATCCACCCTAATCTAAACCAACTTTCACATTTTTATTTTATTTTAAAGGATCAGTGGCAACTCCAATTACCACTACACTTTGTAAACACGAGGCTATTACAATAAATCATAATTTCCCATTTTCAAGAGTTTCCAAAGTTATTAGATAGCATGACTAAGCATTATACTACCATACTAACATCAACAAGTAATTAAATACTCTCATTAATGAGACAAAGGGAGTTCTATGGTGACAAGAGTACATGGCATTCAATTTCAATGGAGGACATAGCAAGTTGGAATAACTAGTTCCTAAAGATTTGAACTAGTGACTTTAGGTAAATAACAATGCACATAATTTAAAATATTTTAAAAATATTTCAAAAGCATAGGTTCAAGATGATTAAAGGAGACTTGCCTTCTTGCAGGGTTTCTGGGTCTTCTTGTTGCTGTGAAGAGGGATCGTCGACAACGTTGGAATCTACGCGAGGAAAGACGAAGCAAACAAAACAAATAAATACAAACGAAAATTCAAATAAAATCCAAAAATTCAACAGAGGCCATAGTTGGATAGATTATGATTTTAGATGAATTTAGAAATTTGAATGGCTGGATTTGGAGTTAAAATGAGAAAGTTATGCTCATTTGAAAATCTCAGATTTGAGTAAATCTAGAAATTCCCAAATTTCTGACAGGTGGGGCCCACTGGAATATTAGATTTTAAATTCTATTTTTATTCCGAGGGACTGACAGGTGGGGCCCACTGAACAGTAACCACTGGCGGTCACTGACATGTGGGACCCACTGGACAGTGAGCCCACTGATTCGACCTCTGACACATGGGACCCACTGGACTCCGGGCCCACTTGTCAGAGTCCAGCACAGAGGGGTGGGGCCCAGGCGGCAGTGGCCAGCGCAGACCGGCGGCCGCTGACGTGTGGGGACCACTTGTCAGTCGCGGATAAATAACGAAAACTCAACCTCAGCGTGCGGAGCCGAGGGCTCGAACGCGCGCCGAGGGAGTCGGGGGAGGGGAGAGCGAGCGGTGATAACCAGATGGGCAGGGAGGCTTTGCCTACCCATATAGGGCAATCAAACCTTTTGAGTTACCTGCCGGAGGGGAGGCCGGGGAAGGTGGCCGGAGGCAGGGTCGTCGGCGGCGAGGGAGTGGCGGAGGGGTGCAGATGACGCGTGAAATGCAAACCCGGAGCGGAGACGAGTCCAACGAAGGGGTCGGCAGGGCTCGGGGACGGGCGGAGGTGGCCGGCGACGAGGGGATGGCGGAGCTGGCTCGGGTCCTCCGGGGCGACGGCGCTCCGGCGGCGGGGAGGGGCGGCTGAGGTGTCGGGGAGGATCGCACGGGCGAGAGGGAGCTCGGGGAAGTGACGGCGGGCTCCGGGGATGACCGAGGCGGCGGCGAAGGCTCGCCGGAGTACTTACCATGGGCGCACGGGGAACTCGCGGTGCGACGGCGCTCGGGGCTTAGGGAGAGAGGTGGAGTGCGTCTGGGCGCTGGGCGGAGGGAGGCGAACCGAGGGGGGGCTTTTATAGGGGCGCAGGGGGAACAGGGGAGCGGCAATCGCTCGCCGGTGCTGGCGGCCGGAAAAGGAAGGGAGGGGGAAGAAACGGGAAAGGGGAGGCAGAGAAGGAAGGGAGGCGCGGGCGTTGGGGATTTGCTTCCCGCCAGGGCTCAGGGATTCCAAAATCGGGGAGAGGCAGGGAAGGCAAGGCCGGATCCGGCGCGGTCTCGGTCGCCGGCGCAAAGAAGGAAAGCGGGGAGAGAAGAAAAGGAAGGAGGCGGCTCCGCGGGGACGACGGGCCTAACAGGCGGGGCCGGGTGGCAGCGGGAGCGGAGCGCGTGCGGCTGACGGGCGGGGCCCGCGAGTCAGTGAGGTGAGGGCGGGAGTGAGAGCGGGCGGCTGGATGGCCCGCGCGGAGACTCGGTTCATCCGAGCCGTCCACGCGTCGGGCGCGGAGGAGGGGAAGGCGGGGCCGCTGGCTGACGGGTCGGGCCCGCTGGACAGCGAGGGAGAGGGAGGTGCGGCCTGGATCGGCCGAGCGGCGACGTGGGCGGATCTGGGCCGTCCACGCGTCGGCCGGAGGAAAAGATTTGGATTTTTAATGATTTTTAATTTCAGAAAAGGCTAGGAATTTATTTAGGCCTCAGAAAAGTATGAAAATACCTCCAAAAATTCCAGAAAAATTCACAGAAGCTCCTGGAGATATTTTGGACTCAATAAAATTATTTCCAACTATTGTTGATATTTAATTTTCATATTTTGAATTGCTTTTTAAATTCTAAAAATAGTTTTTAAATTCCAGAAAATCCAGAAAGGCAAATAAAAGCCAAGTAAAATCCAATTAGCTTAAAATAATTAATTTGAATTTAAATTTTTCAAAAAACCAAATTTTGGGATGTGACAGGGGTTGTGCGGGACGGGCCTTTGTACTACTGTAGTCGCGCCCGGTACGCGGACAGTCGCGATGCTTCGGTGTCGTAGGGATGGCCCCCCACCTAAACCCAGCAGGCCTGGTAAGAGATTATAAGGCCCAGAATAGGCCATGTGTAATGACATAACTGCCCCCAGAGGGGATAACCAGACGTAAGGGTATAACTGTAAAAGCACTCCTCAGGCGTATATATATATGAGCGCAAGCCATGGGGAGGACCCAGGCCATTACACTCCACTTCACTACTCTCCATGGGGCCGTCCGTGGGGAGGACGAAGACAAGCCTGAAGACCGAAGAAAAAGATGGCACCGAAAAAAGCTTCCTCAGCGGCGGCGAAGGGAAAGAAGGCAGCCGGGCCGGAGCGCCGTATGAGTACCAGGGCTTTGGCATCGACAGCGGCGGACGCGGGCGGCGATGCAGGCGCGGTGGCCGAAGACATCGACGTTCGCGCGGCGGCGACCGACCCCGTCACCGGCACCGCGACGACCAACCTCGTCACCGGCACAGCGACGACCAACCCCGCCGCTGGCGTTACGAGGACGGACCCCGCGGTCCAAGACGTCGACACGGGTGCGGCGAAAACCGACCCCGCCGACGCAACGCCAGCCGACCCCGTCGCCCCCATTGCAACCCTCGCCGGCGATACGAACCGGGCGGTCCGAGGTAGCCACGACGGAGCGACCGGCAGCTCGGGACCCCGCGACGCGGTCGTCCCCGCGCCGACCCGCCCGTTGGAAGCACCGGCGACCCCGCCAGCACCGGGGATGGAAAGCGCCCTGCTGGCGGCTCTCAACGCGTTCCAGCAGGAGCTGGGGGACCTTCGCGGAGCCGTCAGAGATATACAAGAGGCTTGGTGTCAGCCGGCTGCGCCAGCAATCGCGTCCGAGCCCGCGCCGGAAAGGGCGGAAAGGGCGCCGGCTACAAGGAGTGGCGCTCTCTTGGTTTTTTACCATAGAGCCGGGCTCCATCTACGCGTGGGAACAGCTCCGCGTCCGCCTCCACAACAACTTCCAAGGGAACTACGTCGACCGGGTCGATGCGGACCAGCTCTTTGCCGTGAAGCAAAAACCCTCGGAGAAGCTCCGGGACTACTTCAAACGCTTCGCCAAGATTCGATGTCAAGTGAAGGACGTCAACGAGACCACCATCGTCAATGCAGCTATACAGGGCCTTCGTCCGGGCCCGATGGCTGAGTACAATGCGCGGAAGCCGATCAAGACGGTGGCAAAGCTCTTCGACAAGATGGAAGAATACGCCAGGGCGGAGGAAGACGCAAGGCGAAGGCAAGGTGACGACTCCGACACCAACCAGGCCGGAGCCTCGGCAAAAGCCGAAGATCCGCCGAAGGGTGGTTCTTCGAAGGGAAAACGTAAGCAAGAGTCGTCCAGGGACGCGCCCGACCGCAGGGACAACCCGCAGAAGGAGTCGTCCGATCAGTCCAAGCGCGGCCAGCAGAGGTCGAGGCGAAACCGGTACATCCTCGACATCGAAGGTGGCTCCGACGAAGGTGCTCCAGCAGGCCGAGGCGGTCGGGGGCGTCGTGGCCGGGGGCGCGGCCGCGGCAGGGGCCGCGACGATAAGAGTCGTGGAGATTACGACGACCAGCATCAGGGACTGTGGTGCATCATCCACGGCCGCGGCAATCATGACACCCGCACCTGCACCTCCATCGCGGCGCTACGCGACAGCGTCGCTAGGGACAGGAACCCGGAGGCGCGCCCGCCTGCGGTGGCCCACGTCCAATTCCTGTACGAGGCCCCCATGCAGGTACAGGCGCAAGGGATGCAGGTGCAGGCGCAAGGGATGCAGCCCCAAGAAGGCACCTTGCGGATCCAAGCCCACGTACAGCAGCCTCGGGAGGACCTCCTGTCGTTGCAGGCCCCGGACGCAACCTACCGTAGGGTCATTAACGTCATATCCGGAGGTTCGGCGCTGGAATTCGCCTCGGCACGGCAGCAGAAGGCCTATGCGCGAAGACTGCATCACGTGGCGGCATACCCAGCGCAAGCACCGCCGGAGTGGGCACACCACGAAGTTACATTCACGCCCGACGATGCCCAGGGTGTGGACTTCCCTCATCAGGACCCCCTGGTCATCCGGGTCACCATCGCGGGGTGCGACGTGGGGCGCGCCTTGGTGGACGGTGGTAGCTCCGCGAACGTATTGTTTGCGGCGGCCTTCGACCAGATGGGGATCCCTCGAAGCCGCCTGGGGCCCTCGGGAATCCCATTGCAGGGCTTCGGGGGACAGCCCCTGAGGGCGCTGGGCCAAATCGGCCTTCAGGTCTCCTTCGGCCGAGATGACAATGTGCGGACCGAAGATGCCACCTTCGACGTGGTCGACCTCCCGTACCCCTACAATGCCATACTAGGCCGCCCAATCCTCAACTCCTTCGGCGCGGTACCACACCACGGCTCCCTCTCATGAAGATCCCGGGCCCCCGGACCATCATCACCGTCCGAGGCGACCAGGACATGGCCCGCCGCATCGAGCCAGGTACCAGGTGCCCGCGTTGCGAAGCCCAACGGCGCCCCTAGAGCTGGCGCCACCCCGCGCGCAAGAGCCCTTGGATCGTCTTCTCGGTCACGAGAGAAGGGCCTAGCTCGCCGGAAAATGTGCCTTCCTCCGCCGCCACCCGCTCCTGGTCAGCCGCCGCCGGGTCGCGCTCTTGGAGCGCGTATTTTACCTCCAACGGCGAGGATCGCCGGTGAATGGCAGGGCCACCAGCCGCCTGGCCACGCTCGCTGCTGGAGGCCATCGCTTCCCACGACGAGACTAATACGGTGAAGATAGCGCGAAGGTGGGGAAGGCCGAGCGAACAGGAAAGAGGGCGTAAAGGTGCGGGGACGCTGTTACGGGGGGGCTATTTCAAGCCGCCTCGCCCATACCGCCGCTACTGAAGCGTCGCAACGATCCGCGTGCAGGATACAACCGCAGCGGTGTAAAGGCCCGCCCCGCACACTTCTCCGTAATCGAAAGCGAAGGGTCGCGGAGGTCCGTGCACGAGGCGCGACCACAGTCGTATAAGCGCCCGTACAGCGCAACGCCCCACCTAACGCTGGAAGGTCACAACCACAGGCGCCACTCGCTGCCCGCCCCGTGTCCCCCATGCCTAGGGAAGAGGCGAGCGGCTGCAAACACGCAACCATCCACATCCCGCCGCCCAGCAGTCATAAGCCGCCGCGTGCCCCGGGCGCGTCGGGTCACACGGTACGGGAACCTAACCCTATCAGGCCAGAGACCGGCGTGATTCAAGGAACCTGTATAGCGCAAGGCCGCATCAAAGAGCCCAAGTTGCGCGCGCCCCTACTTCGACTAGGTGCCAGCTTCGCTGCCACCCGTTCGAAGGGTAGGGGACGGAGCGCGCGCCTCTGCTTCGACTTAGGCGTCCGCTGTGCTGCCAAGCGCGCGCGTCTACTTCGACTAGGCATCAGCTTCGCTGCCACCCGTTCGAAGGGTAGGGGACGGAGCGCGCGCCTCAACTTCGACTTAGGCGTCCGCTGCGCTGCCAAGCGCGCGCGTCTACTTAGACTAGGCGCCAGCTTCGCTGCCACCCGTTCGAAGGGTAGGGGACGGAGCGCGCGCCTCAACTTCGACTTAGGCGTCCGCTGCGCTGCCAAGCGCGCGCGTCTACTTCGACTAGGCGCCAGCTTCGCTGCCACCCGTTCGAAGGGTAGGGGACGGAGCGCGCGCCTCTACTTCGACTTAGGCGTCCGCTGCGCTGCCAAGCGCGCGCGTCTACTTCGACTAGGCGCCAGCTTCGCTGCCACCCGTTCGAAGGGTAGGGGACGGAGCGCGCGCCTCTACTTCGACTTAGGCGTCCGCTGCGCTGCCAAGCGCGCGCGTCTACTTCGACTAGGCGCCAGCTTCGCTGCCACCCGTTCGAAGGGTAGGGGACGGAGCGCGCGCCTCTACTTCGACTTAGGCGTCCGCTGTGCTGCCAAGCGCGCGTGTCTACTTCGACTAGGCATCAGCTTCGCTGCCACCCGTTCGAAGGGTAGGGGACGGAGCGCGCGCCTCAACTTCGACTTAGGCGTCCGCTGCGCTGCCAAGCGCGCGCGTCTACTTAGACTAGGCGCCAGCTTCGCTGCCACCCGTTCGAAGGGTAGGGGACGGAGCGCGCGCCTCAACTTCGACTTAGGCGTCCGCTGCGCTGCCAAGCGCGCGCGTCTACTTCGACTAGGCGCCAGCTTCGCTGCCACCCGTTCGAAGGGTAGGGGACGGAGCGCGCGCCTCTACTTCGACTTAGGCGTCCGCTGCGCTGCCAAGCGCGCGCGTCTACTTCGACTAGGCGCCAGCTTCGCTGCCACCCGTTCGAAGGGTAGGGGACGGAGCGCGCGCCTCTACTTCGACTTAGGCGTCCGCTGCGCTGCCAAGCGCGCGCCTCTACTTTGACTTAGGCGTCCGCTGCGCTGCCAAGCGCGCGCGTCTACTTCGACTAGGCGCCAGCTTCGCTGCCACCCGTTCGAAGGGTAGGGGACGGAGCACGCGCCTCTACTTCGACTTAGGCGTCCGCTGCGCTGCCAAGCGCGCGCGTCTACTTCGACTAGGCGCCAGCTTCGCTGCCACCCGTTCGAAGGGTAGGGGACGGAGCGCGCGCCTCTGCTTCGACTTAGGCGTCCGCTGCGCTGCCAAGCGCGCGCGTCTACTTCGACTAGGCGCCAGCTTCGCTGCCACCCGTTCGAAGGGTAGGGGACGGAGCGCGCGCCTCAACTTCGACTTAGGCGTCCGCTGCGCTGCCAAGCGCGCGCGTCTACTTCGACTAGGCGCCAGCTTCGCTGCCACCCGTTCGAAGGGTAGGGGACGGAGCGCGCGCCTCTACTTCGACTTAGGCGTCCGCTGCGCTGCCAAGCGCGCGCGTCTACTTCGACTAGGCGCCAGCTTCGCTGCCACCCGTTCGAAGGGTAGGGGACGGAGCGCGCGCCTCTACTTCGACTTAGGCGTCCGCTGCGCTGCCAAGCGCGCGCCTCTACTTTGACTTAGGCGTCCGCTGCGCTGCCAAGCGCGCGCGTCTACTTCGACTAGGCGCCAGCTTCGCTGCCACCCGTTCGAAGGGTAGGGGACGGAGCACGCGCCTCTACTTCGACTTAGGCGTCCGCTGCGCTGCCAAGCGCGCGCGTCTACTTCGACTAGGCGCCAGCTTCGCTGCCACCCGTTCGAAGGGTAGGGGACGGAGCGCGCGCCTCTGCTTCGACTTAGGCGTCCGCTGCGCTGCCAAGCGCGCGCGTCTACTTCGACTAGGCGCCAGCTTCGCTGCCACCCGTTCGAAGGGTAGGGGACGGAGCGCGCGCCTCAACTTCGACTTAGGCGTCCGCTGCGCTGCCAAGCGCGCGCGTCTACTTCGACTAGGCGCCAGCTTCGCTGCCACCCGTTCGAAGGGTAGGGGACGGAGCGCGCGCCTCTACTTCGACTTAGGCGTCCGCTGCGCTGCCAAGCGCGCGCGTCTACTTCGACTAGGCGCCAGCTTCGCTGCCACCCGTTCGAAGGGTAGGGGACGGAGCGCGCGCCTCTACTTCGACTTAGGCGTCCGCTGCGCTGCCAAGCGCGCGCCTCTACTTTGACTTAGGCGTCCGCTGCGCTGCCAAGCGCGCGCGTCTACTTCGACTAGGCGCCAGCTTCGCTGCCACCCGTTCGAAGGGTAGGGGACGGAGCACGCGCCTCTACTTCGACTTAGGCGTCCGCTGCGCTGCCAAGCGCGCGCGTCTACTTCGACTAGGCGCCAGCTTCGCTGCCACCCGTTCGAAGGGTAGGGGACGGAGCGCGCGCCTCTGCTTCGACTTAGGCGTCCGCTGCGCTGCCAAGCGCGCGCGTCTACTTCGACTAGGCGCCAGCTTCGCTGCCACCCGTTCGAAGGGTAGGGGACGGAGCGCGCGCCTCTGCTTCGACTTAGGCGTCCGCTGTGCTGCCAAGCGCGCGCGTCTACTTCGACTAGGCATCAGCTTCGCTGCCACCCGTTCGAAGGGTAGGGGACGGAGCGCGCGCCTCAACTTCGACTTAGGCGTCCGCTGCGCTGCCAAGCGCGCGCGTCTACTTCGACTAGGCGCCAGCTTCGCTGCCACCCGTTCGAAGGGTAGGGGACGGAGCGCGCGCCTCTACTTCGACTTAGGCGTCCGCTGCGCTGCCAAGCGCGCGCGTCTACTTCGACTAGGCGCCAGCTTCGCTGCCACCCGTTCGAAGGGTAGGGGACGGAGCGCGCACCTCTACTTCGACTTAGGCGTCCGCTGCGCTGCCAAGCGCGCGCGTCTACTTCGACTAGGCGCCAGCTTCGCTGCCACCCGTTCGAAGGGTAGGGGACGGAGCGCGCGCCTCTACTTCGACTTAGGCGTCCGCTGCGCTGCCAAGCGCGCGCGTCTACTTCGACTAGGCGCCAGCTTCGCTGCCACCCGTTCGAAGGGTAGGGGACGGAGTGCGCGCCTCTAATTCGACTTAGGCGTCCGCTGCGCTGCCAAGCGCGCGCGTCTACTTCGACTAGGCGCCAGCTTCGCTGCCACCCGTTCGAAGGGTAGGGGACGGAGCGCGCGCCTCTACTTCGACTTAGGCGTCCGCTGCGCTGCCAAGCGCGCGCGTCTACTTCGACTAGGCGCCAGCTTCGCTGCCACCCGTTCGAAGGGTAGGGGACGGAGCGCGCGCCTCTACTTCGACTAGGCGCCAGCTTCGCTGCCACCCGTTCGAAGGGTAGGGGACGGAGCGCGCGCCTCTACTTCGACTTCGGCGTCCGCTGCGCTGTCAAGCGCGCGTGTCTACTTCAACTAGGCGCCAGCTTCGCTGCCACCCGTTCGAAGGGTGGGGGACGGAGCACGAGTCCACTTCGGTGGGGCGCAGCAAAGACGGGGGTCTTGTCCTGCGAAATCTACCTCGTTTTCCTTAATAGGCCACCTACGGTGCATCAACATGCAAGGTAATGCCGGCGGGCTCCCTCAAGAATACCGACCGTAGGTAGGCCTGTTAAGAAAAATAGGGCAAACCTCGCCGTCGCCTACGGAAGCGCGGTGCGGGATCAGGAAGCGCGGCTGGCTGGCGATAACCGGCGCTGATCAAGCTCCCACGAAAAATAGACCTCCTTCTGTGCATCAACATTCCCCAAGCCGCTCAGCATCACCCAGGAATGTTGATGCACGGCAGAGGCCCATTTTAGGGGAACACTTCTGTCACAACGCACACAGGAGCGACGCCTCACCAGCGCCATATATATACCCCAGTCAGCAGGGGAGCCAACCGGCGGAAGGCCAATCGGCAGAAGCCCAGCTGACGGACGTTCGCCGCCGTATTAATGGTCACGATGCCTTAACGCCCGCGCCGCGCCAAGCACGCTGCACCACGTGGACGTCCGGAAGACCGAGCGTCGCAGCAGCGCGCACACCTCCTTCGGCTACAGCGCAGCTCCGGAAGTTCGGAAAAGTTCACAGGCCGCGGGGACAGAGGGGGCCAAAGGACTCGGCAACATGGCTTCGGCCTTGTGAAAGCCCTTTACCATGAGAGGCTCCTGTCGTAGGGATGGCCCCCACCTAAACCCAGCAGGCCTGGTAAGAGATTATAAGGCCCAGAATAGGCCATGTGTAATGACATAACTGCCCCAGAGGGGATAACCAGACGTAAGGGTATAACTGTAAAAGCACTCCTCAGGCGTATATATATATGAGCGCAAGCCATGGGGAGGACCCAGGCCATTACACTCCACTTCATTACTCTCCACTACCATCTCTCTCTCTGTTTGGTCTGTAGCCACAACATTCGGTATTGAGGCGGGGTGGCTTGGAGTAGCCCTTATGAGCGCGCTCCCGCAGTTGTATGCCCCCTTCTTGCTTGCATCGCCTTCCATACTCGCGTAGTATTCTTCGCCGCTATACCCCCTCCGGGAGACGCAATGGCATCTGATGGCGAGCGTGGTCAGGCGGGTGGTGTCTGCGGCATCCGCCGGCGGTCCTCACCATTAGAGGTGAAATACGCGCTCAAAGAACGCGACCCGGCGACGGCGGACAAGCAGTGGCTGGTGGTGGAGGAGGAAGGCACGTTCTCCGGCGAGTTAGGTCCCTCGCTCGTGACCGAGAAGACGATCCAAGTGCTTTTGCGCGCGGGGAAGCTGTCGGAGCGCCAGGCGGTACGATTGCCCGCCGCCGATGAGACGGAACCGCATCCCGAGGGATCGGAGGCAGTCGTATTCGTTGCCTTTTTCGACGCAGGGCTCTGCATCCCGGCGGCGGCGATCGTGGGCGATGTGCTGCGGACCTTCGGGCTGGAGCTAGCGCAACTGACTCCGAACGCCGTGGCCCGGCTCGCGGTGTACAGCTGGGCCTTGCGCTCGGGAGCGTGCTGGCCCAGCGCCTCGTTGTTCGCCTACCTTCACGAGGCACGGTGCCAGCCCAAGGATCAGAAGGACAGGACACTGTCGAGCTTCGGCAGCGTCACCTTTGTTCTTCGTTCGACTTGCAACAAGCTCTTCCCTACGAACTCCACTCGCGGGAAGTGGGAGTCTCACTGGATGAAGCGGTGGTTCTACCACCGCGTGGAGAGCGGGAGCGGTCTTGAGTGCACAGGCCGACCGATCGTGTTCAAGCCCTCGCCCGGCCGGACGCTCGATGATAAGGACAGGCGGAGGGCCCGGCGGCTCGTAGGCGTGGCCGCCCGCTTCAACATGCGCGACCTCGCCGAAGAGTACGTGATGTACGGCGTGGCGCCGCTTGCCCGCGACTGGCGTCTTGCTGCCGAGAAGCGTTGAGACGACAATGTTTCGCCGTCGGTTTGCTTACTGCCGGCGCCCTCCGGTCTCCGTAAGCCTCGACCGTGTCTCTCCTTTGTTCACACGACCTGTTTAGAGTCTCGTGGACTGGCGCGTGCGAAGGCGGACCTCCGCACTACGACCTGTTTAGAGTCTCGTGGACTGGTGCGTGCGAAGGCGGACCTCCGCACTATGACCTGTTTAGAGTCTCGTGGACTGGCGCGTGCGAAGGCGGACCTCCGCACTACGACCTGTTTAGAGTCTCGTGGACTGGCGCGTGCGAAGGCGGACCTTCGTCCCCCCACCCCGGGGTGGGGGCAGCCTCTGGTGTGCGAAGGCGAGCCTCAACGCGCTGAGGTGCGCGATTGGCAGCTGCGCAAGATTCGCATGGGGTCGGCGTCCATGTCTGATTTATACTCCGGGGAGTACGCACAAGGACGAAGTCCTTGGCGTGCGCGGGGTTCGCGTCTTGTTTATACTCAGTAGAGTGCGCAGGGAGAACATCCGCGTCTTATTTATACTCCATGGAGTACGCACAAGGACGAAGTCCTTGGCGTGCGCGGGGTTCGCGTCTTGTTTATACTCAGTAGAGTGCGCAGGGAGAACATCCGCGTCTTATTTATACTCCGGGGAGTACGCACAAGGACGAAGTCCTTGGCGTGCGCGGGGTTCGCGTCTTGTTTATACTCAGTAGAGTGCGCAGGGAGAACATCCGCGTCTTATTTATGCTTTGCAGAGTGCGTGTAGAGGCGTCCCCCCGCACGTCTTTGTTTATACTCATGCCCGTATCTTTGACGGAGAGTGCACACGCGAACGTGCGTCTTCGGTTTATACTCATACCCGTATCTTTGACGGAGAGTGCACACGCGAACGTGCGTCTTTGTTTATACTCATGCCCGTGTCTTTGACGGAGAGTGCACACGCGAACGTGCGTCTTTGTTTATACTCATGCCCGTGTCTTTGACGGAGAGTGCACACGCGAACGTGCGTCTTTGTTTATACTCATGCCCGTGTCTTTGACGGAGAGTGCACACACGAACGTGCGTCTTTGTTTATACTCATGCACGTGTCTTTGACGGAGAGTGCACACGCGAACGTGCGTCTTTGTTTATACTCATGCCCGTGTCTTTGACGGAGAGTGCACACGCGAACGTGCGTCTTTGGTTTATACTCATACCCGTACCCCTGACTACGGAGAGTGCACACGCGAACGTGCATCTTTGGTTTATACTCATACCCGTACCCCTGGCTACGGAGAGTGCACACGCGAACGTGCGTCTTTGGTTTATACTCATACCCGTACCCCTGGCTACGGAGAGTGCACACGCGAACGTGCGTCTGTGGCTTATACTGCGGGAGCACACGCGTAGGCGAAGCCTTCACGTGCACTCACCGCGAATTTTTGCACAACGGTAACGTATTGGCGACAAACGGAACTTTATTATATTCCCATTTGTGCGGGTAAGCGATTACATACGACGGGGTGGGGGGGCGGGTACTAACCGTTTGTGCTCAGCGCGGCCGGAGCCTCTAGTAGTTGCACTATCGGCAGGGCTTGCGGAGTCACCCCCGGATGGCGCTGCGAGCCTTCGCACGGCGGTGCCAATCCTAGGTGCTCCGCTACCCGCCGCGGCGGGGACATCTGGTGCCGTGCTCGATGCGCCGGGCCATGTCCTGGTCGCCCCGAACGGTGATGATGGCCCGCGGCCCCGAGAGCTTCATGCACAAATAGGCGTGATGCGGCACTGCCCCGAAGGAGTTGAGGACCGGACGCCCCAGTATGGCATTGTAAGGGTATGGGAGATCGACGACGTCGAATGTAGCGTCCTCGACCCTTTCATTGTCGCCCTGACCGAAAGAGACCTGCAAGCATATTTGGCCGATCGCCCGTAGAGGTTGTCCGCCGAAGCCCTGCAACGGGACTCCCGACGGGCTGAGGCGGCTTCGGGGGATCCCCATCTGGTCGAAGGCTACCGCGAACAAAATGTTCGCGGAGCTGCCGCCATCAACTAGGGCGCGTCTCACGTCACATCCCGCTACGACGACCCGGACGACCAGGGGATCGTGGTGAGGAAGCTCCACTCCTTGGGCGTCGGCGGGGGTGAACGTGACCTCCTGCTGCGCCCAGTCCGGCGGTGTTCACGCTGGGTACGCCGCCACGTGGTGTAGCCTCCGCACGTAAGCCTTCCGCTGCCGCACCGAGGCGAACTCCACCGAGGAGCCTCCGGAGATGACATTGATAACCCTTCGGTGGGTGGCCTCCGGAGCATGTAGCTGCAGAAAACCCTCCTGAGGCTGCCGCACGTGGGCCTGGATCCGCAGAGGGCCCTCGTGGGGCTGCGTTCCTTGCGCCTAGGTATGCACGGGGCCTTCGTATGGGTGCTGTACGTGAGCCACCACGGGCGAACGTGCTTCCAGGTTCCTGTCCCTGGTGACGCTGTCACGGAGCGCCGCGATAGAGGTGCATGTGCGCGTGTCGTGGTTGCCGCGACTGTGGACTACGCACCACAGCCCCTGGTGCTGGTCGTCGTAATCCCCCCGGCCTCTATCGTCGCGGCCCTGGCCACGGCCGCGTCCCCGGCCTCGGCGCCCCCGACCGCCCCGACCCGCGGGAGCGCTGTCATCGGAACCGCCTTCGATGTCGAGGACGTACCGACCTCGCCGCGACTTCTGCTGGCCACGCTTGGGCCTATCGGACGACTCCTTGTGCGGGGTGTCCTTGCGATCGAACGCGTCCTTGGACGACTCCTGCTTACGTTTTCCCTTCGAAGAACCGTCCTTTGACGGATCTTCGGCTTTTGCCGAGGCACCGGCCTGGTTGGTGTCGGAGTCGTCGCCCTGTCGCTGCCGTGCGTCCTCTTCCGCCCTGGCGTATTCCTCCATCTTGTCAAAGAGCTTCGTCACTGTCTTGATTGGCTTCCGCGCGTTATACTCGGCCATCGGGCCCGGACGAAGGCCCTGGATGGCCGCGTTAACCACGGTGGTTTCGTTGACGTCTTTGACTTGACAACGTATCTTCGCGAAACGTTTGAAGTAGTCCCGGAGTTTCTCCGAAGGCTTCTGCTTCACGGCGAAGAGCTGGTCCGCGTCGACCCGCTCGACATAGTTTCCTTGAAAGTTGTTTTGAAGGCGGTCGCGGATCTGCCCCCACGTGTAGATGGAGTTCGGCTCTATGGTAAAAAACCAGGAGAGCGCCACCCCCTGCAATGCGAGGGGGAGCCCCTTCGCCTTTGTGGTGTCATCGCCGCCCGCGGCCTCGATTGCGGTTTAGGGCTCGATGACACTGGGGAACTTGAAGTCTTCGGGCCATGCCGCCTGCTATAGTCCTGCCGAGAGCGGGGACTCTGGGTCGACGCGCCGCAGCGGGGCACAGCTGGACGTGGGGGCGTCGCGGCTGTCCGCCCTTTCTAGCGTGGGTTCTGGCGCGACCACCGGTGCGGCCTGCTGGCTCCGAGCCTCTTGTATATCTCGGATAGCCCCGCGAAGATCCCCTAGCTCCTGCTGGAACGCTTTGAAGGTCGCCAGCAGGGCGCTTTCCACCGCCTGTGCGGGTGGTGCCGCCGGCCCGCCCGGCGGACAGGTCAGCACGGGGACGACCGCCTCGCGAGCTCCCGAGCTGCCGGTCGCTCCATTGTGGCTACCTCCAACTGCCCGGTCCGTGCTACCAGCCAGCGTCGCAGCGAAGGCGGCGAGGTTGGCTGCTGTTGCGTCGGCGGGGTCGTTCGCCGCAGTGCCGATGACGGGGTCAGTCGTTGCGGCGCCGGTGGCGTGGTTGGTCGGCGCAGTGCCGATGACGGGGTCGGTGGTCGCGGCACGGGTGGCGTGGTTGGTTGGCGCAGCGCGAGCGTCAACATCCTCGACCGCCGTGCCCGCGTTGTCACCCGTACCCGCGGCAGCCGACACTGAAGCTCTGGTACTCACACGACGCTCCACCCCGACCATCTTCTTCCCCTTCGCCGTCGCCGACAAAGCCTTTTTCGGTGCCATCCTCCTTCGAACTTCAGGCTTGCTCCTGTCCTCCCCACGGACGGCGCCAACTGTTGTGGCTACAGACCAAACAGAGAGAGAGATGGTAGTGGAGAGTGAGGGAGATGAGTAATGGCCTGCCCTCTCCCCATGGCCTGTATTCATATATATACACACATGGGGAGTGCTTTTACGATTATACCCTTACATCTGAGCATCCCCTCAGGGGCACTTATGTCATTACACATGGCCCATTCTGGGCCTTACAACCTTCTACCAGGCCTGCTGGGTTTAGGTGGGGGCCACCCCTACAACAGATTCCATCCATCTAAGCAACTTCGAGAGGTGTTTTTAGTATTTTGCTCTTGTGGGCTTTTTGGCTTTAGTTCTTGTTGTGATCTTGCTTGGTATGACATGTGAGAACCCATCTAAGGTCATCTAGATTATTAAGGACTCATGGGTAAGAGTAGATCAGGGCGTCTCACTTTTAACTAGTTTTGATTCAACCATTCTTGGTTTAGATGAAGGTCGAAACTTTGGCATCGATCTTCATGATCCATAATTGGAATAGGTTCGTGACATCCTAGGAAGGACTTGTGTCAAGTTTCATTGGGTTTGGATCAGTGGCTTGAGAGTTAGCGCTTTTCTTAGATTGTGTGTAGTGCTATTGTGTGTTGTGCCTTGGTGAGCACTCATACCATAAGAACCTGAGCGGTACTACCAACGAGCAGTCATGCCATCGTGACCTGAGCGGTATGACCAGACAAGCCCGATCAGACCGGCTCGAGCGGTACCACCACACCTTGACCAGCAGTAGTACCAGTGAGACAAAAAAGTCTCATTTGGACTGTGTTTTGTTGATAATCCTTAGAGGAAGATTTTGAAGAAATCATTCACCCCTTCTGCTCCGACTCGTCATACCAATCCTACAAGTGGTATTAGAGTCTAGTTAGCTCTTCTTCATAGATCCTAACCAGTGTTTTGAGCAATTACATTAGAGAGGTATCACAACAAGCCTTCTGTCTTTGAGAAGGTCAATTATCCTTATTGAAAGACAAGGATGGCAATGTACATTTAGGCTCAAGGCCTAGCCATTTGAAATAAAGTGAGAAGTCCCTATACCCAGAGCATCCTGTCAGGATCCTTGATATCATGGAAAGACAAACAAGGCGTCAAACCATTTGTCTCCACAAGGTCCAGTGGGGAGTAATCACTCTGAGAAGGAGGCCACGTGAGAACGAGAAGATTAGTTGAGAATAGATTTCCTTGTTCTTAGACTAAGTGAAATCTCAGGGTCGAGATTCTTTTAAGGGGATTAGATTTTGTAACACATTAAACAAGCCTGGTGATTGAAAATGTGAAAGTTTTAGAACTTTTGCTTACATTGCTTTGACAATTGGGATTTCTTGAATTTTTGGCTTGAGTTCCTATTGGAAATAATACATGAATATAAATTGGTGAAGTGAAAATAGAATTGACATGGTTAAATTGAATTACAAATTAAGGGAATATTCTATTGAAAATAGTCATGAGCTAAAATGAGAAGAGAATGGAATTAAAACAAAAAATCCAATAGATGAAATCATTGATACTAGCCAATTACAAATTAGGTTCAATTGAATTCAAATAGGAAATCAATTCAAGACTTGTGAAATTCTTGTTTCATTGCCATCCAAAAACCTTAAATGGCATTTTAGAACATTTGAGTTTGATGCAAATCCAATTTATGTTCAAATTTAAACATAGTTGAATTGGCTTTTGCTTGAATTAAAAATTTAGATTTGAAATCCAAAATTGAAAATTAATGCAAAAAATTTCATGAAATGGTAGGAACAGTACTAGGCTTGGCCCATGTGTTCTTTGCCCCATTTCCCTATGTCATGCCCCTGCCCGGCCCACAGCCACGCCTGAGCGCACTCGGCATGCCCAGCTTGTGCCTTGGATGCATTGACGCCGCACTGGCTATGCCACACCCACAGCACTGCCCCACTTCGGTTGGGCTCGACCAACTCCAAGGTGCACCCATGCACCGCCTGCACCTTACCGAGTTGCCCAATGCATTTCTCATGCTTCGCCTCACCCTTATGTGCCACGCCAAACACAGCCTTTCATAGCCCATGCTGGCCACGCCACGATAAAGCAAGCGTAACACTTGACTAGAGCTCTCCCTTTCCCACCTGCGTTCAGATCGTTGTACCTCAGCCACCCCTTGCATTCAATTGCATGACAATGCTGGCTCTGCCACGCTGGCACCCTGCCTATCATGCCGTCATATTAGCGCACTTCGTCCCGGTGGTTGCATGTGAGAGCAACTTCATAAATCATGCTGCCACGCCTCGCCAGCCTGCCTCGTTGCCTGTACGAAATCACCTCAATGTCCACGTGGCCACGCCCGAGCTGACGATGGCCACTAGAGTTGGCATGACACCTCACTGCCACCGCCATGACTGACCCACATTGCCCAGTTGCTCCAACCCCTATAAAGACCCCACCAAGCTCCCTTCAGCTTTGCCACACCTCAATTGCTCTCCCCTCCAACAAATCATTCCCCCATTGACTGAAGCCCATCAGAGCTGCCCTTCTTCTCCAACTCTGGTTGTCACTGCCCTCAAAATTTTGGTGAGCCTCAGTACAATTTCATTCACCCAGAGTATCACTATTGTAGAGATCTGAATCTGCAAATCCGGACTCTCCTGTGTATTCTGCACTAGTCCAGGATCACGCTAGAGCACACAGTGTAAACATAGATGAAATATCGACCGCATCATGATTTACTAAGAAAAGACTGAAATATTATTCATTATCAGAGTTGCGACCTTATGGCCAACCTTACAGATAATAGCCTGAAGGGCTTCAGAAACTATCAGCAAAAAACGCAAATAAGCGTAGTAGCCATTCAATATACCCACAGGCAATCGATTGGTAGTGAAGTCCTAATCCGCGAAGTCATCAAAGAAACCTCCTTCAAATTCCTTTGCCTGATATGGCTCTTCTTCAGAAACTGAGAAAATATGGATATAGCCATGAGTACATAAAGTACTCAGCAAGTCGTTTTTAATAAAATGTAATATAGTATGCAAGGCTTACCAAGTATGGCTGAGTGGTTATTTTGCAGAAAGCAATGATTTGGATTAAATACAATAGATGGATTGAAAGCACACTTTCAAAATGATTAATAAGTAAATAATCAAAGCAAATGAGAGTAACAACAAGTGAACTGACCATCCACCCAATGAACCACCGCTGAACTGACCATTCACGTGGTGAACCACCACCCAACCTAACCCAACCAAGTTTTATGAAAACTCTACTCCTCGTGTTAAATCACCAAGCATTGTCCATAATCAGGGATATGGCTATTCAAATAGTTTTACACTCTACAAAGGTTGCACAACTTTACCCACAAGACATGATCATCTCATATTGCCACGCGATTAACACACTTCCTTTGGTGTGTGGTAGAGAGTTCATGACAAAGCTTTAACAATGTTTATTCTCAATCCAGTTCGGCCCGCTAAGGTTTCACCATCGAGTAGGGTATTCCCCTTAGTCGATAATTGCCCCCTCTTATGCCTCATGGAAATCAGCATCCATGTTCATCACAATGACGGAACTTAAATTGAAACATCATAAATTAATTAGCCAGGTCCATCCCATACTGAACATGTGATTGTACGATAAGGCTCAGATCAATGGTGTCGGACCCGGATTTTACAATCCAGAATCCTCTGTGATTTACTGCACTATTCCCTGGATCAGTAGGTAGTGCTCACAGATTCAGTACTAAACATCAAAATACATATCATGCGGAAGTGTAAATATAATAGTAGACTTACTCATGAGTCGATCAGGCCGAAATCAATAGAATGTAGTAGTGGAAATGAAGCACACAGGTGGACCCTCAGGACGTGCCCACAGGCAGCCAACTGGGGTTCGCGACCTAGTTCTTGATCTCTTCATCTTCTTCACCATTATGGCTAGGTGTAATGTTGAAGTGTAGTGATCTGACTCCTGATTCTGGATTAATTGAGTGAGCGAGGGTGAGCATAAACCACCATGCTCCACAAGCCAAACATAGGATGCAAATAGATAGCATGCATGGCTTATAAAGGAAAAGCTCGGGTTATTTTATTTGTCATAAATTGCTTTTAAAATATGATACATAGAAATTTCCTGAGACCCAGTAGTTTGAACTAAAACATGATTTTATAAATTTGTGAAAGAATGTAATAATAATAGCGATCCAGATTCCATCCACCGTTACATAGTTTCTGCACCATATGTTAACCTTTCAGTGTTATAACCGCTTACCTTATCACTGGGGTGACACCCAGGGCAACATAAATCAGGGCTTTCCGTTGCCCTCCACTTTTCCAATTCCACCCACAAAGTTTTTGAAATAGAACTATATCTGGTTAAGTTCCCATATCCACCCTTGATCGTGGGCACGGCTATTCAAATAGTTTCACTCTACAAAGTTTGTGCACTTTACCCACAAGAGACAATCCGCTCGTTGCTTCACATGATTCCTTAATCTTGTGGTTGAGTAGATCATCACAAGGTTGTTACAATGCATCTTCCCCAGCAGAGTCATGTCCACTAAGGTTTCACTCCCTTTAGGGACGACCACCCTTCCAGGAGTCCCCTCTTGCGCTGTCATGTTGGAGGATGTGGCCATCCTCTGCTCGCTCGTGGTCACACCGGCGCAACCCATACTGAGTTGATGTAAATTAGTTAGCCCTGCCTACAGTTTGCCTGCTTGTGGTTGTACTGTTGTACACTGAGAGGTCATCACGAGATTCGGTCCTAAGGGTTATCTGGACGGTTCTACCACTATCCCTCTTGTGCTTCCACTGCACCACACCCCTGAACCATCCGCTCAGATAGTTAAGCAATTTGAGGTTTTTGGGAGCATAAAATATCCATGTTACAACATACCAGCCATTTTCACCCATGATTGAAAGGGATTCTTAGGGCATTTTGGTGCCCTCGAGCATCTAAGCAATACTAAGCAAGGCGAATAACAGTACACTTATTTTTGAAAGGTTACTGTTATAATTTTCCTAGGGTGACAAGGCTCAAATGTTCAAACGTTCCAAAGGAGGTGTAATACTAACAAGTCAAGTAATGGGTATATAACTAGAATCTTAAAACAAACATATATTTAGATATGAAATAACAGCATGCAATTCGATAATTTAAACAAAAGTAATTTACAGAAAATGTAGGTCCAACATGATCAAAGTATTGACTCGCCTTGCGTAGTTTACCACAGATTTGAGCTCACTCAAAGCTTTTTCATTCGATGGTCTTGAGTTTCTAGTCTTTATCCTCATCTGAATCTTGGTCTCGCTTGATCCATTGAATCTTCAGGACTCCAATTTCTAACTACGCACTAAACAACTGAATCCAAATAAAGGTAAATAACTCAAAAGGTCCAAATAGATCCAAATAGACTCAATTTAGCTTTATTATGATTTTGAGACAAGGTTGATTGGGCACAGAGTATTGACGGAGTCAAAGGGGTTAGAGCGAAGTGATAAATGGCTACGAAAAATCCGTCAAGATGGGTGCCAAAGAAGGTTTAGAGTGAAGGAATATTCGTGGAAATATTCCTCTTTGCGTTCAAGGATGGCTAGGTATAGCTGACAGTAGAATAATATAACTCGATTCCTTTATTTAATAACTTCTTTTATTATTTTTATATTTATTAAGGAAACTCCATGAGTCATGTTAGACCTATGAACCGGTGTATGAGTTTAGTTTATTAAATTAATCTTTAGGGTATGTATTCCTGGCAACTTGAATTGTGGTATTTTATGGGGTTCTATTTACCAATTATCCGAAGTATTCACCTAATGAATAGTTTAATAATTCATTGAAGTACGTGAGTATCTAGTTATCTCATTCATATTTAATAGTAAATTTTAGCATATTTATTTACTACTCATATGTGACTATTGGTCCTAATATTACTTTAATACCTAATTATGATATTTTAATTGAAGGTACTCTGAGAATCATCTGACATTTATATTTTTATTATTTTACTTAGCATCTGACATAATTTACTCTTAATTAAATTTTATTTACATAGGGTCGAGCTTGCTATACACAACTATATTTCACTACCATTATTGCTAAATTCACTGTTGAGGTTTATTTATCGATGACAGGCTAATGGCGGGGATTATATTTTAAATTATGACTTTCTAATTTAAATGCATATTTCATTTTAAATGGTTATGGAAGATCATTTAATTAATTTTATGAAGTGGCTTGATTTTTGTCATTCACCTTGTTACCTCTGGGTTGGGATTATTAAACTTGGATATTTCGCTAAAGCCATCTTTTACTAATGCCCTTTTGTTAATAATTAGACTTTAAATAAATATTCAAAACACATTAATTACTCATATCTGATAGTTAATCCAATATTAAATCTTAAATAATCTTATTTACACCCTAATCAAATTTATTAGCTTTCATGGATTATTTTCTAATTTTCCTTAGTTTTTCCTCAATTGAAATGGATTAATAAAATAAAAATAAAAATAGAATGTGTAGAGAAGGGATTCGAACTCGAGTCCTTGCGGTGAGAGCCTTAAGCGGCCGCTGGTGACCAACTGGGCATTTGCCCTTTTGTGAATGAGAGGGGGAGGAGGGTTAATTTAGAAGAGGCGAGCGCTGGGATCGGCTCAAAATAGAGTACTCGGTGGGTGACGGCATTGCCTGTGAGGGGGCAGCCGGAGGGAGGCGGCGACCAATAAAACGGGATGATGGGAGCACAAGGGAGCCAAGGGAGGTGTTGGCGTGAGCCGAGGAGCTTGGAGGCGGAACGGCGGCGAGGCTCGGTGGCCAGAGGTAGGGGTAGAACGAGGCAGCGACGCTGGAGTGGAGGAGAGGGAGAATTGGTGAGCGCATGAGTAGTAGGGGATCCAAGGAATGCTTACCATGGGGTTGGCCGAGAGAGAGAAGGGCCGTGGTGGACTGGCGACGTCGGCCGGAGCAATGTGGGTGGACCACCATGGACTGCGAACTGGGGTGGGAGGTAGCTCCAGCCAGAGATGGGGATGAGTTTGTGATGCCACGGTGAAGCTTTAGTGCGATGGAATTGGCCAGGGATAGCTCTAATCGGCCGGTCTCCAGATGGCCGAAGACGAAGAAGAAGGGGACCGCCGGCATGCTACAAGGTATGGGAGGAAAATTCGCTGCAGTGGGAGGGAGAGGAAGGTGTGGTGAGGCCTTCGAGAGGGTGCGCGCATACTTATAGGGGGTGAGCCGACCAAGCGACGTGGGGGCTTCGTGTGACGGTCGTACGGTGGCGCAAAAGGCAGAGGGATGGCCAACAGGTGCAAGGCATGGGCGGCGATGGATTGGCCGTGACAGGGCATGGGTGGCATTGTAGAGCTCAATTTTAGATGAATTTAGGAAAAAAATCAGGTCAATCAGAGCTAGGATGAAGAAGAATGGGCTCTCGAAAGATTTAAACCTAAGGAAAATACTGGAAATTAGGAAATTCTACTGTGTTGTATACTCAGTGCATGTAATAGCAAGTCTACGGTGAACTTGGTGTATTGAATAGTGCACTGTGCATGGCTTAATGATGTGACGGCTGACTAGGCATTAGAGCTAACGTGGCTTGACACATGTGCACTAGGGCTGACGTGGCAGGGTGACATGGCATGCTGACTTGGCTCGGCTCACGGGTGTACGAAACAGTGACTGCTAACATGTGGGCCCCTTGGGTGCACGATGGATTAGGTTCACAGGAATTCGAAGGGGCGCGGCCGACGTAGTGCAGAATGACATCAGTGCTGATGTCACGACACGCGGATCGAAGCAGTGTAGTGGGTGAAGCGAGGGGTAGCAACGGGTGACTATCGGGGTGGCTGGCCGAGGAGGTGTGGCATGTAGACTAGTGGCTGAGCGACGGGCAGCGCTTACCCACGGATGGATGACGGAGGGGATGCATGGCAAGGTGGAGTGACTCGACAGTGGCTTTCTGGTGGTAGCGCAAAAGCCTAGTGGTGAATAGCGGAGACAACTGATGCCGGAGGAGGTGAAGGTGGTGGCAGCGCAGACGCCGAGGGCTCAAGTGATTAGAGGTGTGGAAAGACAAGAGGGTAGGCAGTGATTTTTACCTAGATGGAAAAGAGACCGGGGCAACACGGAAGCTGAGTCCAAGGTAGAGACACACGCGACGGCCCCAATGGAGTCTAGGAGGAAGACGACGTGCGCGGGCATGACACGTGTCGGACGTGGACAAGGCCAGACCAGATTGGACTGAGCGGAGAGGGCCGAGTGTAAGATCGAGGAGGCCGACTAGAGGGGGGGTGAATAGGCGGTTTTAAAATTTTTTGACTAATTTCAATTAGCAATTTTAAACTTAATGATTTCCTAGAGCGAGTAAACAATAGTACTACTAAACAATCAAGAAATGCTCAATTTATCCCTAGTACAAGTAATTTGACTAATAGCAATAACAAGAAGCTTAGGACAAAGTTTGCTACTCTAACTAAGCAAGCAATCAAATTATTCAAATGAAGTGAATTGCTTGAATGAAAGTAAGCACAAGGGAGCAAACCACAATTGACACAATCACATTTTACCGTGGTGATCGGAGACTTGCCGGTCCCCCCTAGTCCACGTTGAGGTAAACCCGAACGAATCGGACCGGCTCCACGAATTGAGCCTAATCACCTCTATCACTAGCGGTAGCCCTTTCCCTCTCCGGGTAGGCGAGCTCCAAGCCTTCACAATCTTCTGGGTCTTCTCACAATCTTCTTGAGAAGATCACCGGAACCTCCGCCAAGACGTCTAGGTGCCGGCAAGCACCAAGAGTAATGACTCACAGTGGACTTGATCACTCTCGAGTGCCAAATGGATCAAACTAGGATGCAATGCACTCGAAATGGCTCAACTACCTCAATTGAATGCTCAAGTGTGTAAATGAGGTGTGAGAGGTTGCTCTAAGCTCAAAGATGTTCAATGGGGGTTCAACAACCTGTACAAGTGCTGGTGGGGTCGAATTTATACCCCCACCAACCTCAAATAGCCGTTTCATTAAACAATCCTGAAAAATCAGGGAAATCGGAACTACCGCAGTGTTAACGACGGTACTTCCGGATTTCCGCCGCCTGGTCAGAACGATTATGTCAGAGGATCAGAAGTAACCGTTGGACATTAAATGCGGTACTTTCGCCGTTGTAAGTGCGATACTTCTGGAAATCCGGAAGTTCCGATATTTCTCCGGTACTTCCGATCTCAGTGAGTTCAAGTTTAACTCTGGGCGCTCTCTGGAATTAAAGTTCCGCTCTAATGTCCGGAACTACCGGACCTGCGGTAGTTCCGCAGTTCAACTCGCGGTACTTCCGATTTCCAAGTGGTTAAGTTCAACTCCGGGCGCTCTTTGGAATTAAAGTTCCGCTCGGGAGGCCGGAACTTCCGCGCTTGCGGTAGTTCCGCCGTTCACTCTGCGGTACTTCCGATTTCTGAGAGACTAACTTAAACTCCGGGTGCTCTCTGGAAAAAATGTTCCGCCCGAGCTCCCGGTACTTCCGCCCGATCGGAAGTTCCGCGCTTATAACGCCGGTACTTCCGAAAATTCTGACAATGCATGATTTTGATTCAATTTGAAATTCTAAATGCATGAATGATCCTAAATTGATCCAAGAGGCACATTAGCATATGATCAAGCATTTCACTATGAGCCCTCTTAATAGTACGTCATCTATCCTACAATCCGGTCTTCCATCCTTTCTCCAAGACCGGTAAAATGAAAAGAGCCCTAAACTATTTACCTTGTCGCCTTGGAACTCTTTGAATCTTTGTTAAATATTTTATGAGCCTCTTTCTTCGCCATTTGGACTTATACTTTCAAACACTTAACGCACATATTAGTCCCATGATCACATAATGTCATTAATTACCAAAACCAATATTTTTAGGGGCCTAGATGCTTTCACCGGGGCACGGGAAAGAGTTGGGCCGGAGGATTGGCCTGAGAGCACGAGGGAATGGGCTGGACTGCAGGAATTCGGCCCAAGGCCTTTTAAGGATTTTTATGGGTTTCCCAATTTCAAAAATTGGAGGAAAATCAATTGAGCTCTAGAAAATAGCAAATAAACCCGAATAAAATCCAAAAAATTCCTTGAAGACAAGGAATCCAAATAAAATATTCTCAGAAAATGTTAAAGTTTTATTTAGTCATATTAAATCCTTTTAATTAATAAAAATTATTTTAAGCTTTAATCAATTCAAGAAAAATTCAAATGGTTATTTTTATTTTAAACTCTTCAAAAAGGTTCTAAAAATCTGGATGTTACAACTATGGCCCCCTCTAACCTTTCCCATGGTCCAATAGGGTTGTCAGTCACCATAAATCATTGTTCCTGTGCTCTGACCTATGTCGCCTTGGGCTCTCGCTGCCAAGCTTACTTAGCCATCCTCAAGCCTTACCGACCCCTCAAGTAGCCTCTTCGTAGTCCATAGATGCTCTCAATTCGAGGAATCGGTCTATCTCCTCACCAGTAGTCGTAGTGACATTCTCCGGCCACCACCACTGTTCGATCTCATCATCGACCACAGCGTAAGCCAAATTAGGCCACAAGACTTGGCCTAAAGGTGTGCGCCAAGGTGAATGTTCCTGTTGTATGGGTGGCCCCCACCTAAGCCCAGCCGGCCTGTTAGAAGGTTGTAAAGCCCAAAATGGGACATGCGTAATGGCATAAATGCCCTTGAGAGGGATACTTGGGTGTAAGGACATAACTGTAAAATACTCCCCATGTGAATATATATATAAGCGGTCCAGGCCATGGGGAAGCCCCTAAGCATTGCTAACCTAACATCTCCACTACCATACTACCATCTCTCTATTTGGTCTGTAACCACAACAGTTCCATTTGAGGCCTTCCCTCCAACCGTGTAACATCCTGAACTTCGAGGATTCAAAATTATGTAATTTTTAAAAACTTTTCTTGCATTTTGCTGATGTTCAAATTTCTTTTGAATAGTTATTTGGAATCTTGTTGAGTTTTGTTTTGTGCAGATAATGAATCCACATACTAAGATCTCGAATTTAAATGCAAGATTAATAAAATGAAATCGAAAAGAATATCAAAACATATCTCTGCAAAGGTTGATCTAGAAATTCCTTCTTTTAATTTAACTAACATACAAAACCCAAATTTGGACATTCAAGAATCTATATACGTACAACTTATAATATATATATATATATAATTGAAAATAGAGGATTATTAGGTTTTGTATCTAGAAAATTGGACCAAGAGCTTGAAATAAAAGCTTCAAGCATTAAAAATCAACAATTCTAATTAGGAAATAGAAACTCAAACCCAGGATTTAAAATCTCAAAAACTGCTAAAGCTTCATTTTTCCTCACTTTATTTTTTTATTTTATTTTTCTCTCATCTCCATGTGGGCCCCCATCTTTTCCTCTCTTTTCTCTCTTCTTTCTCTTCCTGTCGGGACCCCGGATTTCCGAACCCGGACCCTCTGTGTATTACTGCACTAGTCCCAGATCAAAGCTAGTGCACACAGTTGAACAGAAATGAATACATAACCAGCAACGCTTTATTACAATATTAAAGAGTACAGACCGAAAGGTCTCATTATTACAATTGAGGTTTCAAAACCTCGCACACACGAAACACAGCGGAAGCAAAAGATAAACTCGGTGAAGACCCATCAATACGCCACAGGCAATTGACTGGGGAAGCGCGACCTAGAACTCCTGGAATCCTTCGTCGAATCCACAAGCGAAGTAGTCGTAGTCACCTTCTTGAGCTTCACAATCTTCTGAGATTTATTTTTAAGTGTAGCATGTGAGTACATAAAGTACTCCGCAAGTCTTGGGAAAAATGCATAGATGCAAGGCTTGACAAAGGAAGGCTATATGGTTCTTTTGCACAAAGCAATATTTTAAAATTTCAATTACTACTAATTATTTTCGAAGGCATCAATTTAATAAAGTAAATGTTTTAGCAGAAACTATCATCAACTTTCTAGTGAAGGTTCCATCTACCAACACTAGCCAACCAATTACAATTGGTCAAGTTTTAAACTGCGGGTTCCATCCACCCTCTCTGGCTCCATCCGCCAGGATTCCCTTCCGAGAGTTCCCTCCACTCTCGGAATACAAATCTTTTGTTTTTAAAACCAAAACCAGAAATCTACCATGTGAATGCATTCCTTGCCCGCCCTTGACCGTGGGCACGGCTATTCGAATAGTTTTACACTCTGCAGAGGTTGTACAACTTTACCCACAAGAGATAATTTATCCTAAAAGTCAACACGCTTCCTTTGGCATGAGACCCAGATAAAATATCACAAAGCCTTTACCTTACTCTAATCTAGCTAGATACCACCCGCTGAGGTTTCACCGCAGGTAGGCTAACTGCCCGAACCGAAGCCCCCTCTTGCGCCATATGAGTACAGTAAATCCCTGTCCCTCACTGTGAATAACCAGTCCATCCCTGGCATCCACTTTCCACTGGTGGCACCTAAACTAGACTATCGTAAGTTAGTCAGCTAGGTCGTACCCATATAGACTTGTGGTTGTACGGTTAATGCTCAGTCTGGACAAACACAAGCGTCGGTCCTTAATTGACTAGGGTGGAACATACACTTTACAAGATCTCGTGCTTCCTGCACCAATCCAAACTAACCATCCACCCTAATCTAAACCAATTTTCACATTTTAGTTTATTTTAAAAGAACAGTGGCAACTCCAATTACCACTAATTTTCATAAACACAGGGGTATTACAATAAATCATAATTTCCCATTTTCAAGATTTCAAAGGTATTAAATAGCGAGACTAAGCATTATACTACCATTCCACTATTCACAAAGATTCAGTAATAATCTCATTATTGAGACAAATGAAATTCTAGGGTGACAAAGGTACATGGCATTCAATTTCAATGGAGGGTATAACAAGGTTGGTTTAACTAAGCCTTAAGATTTGAACTAATATTTTATATAAATAGCAATGCACATAATTTAAAATAATTAAAACATTTCGAAAATCATAGGTTCGAGATGATCAAAGGAGACTTGCCTTGCTTTGAAGTTTTGCTGAGGTTCGCCGAAATTATACTCTCCGGATTAGTCGTAGTCTACACGCGAAGAACCAAACAAAATAAATTCAAATAAAACCCAATTAAAATCCAAAAATTATAAAATATATATTGACGGATAGATTCTGATTTTAGATGAATTTAGGAGAAAGAATCAATGGATTCGGAGTTCGTATGAGGGAGATCAACTATCTGGAAGTTTTGGACATCACATGAAATGATAACAAAATACGAGGAGTACTTTTTGAATAGTACAGTGTCGGTTGGCTACAAGGTGGCTGGCGAATGGGCAAAATGGAATGTTGGCAATGAGACGAAGGTGGTGACATGGGTATGGCGACGAGGAACGACGGCAATCACCCGCAGTGAGTGAAAAACTGCACCGACGGCACAGTAGCGACAACAGCAGGTTGGAGAGACATAGTATCGGGTATGGAACATGGAGATGTAAGGTGAGCGTAGGGTAGTACATGGCATGGTAAAGTTAGGAAAATTATTGGCTAAGCTGAAAATTAATCGGAGACGATACAATCGACGTTTGAATGACGACAGTGGAGAAACAGGAAAAATTGATATCTTGGTGCTCGGTAGAGCGAATCCAAAACCATTTGAAAGGTAGCTACCTGGGATGGTTTGGCACGATATGACGCGAACGGATTGGGGAAAACATCACCGGATAGATGGGGACACGAGATGCCATTGGCGGCCATGGCGAGGTGTCGGAGGTGAAAATTTGTGGAGGCTTTTTGGGGAAACGGAAGGAAGCACAGCGTAGAACGCAGTGAGGCAAGTCTAAAAAAAATTACGACATGGGCTAAGGCTTACCGGAGGCGACGAATCGACGTCGGGAGTCACAAACGGCCATTTTTGCGGAAAGCTCAATTACTGACAATTGGCTCCACGAAAAATTAAACAAAATGGTAGAAAAATTTCTTAGAGTCTAGGACACAATATGACGCGACCAAAAATTGAAGCGCTTACCAAAAAGGGGTGTACGCGCGAAGTACAGTTTTAGTGTCCGGGCCTGACAAGGTCGACAAGGACTCGGGGGATCGTCAGGTGATGGCGATGGAAGCACGATGTAGAACGTGTCGAGGCAAACTCAACGGTGCAAACGGCTCGGCCAAAGGACATCGGATGGTGGCGGAACACGGTGGAGAAGACATTTTGCGACCGTCAGGTTGACATCGGCGTTCCGGGCAAACGGAGAGGAGTTAGCATGTGGGGTTTGCGGCGAAACGAAGAGTAGAGCGTGGGGAACGTGATGCTCACCTTGGTTTTGGTCGGGCATGCACGGACGGCCGGTGGCGACGCGAGGAACGACGACGCGCTATGGCCCACGGTGGCGACGGTGCTCCGGCAAAGTTCTGGCGAAGGCGAGGTGAGCACCGCGTATAACGCGACGAGGCGAATCCGAGGATGTGCTCAAAAGTGGCAGGGCTCCACCGGACGAGGCGCAATAAGCCGAAGAACGCCGTTTGGAACACAAAAGAAAAACCCCGATTGCGCCCAAGAGAAGAGGAGTGGGGACTTAATATTTTCGGGGTTGAGTGGGGATGAGGAGGGGCTCACGGTGCTCCCTTTTATAGGGGTGGAGGTGGACGGGAGAGGGAGATCAAACGACGATGTCTTTTAGAGCAACGGTTTCATTTTCGTGTAAATGCACATGAAGGAGGAGAGAAACGGTTGGGAATGAAGGAGTCATGAAGAGAGCAAGTGAATGCACTTGATTGCACGAAAAACGGTGAAGAAATTCATTAGGAATGAAGAGATCAAGGAAACGGCCATGGCGGCCACGTTCTGGACAAGGCTTCGTGAAGAAGATGAAGGGAGGAGAGAGAAAACGGGAATAAAAAAAATAATATATTGTTTTTCGAAAAAAATAAAATAAAAAAATCAGCAAAAATTCTATAAAAATTCTTGGAAAACGAAAAGACTAAATAAAATAATTTCGGATTTATTTGAGGTATATTTTAGCCATTTAAAATATTTTTACTTTCTAAGCTTTAATTTAATTCAAATAATTTCGAAAATTCCAAAAATTTGAAAAGAGGATAGATATGAATAGATTGGAATTTTTGATGAGTTTAGAAATTTGAATGGGCTCATTCGGAGTTTAAATGAAGAAATACAATATTTTGGAAGTTTAAAAGGAGAGAAAAAAATAAACTGATTTTCTGGAATTATTTTTGAACTGAAATGACATCATTAAGGGAAATGATTTTCAGAGGAATTATTTTTCTATGGAAAAAGGAATTTATGATGTTAGGGTGACGTCAACAGAGAATTTGATTTTCTGGCCGAATTATTTTTCAACAGGAAAAAAGGTTTTATTTACTGACAGGTGGGACCGGCTTTTGTGGACTGGGTCTGTTGACCGGGGAGAAGGCTGAGATTAAACCGGGCGAGGATCGATTGAATTAGGGAGGATCACGTGATGCCCGAGTAGAGAAGTTGAGGATTAAATTTGATTTAGATTTTGAAATAAAATTTAGATAAATCCAAATAAAGTTCAAATACTTTAAATTAATTAATTTGAAATTAAATTTTTCAGAGAACGAAATTTTGGGATGTTACACTTCCTCCCTCCCTGCGCGCGGGCCCGACTCCCTCTTTCTTCCTTTCCTCTCCATCCCCTGTGCCAGCTCTTGTCCTCCACCGTGCGCTTGTCATCCCGGCCCCGCCTCCTCTGGCACCACCCACTCCCGCACGTCCCCGCCTGCGCCGCACGTCACCAATCGTCCCCGTCGGGTCACCTCGCTTTGCCGGTCGTGCGTCATCATTGTCCCCTCGCCTCTGTAGAGCAACTGCTCTCCTCACCATCACGCTGACCGGTGCCATGCCCTGCCGACCGTCGCCATCGCCGTGCGCTCCAACACCCCCCCCGGCGCGTACACTCGGCTATAAGAGCCCCCGCCGCACCCCATTGCTTCCCCGGCCCTTTCCCTTTTCTCCTCTATGTTCTCCCGCGCCAACCCGAAAGCGCCGGCCGACCCGCCTCCTTGCTTTGTTCCGCTCTCCGAAGAGTCCCCCCAAAACCGAGCGCGCCCGTCCATGCCCCTAGGCCCCATCTACCTCCACTGCGGTTGAATTAGAGATCCTTGCGCCGGAGCCCCCCCCAAATCGTCCTTCTTCCTCGAGGCCGGCCACCACTGCCCTCTGCGCCGCCGCCATCACTTCTCCCTCCACACCGAGTGGTTTCCCAATTCCACGCGCCCGGAGCACCCCCTCGCTGCCCCAAGGATTTCCCGACCGCCGGCCAGGGCCCTCACCGCCGGCACGCTGCCAGCACCACGTGCCAACGCCGCCTGATCCCGCCTCGTGCCGTCGGCCCGCCACAGCACCTCCTGGCCGTCACCGCCACCTCCACAGGCTTCCTCGACTTGTCGGGATCCCGTTTTGCCGGCCTGCCCTACCCCTCTGGCCTCCCCTTGCCGGAGCTCCTGCCGCACGGCCGCGCCAGCTAAGATAATTGATTGGGTTCAAGTAAAATTTGTGTATACCCCAAAATATAGAATCATATGCATATGAATAATCAATGTCGTTTGAACAAATATTGAAAAGACTAGTTATTAACTAAGGCATTAGTAAAAGAAGGTTTTGCTTAACGTCCAAACCTAATAAGAATCCTAATTCAAAATATGTTCAAGTTAAAATTTAAGGAAATACATTGGGTGTTATGTTAAAACTATAAAAAAACAAAGCTTTAAGCTAAAAAGGATTACCCTTAATTATAATTAAATGTATGCTATAACATTTGACATGCGGCCCTAAAGTAAATCTTAATGGTAGATTCAATTAAAAGATAAATCAAACGGCTTTATAAAATTAATTAAACAATATGTCGTAACCATAAAAAAATGAAACACATATTTAAAATTTGAAAGATAGGAATTAAAGTATAAACCCCGCCACTACCCGTCATCGATAAATAAGTCTCAACGGCAAACTTTAGTAAAAGTGGTAGTAAATAAGAATATGCTATTAACCATCAATGAGATAATTAAATACTCATGTGCTTCAATGAATTATTAAATTAAACATTAGGAGAATACTTCGAATAATTAGTAAATGGCACCCCATAATATGCCATAACGTAAGTTGTAAGAAATACATACTCTAAAGATAAATTTAATACATTAAACTTCTACACAAGTCTATAGGTCTAACCCGACTTGCGGAATTTCCTTGATAAATATAAAAATAATAAAAGAAGTTATTAATAAAAAGAACGAGTCATCGTGTTCTGCCATCAGCTATATCTAGCTATCTCCGAGTACTAAACAAAAATAATTTCATGAATATACTTTTATCATGACTCATCCTTTAATATCCATTTTGACAAGTTTCCCTGCCATTCCCCACTTCACGCCACCCACTATGACACCGACAATACTCCGCGTTAAATCAATCTTGTTTCAAATCACCTATTTAATCATAATAAAACCTAATCAAGTTCAATGGGGTTTATTTGGATTTATTCGGATCTCTTGAGTTATTTGCTTTTATTTGGATTCAGTCGCTTATCGCGTAGTTAGAAACTGGAGTCCCGAAGAATCAATGGATCAAGCGAGATCGAGATCAAGGTGAAGATAAAGACCAGAAGCTCAAGACCATCAAATGAGATAGCTTTGAGTGAGCTCAAGACCGCGGTAAATCACGCAAGCGAGTCAATACTTTGATCATGTTGAACCTACATTTTTTGCAAATTATTTTTGTTTAAATTATCAAATTGCATGCTATTATTTTATATGCAAATACATGTTTAATTTAGAATTCTAGTTAAATGCCTATTATCTAACTTGATTAATATTGCCCCTCCTTTGGAACATTTGAACATGAGAACCTTGTCGCCCTAGCAAAATTATAATAGTAACCTTTTGAAAATAAGTCCATAATTATATGCCATGCTTAGTTTTGCTTAGATACTTGTGGGAGTAAGAATGTCCAAGCATCACTTTAATCATGAGAAAATGTGGTTGGGCAGTCATGGTGGTAATGACTGGTGTATGTTGGATATGATTATTTTATACTCTTAAAAATCTCAAATTGCTTATTTTTCTGGGCGGATGGTTCGGGGGTATGGTGCAGGTGTGCACGAGAGTGTGGTTTGTGGTAAGACCGCCCAGATAACCCAAAGGACTGAATCTTGTCATGACCTCCTGTGTAAAACAAGTACAAGCACAAGTCTGTAAAGTACAACTTGGCCTAGTAGATTTACCGGACCCTAAAAGTCATCATCATCGGTGGAGGAGGTGAGGTAGTGCAAGCGGCTGTCTGTGTGGCGTGCTAGCAGTGTGGGTAGCCAGCTGCTAGGCGTTCAGAACTAGAACATCCCGCACAACGTATGGGACCCACCGCAAGTGGGAACAGCCCATAGGGTGAGATGATGGAAGGGGCGAGGTACTTTGAACGGTTACTGTGATGGTTCGCTCAACCGCATGACTAAGGAATTGTGCGGGGCAACGAGTAAACTGTCTCTTGTGGGAAAAGTGTGCAAACTCTGCAGAGTCAAAACTATTCGAATAGCTGTGCCCACGGTCAAGGGCGGACATGGGAACTTAACCAGATATAGTTCTATTTCAAAAAAAACTTTGTGGGTGGGAATGAAAAAGTGGAGGGCAGTGGAAAGCCATGATTTGAATTGTCCTGGGTGTTGTCCCAGTGGTAAGTTAAGTGGCTATAACGCTGAAAGATGCTATATGGTGCAGATGCCATGTAACGGTGGATGGAATCTGGATCGCTATTATTATTGCATTCCCTTACACATTATGTTTTTGGTCAAAACTGCTAGGTCTCAGGAAATTTCTATGTATTATATTTTTAAATAATGATAATACTTCTCACAAAATAAAATGTCAGGAAAAATAAATAGAGTCGTAAGAAAAGAAGATGGATGTTTGTGGTAAATATACAAAGTTGTTGGTGGATTCAGGTCGATCATAAAAAGGAAACGATAGTGTGGATTCTGAGAAAAAAATAAATTGGTGGTGTCTAAATGAATAGATAGGCTAGATAGATGATCTAAATGATTTTTGGAGAATTAGAGGGTGCAAAGGTAATTGCTGGATTACGACATTGATAACAAATATAAATTCTTGGAAGATATTGGCGATCATGGGATTAATAGGATTTGATCAAATACTAAATGGATGAATTGAATTTTTGGGAATTTGGATGTAGGATAACAATTCTTGGAGTATAAACTTGATCAATGATATTCTTGGTGGAGGTATACTAGTGGATTAGTTAGAAATAGATAATGGAGAAATAAGGTTGATTATTGTAAGAGCAAATTGTGGTTGTGGATCAATAGCAAAAGGAATGGGTTGATAGGAATTTGGAATACAAAAGGTATTGGTGGATTGTATAATTGATGATATTCGCGGTTTGGAGTTTTAGACAGCGCTCAATATAGAAAGTGTGTGTTTGGTGGATTAATCAAATGATATTAGATAGATGATGTCATTAGCTGTTTGGAGTTTTAGACAGCAATTGATCGGTGGATTATATAAATTATGATACTCGCTGTTTGGGGATTTAGGAAGCAATTGATTGGTGGATTGTATAATTGATGTTATCCGCTGTTTGGGGTTTTAGACAGCAGTCAATATTGAAAGTATATGATCGGTTGAATAATTAAATGATATCACTCGCTGTTTGGAGTCTTAGACAGCAATCAATTTGGAAAGAGTATATTCGGTGGATTAAGTAATGATGACACTCGCTGTTTGGAGTCTTAGACAGCAATTAGTAAGGAAAAGGGTATCTTTGGTGGATTAAGTCAATTATGGCAATTGCCGTGTGGAGTTTAGGTAGAATTAATAACACTATGATTTAATAATAATAATAATGCTACTAAAAGCGATTTTTGCCAAATAAAATAACCCGAGCCTCTCCTTTGATAAGCCATGCATACTATTTATTTGCATCCTGTGTATTGGCTCGCGGAGCACGGTGGTTAGTGTGCTCATACTCGCTCTCATAACAAATCCAGGAGCAGGAATCAGGTCACTACGCTTCAGCAATACTTTTGGTTATGATGGAGAAGAAGATGAAGTCAATAAGGGCTAGGTCGCAAACCTCCAGTTGGCTGCCTGTGGGCATGTCCTGAGGGTTCCACCTGTGTGCTTCGTTTTCGCTGCTGCATCTTATTGATTTCGGCCTAATCGGCCCATGAGTAAGTTACTATTATATTTACGCTTCCGCTTGATATGTACTTTGATATTCAGAACTGTAATCTGTGAGCACTATCTACTGATCCAGGGAATAATGCGGTGGAATCACAGAGGATGCCGGATTGTATAATATGGGCTCCTACAAACCGCCATGCCTTCCTTTGCCAGTGATGAGTGCCGCTCTCCTCGGTGGGAAGAAGAAGAAATTGTAGCACCAAGCTCAAGTTTAAATGAGGGATTAAGTAAAGTTAATGACTATGGTTTAATTAGTTAAATACCCATTGACATGCGAGCCCTCTCGGTTTAATTAAAAATAGTATCTATGACATGTGGGCCCAACTGTTCAAAAGCACTTTTAAAACCAGTTAAGTGAGTCGTAGGCCACTGACAAGTCGGCCCAATCCACTGTGGCAATAGTGCATGGGTCCCACTTGTCAGCTTTTCATGAGTTTTCCTTTAGGAATTAATTCAAAAAGAAAATAAAAACCCAGTGGGCCCCACCTGTTAGACACTATGGCTTTTTCAATAGAAAAATAAATGAAAAATAAAAATAAAATTCCCTGGCCCCACCTATCATTAAGAGACTCTATTTCCTTTATTATTTCCTGAATTAATTCAAAACTCAAATTTGAAAGGCTCGTTTTCATTCGTCTTAAATCCAAATTAACTAAAATTTGTTTCTAAATTCATCTAAAATCAATAGAGTGCGTGGGATCAACATCCACGTCTTATTTATACTCCGGAGAGTGCGTGGGATCAACATCCACATCTTATTTATACTCCGGAGAGTACGCATAGGGACAACATCTATGCGTGCGCGGGATCCGCGTCTTGTTTATACTCCGTAGAGTGCGCAGGGGCAACATCCGCGTCTTATTTATACTCCGGAGAGTGCATGGGATCAACATCCACGTCTTATTTATACTTTGAAGAGTACGCATAGGAACAACATCCATGCGTGCGCGGGATCCACGTCTTGTTTATACTCTGTAGAGTGCACAGGGACAACATCCGCGTCTTATTTATACTCCGGAGAGTGTGTGGGATCAACATCCACATCTTATTTATACTCCGGAGAGTACGCATAGGGACAACATCCATGCGTGCGTGTGATCCGCGTCTTGTTTATACTCCATAGAGTGCGCAGGGACAACATCCGCGTCTTATTTATACTCTGTAGAGTGCGTGCGGAGGCGGACCTCGACGCTACATCTTATTTATACTCCGTAGAGTGCGTGCGGAGGCGGACCTCGACGCTATGTCTTATTTATACTCCGTAGAGTGCGCGCGGAGGCGTCCCCCCGCTGCGTCTTATTTATACTCCGTATAGTGCGTGCGGAGGCAGACCTCGACGCTACGTCTTATTTATACTCCATAGAGTGCGTGCGGAGGCGGACCTTGACGCTACGTTTTATTTATACTCCGTAGAGTGCATGCGGAGGCGGACCTCGACGCTACGTCTTATTTATACTCTGTAGAGTGCGTACGGAGGCGGACCTCGACGCTACGTCTTATTTATACTCCGTAAGTGTGTGCAGAGGCGGACCTCGTCGCTATGTCTTATTTATACTCCGTACAGTGTGTGCGGAGGCAGACCTCGACACTACGTCTTATTTATACTCCGTAGAGTGCGTAGAATCAACATCCACGTCTTATTTATACTCCGGAGAGTACGCATAGGGACAACATCCATGCGTGTGCGGTATTGCGTCTTGTTTATACTCCGTAGAGTGCGCAGGGACAACATCCGTGTCTTATTTATACTCCGGAGAGTGCGTCGAGGCACAAGGCTATCGTGCGATTTAAAGCAAAAAGAGAATGCAACAGCAATAAAAAAGTCCGAGGCCAGGCCAGCAAACACGCGACGACGGCAATGAAAGCAAGGGACAAGCCGGTCAAGTAAAAGTTGCAAAAGCAAACCCTAACAGGACGCAGCTAGCTTGTGCCACCATGAAATGATTTCAAGGCACAGTACCTCACCTACCCACCTGGACGGGCTTGGTTGGCGCAAAAGCAGAGGCCACCACCTGGGCGGACCTCGTCGGTGCGAACTTTGTCTGCACAGGGTCCGCGACCGAGGTCTTCGATGAAGCGAAGCCCACGGCCGAAGTGGTCTTCGCCTTGTGCGCCAAACCGAGACGAAATGCAGGCGAGCGAGTGTGCTAAACGGATGCATGCATGCATGCAGTACGAAGGTCGTGCATGCAGTGTGGACGCATGCATGCAACGTAGCTCACTGATCGAATGCATGCCTGTGTTGAGAATCTCACGTAGAGTGCATGCATGTGTTGAGAAGCTCACGTAGAGTGCATGCAAGTGTTGAGAAGCTGCAGAGACTTCAGAGCTGCCCGCGCGACGTCGGCGGAGACCCCAGGGGACTCGGCGGAGACTTCGGAGAGCTCGACGGAGACTTCAGAGCTGCCCGCGCGATGTTGGCGAATACCCCCAGGGGACTCGGCGGAGACTTCGGAGAGCTTGACGGAGACTTCGGAGCTGCCCGTGCAACGTCGGGGGAGACCCCAGGGACTCGACGGAGACAGCGGAGCTATGGCCAAAGGCAGGATATTAGCACCTAATGCGGGTGCAGGCAAGGCGAAGCCCTAGCGTGTACGCCGGGTTCGGCCCCAGGCCACGATTGCGAAGTCCGGCTACGGGCGGAGGCGAGGTCCTACACGGAGCTGGACTCCGCGCAGCCCCAGCTACCGCTTCTTCATTGGCAGCTCGATCAAGCCCATAAGGCTCATGATGGAGGTGTCGTCCCGCCCCATGGCGCTGCCGACATCCCACAACATCCTCTCCGGGGTCCTCGTGCCGGATGCTGGACGAGCTGGAGGAGCACATGATGCCGTCGACGCGGCCTCTCCTGCCGGCACCGCGTGGATGCCGAGGGCACGGAGGCCGGAGCTGCAGTGTAGGCTTCGACGGTGTGCGAAGCCCGAGCACTTCGTCACGAGCTCGTCCGCCTCCGATGCTGCTGGAGACGCAGTGTCGCCGTCAGCCACTGTTGTCACCGAGGATGGTTGCGAGCACCCGTCCGGAGTCATTGTTGCCAAGCTTGACGACGAACGCCGCCCTGTCGCCAAGCCGCGCGACCTCAATGGAAACCTTGGCCGGCGTGCCCTGGGCGCCTTGACGAACGCCGACGCCTAGAGAGGAGGCGCTGCGCGGTCGGAGGCCAAAGCGGACTTTGTCAGCGTGGGGCAGACCGAAGGCTTGCACGGAGTAGACTTCACTGGGACAAGTGGACGTTCGCCGGAGTCGGTCTTCCCCGACAGGCGTGCCACAGCACCACCACTCACGGTCGCCTGCTCACATCGCGTGTCTGCCGGGCGGAGATGAGATGCAGTGAGAACCATCCTCCCTGCAGGGCGTCAAACGAGGACTCCGCTGAGAAAGAGAGGAAAGCTCATGCATGCCTCGGCGGATGGATGGAAGTATGAGTGTATGCACGCACGTGGAAGTGAATGCATGCACTCATACTTCGCCATCCACGCCACTGCACTCAAACTTTGTCGGCTCATGGCTCGTCAGGGAGCTCCTGGGTAGAGGCTACACCATCCACGCCACTACTGCTCGGCGTTGACGAGCACCTTGCAGCGGTCAGCATCGAGGCTGACGTCGTCGGAGGTGAAGCCGATGTTGCGGCAGGTGTCGCGGACAATCTTTTCGTAGTCTGCCGTCTCTTGGTGGTGATCCCGCCGAAGACCATGACCACATTAGTCTTGGTGCAGGTCTCGCAGGCGACCTTGCTGTCGGCGTCCTGGGCCATGCAGGCGTCGAGCATGGCGTCGGAGACCTGGTCGCAAAGCTTGTCAGGGTGGCCCTCGTTCACGGACTCAGAGGTGAAGAGGAAGACCTCAGCAGCCAGTTTCTTTTGGTGGTGATAGCTATCTACCTCTTGGGCTGCTGCTGCCTTTATTCGGGAATGATGCCTGGTGGTGCTTTGCAGAGGCTTGACGCGAAGTCCACGAAGCGGAGACCCAATGTTGCGTGGAGACTCTCGGAAGATCGGCGCGGAGACGCGGCTGTTCGTGTGGATTCCGACATGCAGAAGCGGAGCTTGGCAGCAGGCGTCGGAGGGCGGTGCCGTGGGGAAGCGCAGTGGAACTGAGTTTGATGACGTACCACCCTAGCCAGAAGGATCATACCGCCAAACCATCCAAGACATTGTTTCCCTGCATGAACACCCCCAGCAGAATGGAGATAGCGGCAACGTAGAAATAAGCGATCCGATTAGAGCTATTCCATACTGCATCTGGGCGATTCAACCAGATCTATCCAATACTGCATATACAAAACAGAGCGAAGTATACAGACAAAGCCCATACGCCTCTACAGTCAAGATGGTTAAATTTTTAGCGAACAAGCTACTTATCTATCGCAAATTCCACAAATCCAGGGGATGCTCCCAAAAACAGCTTCCAGCTCCTTAGGCGACATTTCATCCAGTCCCCACGGACGGCGCCATCTGTTGTGGCTACGGGCCAAACAGTATAGAAGGGGACTTGTAGAAGAGGAAGAGGAGAGCCAGATCTATGGGAGAGTTGGTAAGAATGAGAGGATGCCCCTCCTCCTGCCCCTCCTGGGGGTTTATATACATGAGTGGGGTAGAATGGGAAATCCCCATTCTACCCCTTAGTATTTACAAAGGATGAGGGTACATTGGTATATTTACATTGGTATATTCCTCTACACTATCGGGCCAATTGCATATTAGGCCAGTTGCATGGCCCAGTCACAGGGGGTTGGGCCACCCCTACAACAATTCCCACTCTTTGTCCATGGATTTAAAACCATGTCACCCTAGGATTAATGATTAACTTACTAGTACTAAGTCCATATGTAAAATGCTATGCTTAGACCTGTGTAAAAACTAGGGGCATTACTTTGTCCTAACATCTATTCAAACATGAAGCATTAGTTTGGGCAACCACTGGTGGGCAGTGATTGGTATGTTGTAAACTTGGCTATTTTACACTTCCAAAAAAAATCTTGAACTTGCTTAAAATGTATGGGTGGATGGTAAGAGAGGTAGGTGCTGATAAAAGTACGAGAATGGGTGGATTGTATGAGAACCATCCAGATAACCCTAATGACTTCATCTATTACCAGCTTCCTAATGTAAAATAGTGCAACCACAAGTCTCTAATAGGTATAACCTGGCTAACTAATTTTCATTGACCCAGTGTGGGTTGCACCATCGGTGTGGACACATGCAAAGGGAAGGGCCTTTGATGTGACGGCACAAGAGGAGGCTTCTGGATGGGTGGTCGTACCCTACAGTGGTGGAAATCTTAGCGGGTATAGCCTCACTGGGAAGATGCATTGTAAAAGCTTAGTGGTGACCTTCTCGTTTTGCATGTCTAAGGAAACATGTGGAATATAACAAATTATTTATCTTTTGTGGGTAAAGTGCACGATCTTTACAGAGTGAAAATTGTTCGAACAGCCATGCCCACGGTTATGGGCGAGCATGAGAACTTACTTGAGTTAGTTCTATTTATAAAATGAACCTTGTGGGTGGGATGAAAACTAGCTTGAGTTGCCTTGGGTGGTTGGACCTAGGGATAATAATGGGCAGATATAATGCTAAGAAACTAGCATTGGAAGCGAGAAGTCATATAATGGTTGATGGAATCTACACTATTATTAATATTGCAATCTTTCACATGTTTTAGAAAATTGATTTCAGTTTAAATTGCTAGGTTACATGCATTTCTATTATTCATAATTGTCAACTAAGGCATTTAGCAAAAGAATTATAGTCAAACTTGTTCAGCCCTGCATATATAATAATGTATTCTGTGTGTTAGCTCACGGAGCATAGTTGGTTGTACTCACACTTGCTTACTTAGTTAAATCAAAAGTAGTGGAGCAAGACTGTTGTGCTCACCACGATGCTCCAAGTCCTGATGGAGAAGAAGACAGAGGAAACTAGAGCAAATGTTAGTATTATAGTTTTACCCCCAGTCACCTACCTGTGGAAGGTTATGGCCTCACCTTGTGCTTATCAAATCCATCTCCACTTTTGTATTGTAAGTATTTGGTCTAAGCGGCCCTTTATGTAAAAATTGCCCAATGTGGTATATGTAAATTCTGAGGTGTAATAATAATGAATGGTATGGTTTATGCGATGTATGAAATGATTTAGAAATATATCTGTGAGCACTATCTACTGATATAGGAAAGTGTGGTGGAATTACAGAGGAATCTGGATTGGCAAAATCTAGGTCCAACAACTAAGTACCAAAGATTGACAGGATTATTACAGCCATTGCAAATTCCCCAATGGAAGTAAAAAGATATTGGAATGGACTTTATCATCGGGTTACCATGAACTAAATTGGGATATGAGTCCATATGGGTCATAGTAGATAGATAACCAAAGTTGCTCATTTCATTCCAGCTAGGAGCTAAAAGAAAGAAATGTGAAGAGAAGAGGAATTAAAAACAAAAGTCCAAAAGTTGAAATTCTAAATACTAGCCAATTTCAAAATCAAGTTCAATTGAATTCAAAATAGGGGATCAATTCAAAACTTGTGAATTCTTATTCAATTGCCAAACAAAAGCCAAAAGCTATACCTTGGGAAAATCAAAATCAAAGCACTAATCAAATTTATGTCCAAATTCGAAGTTTGATTCAAACTTAATTCAAACTCAAATTGAAATCAGAATTTGAATTAGAAAATCAAGAATTTGGAAAACACAATCTTGTTTAGTAAATCGGTCGCAAGTGCAGAAGATTGGTTGTAAGTGCAGTAAATCAGTCGTAAGTTACAGTATCTAGTTGGCAGTTGTAAGCTAGAATATCCGGTCGGTAGTCAAAAACCAATAGAACCTAGTTTATAGTCGGTAGTCGTAAGCTGTAGTACCCCTTCGGTGCTCGGAAGACCTGTGTGGTCGAAGACCAATAGTACCGGCTCTGTGTGAGCGGTACGATCGGAGTTGCGGTAGGCTGAAGACCTATGTGGTCGAAACACCGTGGTTGGTAGTTGGTATTCGGTAGTTGGAACGCTCGAGTACTGTAGCGGCCAAAGAACGTTAGTAGTTGTAAAGAGTACTATACCAACCGAGAAGGGATAACTCAAACCAAGACAAAACTCAAATGCTTATAACTTTTGCATACAAACTCCAAATTTAGTGATTGTTTCTAAATTCTACTAAAATAATGATCTTCTTGATTGTACAAAAAATATTTTAGTCTTGTCTCTATTTATTTGGCTCTTATTTGTATTTATCTGGATTTTTATCTGTTGTGGCTACAGACCAAACAGAGAGAGAGATGGTAGTGGAGAGTAATGAAGATAAGTGTAATGGCCTGGGTCCTCCCCATGGCCTACCGCCACATATATATATGCACATGAGGAGCGCTTTTACAATAGTGCCCTTACATTGGAGTGCCCCTTTAGGGGTGCTTATGTCATTACACATGGCCTATTCTGGGCCTTGTAATCTCCTGCCAGGCCTGCTGGGTTTAGGTGGGGGCCACCCCTACGACAGGAGCCTCTCATGGTAAAGGGCTTCACAAGGCCGAAGCCATGTCGTCGAGTCCTTTGGCCCCCTCCGTCCCGCGGCCTGTGAGCCTGTCCAGTACTCGACCCGGGGCTGTGCTACGGCCGAAGCAGACGTGCGCGCTGTTGCGACGCTCGGACTTCCGGGCGTCCACGTGGTGCAGCGTGCTTGGCGCGGTGCGGGCGTTGAGGCGTCGTGACCATTAATATGGCGGCGGACTTCCGGTGGTTGGACTTCCGCCGGTTGATTCCCCTGCTGATTGGGGCATATATATGGCGCTGCTGAGGCGTTGCTCCTGCGTATATTGTGATAGAAGCTGCTCCCCTAAAATGGGCCCCTACTGTGCATCAACATTCCTGGGTGATGCTGAGCGGCTTGGGGAATGTTGATGCACAGAAGGAGGTCTATTTTTCCTGGGAGCTTGATCAGCGCCGGTTATCGACAGCCAGCCGCGCTTCCTGACCCCGCACCGCGCTGTCGTAGGCAACGGCGAGGTCTGCCCTGTTTTTTCTTAACAGGCCTACCTACAGTGGGTGTTCCTGAGGGAGCCCGCCGGCATTATCTTGTATGTTGATGCACTGTAGGTGGCCTATTAAGGAAAACGAGGCAGATTTCGTAGGACAAGACGCCCGTCAGCGAAGCTGACGCCTAGTCGAAGTAGACGCGCGCGCTCCATCCGCTATCCTTCGAACGGGTGGCAGCGAAGCTGGCGCCTAGTCGGGGTAGACGCGCGCGCTCCGTCCGCTACCCTTCGAACGGGTGGCAGCGAAGCTGGCGCCTAGTCGACGTAGACGCGCGCGCTCCGTCCCCTACCCTTCGAACGGGTGGCAGCGAAGCTGGCGCCTAGTCGAAGTAGACGCGCGCGCTCCGTCCACTATCCTTCGAACGGGTGGCAGCGAACCTGGCGCCTAGTCGGGGTAGACGCGCGCGCTCCGTCCGCTACCCTTCGAACGGGTAGCAGCGTAGCTGGCGCCTAGTCGGAGTAGACGTGAGCGCTCCGTCCGCTACCCTTCGAACGGGTGGCAGCGTAGCTGGCGCCTAGCCGGAGTAGACGCGCGCGCGCTCCGTCCGCTACCCTTCGAACGGGTGGCAGCGTAGCTGGCGCCTAGTCGGAGTAGACGCGCGCGCTCCGTCCGCTACCCTTCGAACGGGTGGCAGCGAAGCTGGCGCCTAGTCGAAGTAGACGCGCGCGTTCCGTCCGCTACCCTTCGAACGGGTGGCAGCGAAGCTGGCGCCTAGTCGCAGTAGGCGCGCGTGCGCTCCGTCCCCTACCCTTCGAACGGGTGGCAGCGAAGCTGGCGCCTAGTCGGAGTAGACGCGCGCGCTCCGTCCCCTACCCTTCGAACGGGTGGCAGCGAAGCTGGCGCCTAGTCGCAGTAGACGCGCGCGCTCCGTCCGCTAACCTTCGAACGGGTGGCAGCGAAGCTGGCGCCTAGTCGGAGTAGACGCGCGCGCTCCGTCCGCTACCCTTCGAACGGGTGGCAGCGAAGCTGGCGCCTAGTCGGAGTAGACGCGCGCGCTCCGTCCGCTACCCTTCGAACGGGTGGCAGCGAAGCTGGCGCCTAGTCGCAGTAGGCGCGCGCGCGCTCCGTCCCCTACCCTTCGAACGGGTGGCAGCGAAGCTGGCGCCTAGTCGGAGTAGACGCGCGCGCTCTGTCCCCTACCCTTCGAACGGGTGGCAGCGAAGCTGGCGCCTAGTCGGAGTAGACGCGCGCGCTGCGTCCGCTACCCTTCGAACGGGTGGCAGCGAAGCTGGCGCCTAGTCGAAGTAGACGCGCGCGCTCCGTCCCCTACCCTTCGAACGGGTGGCCGCGAAGCTGGCGCCTAGTCGGAGTAGACGCGCGCGCTCCGTCCGCTAGCCTTCGAACGGGTGGCAGCGAAGCTGGCGCCTAGTCGGACTAGACGCGCGCGCTCCGTCCCCTACCCTTCGAACGGGTGGCAGCGAAGCTGGCGCCTAGTCGCAGTAGACGCGCGCGCTCCGTCCCCTACCCTTCGAACGGGTGGCAGCGAAGCTGGCGCCTAGTCGCAGTAGACGCGCGCGCTCCGTCCCCTACCCTTCGAACGGGTGGCAGCGAAGCTGGCGCCTAGTCGGAGTAGACGCGCGCGCTCCGTCCGCTACCCTTCGAACGGGTGGCAGCGAAGCTGGCGCCTAGTCGGAGTAGACGTGCGCGCTCCGTCCGCTACCCTTCGAACGGGTGGCAGCGAAGCTGGCGCCTAGTCGAAGTAGGCGCGCGCGCACTCCGTTCCCTAGCCTTCGAACGGGTGGCAGCGAAGCTGGCGCCTAGTCGGAGTAGACGCGCGCGCTCCGTCCCCTACCCTTCGAACGGGTGGCAGCGAAGCTGGCGCCTAGTCGGAGTAGACGCGCGCGCTCCGTCCCCTACCCTTCCTATGGGTGGCAGCGAAGCTGGCGCCTAGTCGGAGTAGACGCGCGCGCTCCGTCCCCTACCCTTCGAACGGGTGGCAGCGAAGCTGGCGCCTAGTCGCAGTAGACGCGCGCGCTCCGTCCCCTACCCTTCGAACGGGTGGCAGCGAAGCTGGCGCCTAGTCGGAGTAGACGCGCGCGCTCCGTCCCCTACCCTTCGAACGGGTGGCAGCGAAGCTGGCGCCTAGTCGGAGTAGACGCGCGCGCTCCGTCCCCTACCCTTCGAACGGGTGGCAGCGAAGCTGGCGCCTAGTCGCAGTAGACGCGCACGCTCCGTCCCCTACCCTTCGAACGGGTGGCAGCGAAGCTGGCGCCTAGTCGAAGTAGACGCGCGCGCTCCGTCCCCTACCCTTCGAACGGGTGGCAGCGAAGCTGGCGCCTAGTCACAGTAGACGCGCGCGCTCCGTCCCCTACCCTTCGAACGGGTGGCAGCGAAGCTGGCGCCTAGTCGCAGTAGACGCGCGCGCTCCGTCCCCTACCCTTCGAACGGGTGGCAGCGAAGCTGGCGCCTAGTCGGAGTAGACGCGCGCGCTCCGTCCCCTACCCTTCGAACGGGTGGCAGCGAAGCTGGCACCTAGTCGAAGTAGGCGCGCGCGCGACTTGGGCTCTTTGATGCGGCCTTGCGCTATACAGGTTCCTTGAATCACGCCGGTCCCTGGCCTGACAGGGTTAGGTTCCCGTACCGTGCGACCTGACACGCCCGGGGCACGCGGCATCCTATGACTGCTGGGCGGCGGGATGTGGGCGGTTGCGTGTTTGCCGCCGCTCGCGTCTTCCCTAGGCAAGGGGGACACTGGGCATGCAGCGAGTGGCGCCTGTGAGGCGTTGCGCTGTATGGGCGCTAGTACGACTGCGGTCGCGCCTCGTGCACGGACCTCCGCGACCCTTCACTTTCGATTACGGGGAAGCGTGCGGGGCGAGCCTTTACGCCGTTGCGGTTGCATCCTGCACGCGGATCGTTGCGACGCTTCAGTAGCGGCGGTACGGGCGAGGCGGCTTTGAAATAGCCCCCCCGTAATAGCGTCCCCGCACCTTTGCGCCCTCTTTCCTGTTTGCTCGGCCTTCTCCACCTTCGCGCTATCTTCACCGTATTAGTCTCGTCGTGGGAAGCGATGGCCTCCAGCAGCGAGCGCGACCAGGCGGTTGGTGGCCCTGCCATTCGCCGGCGATCCTCACCGTTGGAGGTAAAATACGCGCTCGAAGAGCGCGACCCGGCGGCGGCTGACCAGGAGCGGCTGGCGGCGGAGGGAGGCACGTTTTCCGGCGAGCTAGGCCCCTCGCTCGTGACCGAGAAGACGATCCAAGGGCTCTTGCGCGCGGGGAAGCTGTCCGGGCGCCACGACGTACGATTGCCCGCCAGCGACGAGACGGAACCGCATCCCGAGAGGTCGGAGGCGATCGTATTCGTTGCCTTTTTCGACGCGGGGCTCCGGATCCCAGCGGCGAGCGTGGTGGGCGACGTACTGCGGACCTTCGGGCTGGAGCTGGCACAACTGACTCCAAACGCCGTGGCCCAGCTCGCGGTGTACAGCTGGGCCTTGCGCTCGGGGGCGTGCTGGCCCAGCGCGTCGCTGTTCGCCTATCTCCACGAGGCGCGATGCCAGCCGAAGGGCCGGAGGGGCGGGACGCTGTCGAGCTTTGGCAGCGTCTCTTTTACTCTCCGCTCATCTTGCAAGAAGCTCTTCCCTGCGAACTCGACTCGCAGGAAGTGGGAGTCCTCCTGGATGAAGCGGTGGTTCTACCACCGTGTGGAGAGCGGGAGCGGCCTCGCGTGTACGGGCCGACCGATCGCATTCAAGCCTTCGCCCGGCCGAACGCTCGATGATGAGGACAAGCGGAGGGTCAAACGGCTCGTAGGCATGGCCGCCCGCTTCAATATGCGTGACCTTGCCGAAGAGTTTGTGATGTATGGCGTGGCCCCACTTGCTTACGACTGGCATCTTGCCGCCGAGAGGCATCGAGATGACAATGTTTCGCCGTGGGTTTGCTTGCTACCAGCGCCGCCCGGTCCCCGTAAGCCTGGATTGCGCTTCTCCCTTTGCTGGCGCGAAATGCGTTCTATGCTGATGTTGCTCTCCTTTGTTTCAGGGGTTCCTTTGGAGGAGGCGGAGCAAGCTGTGCGCGTGTTCCTGGGTCCGTACACCGCCAGGGAGCACAAGCAGCGCGCGTCTGCTGTCGCCAAGGCAGGGCTGGGGCGACTAAACCGCGTGTGCGAGGTCCTGGGCCTTGCCGCGCCGGACCGTGTCGCTCCAGCCGATGGTGGAGCGAAGAAGAAGAAGGCCTCGTCTCGGAAGAGGGGCCGCAGCGGGGCACCTGCCGCGCCTGCTGCTAGTGTTTCCGAGGACGCGGCGGACGCGGAGTCAGACTCTGCGAGGTACGCCGATTCGGGCTTGGGTGGCGCAGGCGCCGAAGGTGAGGTGTTCGGCAGGCGTCCCGGACGGTGGGTTTGCCGCGGGCGGCCGGAGGGGGGAAGCCTCACCACCCGCCGGAGTCACCGGGGCGGATCCCGTGCGGACCAGCGATGCCGAGGTGGAGGACTCAACGGCGGCCGCTGCGGTGCCGGAGGCACCCTCCGCGGGGGCGCACGTAGCCGTGCTGTCCTTGCCAGCGGCAGCGGGGACTGAGGTGGCCCCTTCGACGACTGCTGTCATGGGACCTTCGCCTCCGGGCGTAGCAGCCGCGGGGTCTTCCCCAGCCACGGCTGCGGGGGTAGTGGCGCTGCTAGCTGCCCCGGCCAAACGGCCATGCGTGCGGCCGGAGCTCCACCGGACACCGCGGGGATTTGTCGTGGCTACGGGCATCAGAAGCCTGTGGGACGCCAGCGCGAGCGCCGGAGGCCCTGTGGCATATGCACCTTCCGGCCTCCCGACGACGCCGTCCACCGCGCGGGGGCAGCCACCGGCCTCCCCGAACGCGGAGTCTTCCGTCCGCAGCGGAACCATCCCTTCGGCCACCGAAGGTAAGGTGGCCGAGCTTACTCTGGTGTATGATTCTTATGCCTTGGAGTGGTCACCCGCCTTCTTTTTTACAGCATTGCTCATCCCGGAGGGGGAGCATCCGACGGAACCCGGAGCCTCCGAGCCCGTGAACCCTGCGGACTTCGTGCCGCCTTCAGAGACGCTGAGGGCGTGGCGCGGGATTGTGGATGACGCGGTCAGGAGCGTCGACCCGCAAGTGCTGCAGGCCTACGGCGTGGGGCGCCTCGAGGACGCTTTCGAGGTGTCTGGGGTGAGGGTAAGTACTCATGCAACCACGCCTGAGTCTAGCTGAGTTTGCTAAGTCTCGTCCCTTTTGCAGACACTCGTGCTGGGGCAGGCCCTGCAAGCGGCCTATGCTCGTAGCCAGAAAGCGCTCGAGGATAGGCTGCGAGCCGCCGAGGGGGAGCTGCGCGAAGCCTCTGACGCCCGCTCTGCCCAGGACGCCCGCATCCGTCAGCTGGAAGCGGAATGCGCCGAAGCGAGGGCGCACGCCGACGGGCTTGTTGCGTCGGCGCAGGAATCAGCCGCAGCAGCTGCTGATGAAAAATTCGCGGCGGAGCGGGACGGGCTCCTGGAGCAGGTCGGCGCGCTAGAGAAGGAGAAAGGCGAACTTGCCTTGGCTCTAGCGGAGCGCAACCGGACGCTGGGCGACGCCTCGGTGGTCGCCTGGGACGCCATCCAAGCGCTGGAGAGCCATCTTCAAGGGCTGGTGGCGGAGGTGCCGGGACGCGCCTTCGGTCCGGAGGAGCTGTCTCGGGCGCTCCGCTGGATCGGGGATGCCGCCAACATCGCGCGCGACGCGGGGACGTCCTTCGGCACCCACTGCGCGTTCACTTCGGCCTGCTTAGTGTGCGCGCTCCTCCAGCACCGCGGCTGTACGCATGTCGCCGGGCTGAATGACCCCCAGCTGGAGATGCCTGGCGGGGCCGGAGTGATGTCCAGCGCCGTCCGCTCCGCTCGCCGTGCCCTTGGGCCCTTCTGCGACCGGATCTGGGGTCCCGTCAGGGCGGAAGCTGTACGGATCGAGCTCCGGAAGTCGCTCTACGGGACGGGGAGCCTCGGCCAATTTCTGGACGGGGTCCCTCGACGCGATGATGGCGGCGCTGGGCCCTCCGAAGGCGCCGGGAATCCGCAGGTCTGATGCCGCGGTGCCTAGGTGTAGGCGTGCATTGTACTGTCCCTTGTTTTTGTTAATAAAGCGCACACTTTCTGCATGCATGCTGATTTTCACCTATATCCCGGGCAGCTTCCTTGCTGGGGCCGGCTTCGGGCGGCCGACCTTTCAACCCGACGACGCCTTCAACGCTGGCGAAGGGCCGAAGATTCGCTCGACTTTTGGGCGAACCGGCCTTCCTCGAGCGAGGTGCCGCCTTTGTCGCGCGTTAAGGACGAACCCGCGGGGTAGCGGCTTAGAGCGGCCGGGATATTGGCGGACCTTTGTATATGTGACTCTTCCGGTAAGCAGGCCTTCTGGCACTTTAATTTGTGTGCTGTGTGCTAATGCCGCCGTTGGCGACGTAGCTGCGCCAGGGTTCCGTAGAACGGACAGTCTGCAGACCGACGTGTGCGGAGGCGAACCTCCGCGGTTTGCCTTGCTTTATAGTCCGGAGACTCACGCGTGCGGAGGTAGGCCTCGACGCTACGTCTTATTTAAAGTCCGTAGACTATTGCGTGCGGAGCTAGGCTCGACGTTACGTCTTCCTTATAGTCCGGAGACTCGCGCGTGCGGAGCTACGCTCGATGCTACGTCTTATTTAGAGTCCGTGGACTAGTGCGTGCGGAGCTAGGCTCGACGCTACGTCTTCTTTATAGTCCGAAGACTCGCGCGTGCGGAGCTACGCTCGACGCTACGTCTTATTTAGAGTCCGTGGACTGGTGCGTGCGGAGCTAGGCTCGACGCTACGTCTTCTTTATAGTCCGGAGACTCGCGCGTGCGGAGCTACACTCGACGCTACGTCTTATTTAGAGTCCTTGGACTATTGCGTGCGGAGCTAGGCTCGACGCTACGTCTTCTTTATAGTCCGGAGACTCCCGCGTGCGGAGCTACGCTCGACGCTACGTCTTATTTAGAGTCCTTGGACTATTGCGTGCGGAGCTAGGCTCGACGCTACGTCTTCTTTATAGTCCGGAGACTCGCGCGTGCGGAGCTACGCTCGACGCTACGTCTTATTTAGAGTCCTTGGACTATTGCGTGCGGAGCTAGGCTCGACGCTACGTCTTCTTTATAGTCCGGAGACTTGTGCGTGCGGAGCTACGCTCGACGCTACGTCTTATTTAGAGTCCGTAGACTATTGCGTGCGGAGCTAGGCTCGACGCTACGTCTTCTTTATAGTCCAAAGACTCGCGCGCGCGAGGGCGTCCCCCCGGTGCGTATTTTGTTTATACTCAGTCCTGTCACCTTGGCGACGGCGAGTGCACACGCGAACGTGCGTCTTTGGTTTATACTCAGTCCCGCCCACCCTGGCAACGGCGAGTGCACACGCGAACGTGCGTCTTTGGTTTATACTCAGTCCCGCCCACCCTGGCAACGGCGAGTGCACACGCGAACGTGCGTCTTTGGTTTATACTAAGTCCCGCCCACCCTGGCAACGGCGAGTGCACACGCGAACGTGCGTCTTTGGTTTATACTCAGTCCCGCCCACCCTGGCAACGGCGAGTGCACACGCGAACGTGCGTCTTTGGTTTATACTCAGTCCCGCCCACCCTGGCAATGGCGAGTGCACACGCGAACGTGCGTCTTTGGTTTATACTGCGGGGGCGCGCACGCTGGCCAAGCCGGCGCGCACCCTCACCGCGTGCTCGTATGTGACGAAGAAGAGTTAACGGCAAACGGCGACCTTCATTATATCCCCGTTTGCGCGGGTGAGCGACTACAAGGGGTGAATATACTGACCGTTTACCCTTGACGCTGCCGCAGCCTCTAGTCGCTGGACGTCTGCAGGGCCCGCGCAGGCGCCTATGGATGACCCCCCGGACCTCCGCGCTGCGACGTCGGCTCATTTCGACCGAAGGAGACTTGAAGGCCGATCTGGCCCAGCGCCCGCAGGGGCTGCCCTCCGAAGCCCTGCAGTGGGATTCCCGAGGGCCCCAGGCGGCTTCGCGGAATCCCCATCTGGTCGAAGGCCGCCGCAAACAATACGTTCGCGGAACTACCCCCGTCCACCAAGGCTCGCCCCACGTCGCATCCCGCGATGGTGACCCGGATGACCAGGGGGTCCTGATGAGGGAAGTTCACACCTTGAATGTAACCTCGTGCCGCGACCATTCCGGCGGTGCTTGCGCTGGATATGCCGCCACGTGATGTAGTCTTCGCGCGTAGGCCTTCTGCTGCCGCGCCGAGGCGAATTCCAGCGCAGAGCTGCCAGATATGACATTAATGACCCTGCGGTAGGTTGCGTCCGGGGCCTGCAACGATAGGAGGCCTTCCCGAGGCTGCTGTACGTGAGCTTGGATCCGCAAGGTGCCTTCCTGGGGCTGCATCCCCTGCGCCTGTACCTGCATGGGGGCCTCGTATGGGAATTGGACGTGGGCCACCGCAGGTGGGCGCGCCTCCGGGTTTCTGTCCCGAGCGACGCTGTCGCGGAGCGCCGCGATGGAGGTGCAGTTACGGGTATCATGATTGCCACGGCCGTGGACTATGCACCACAGCCCCTGATGCTGGTCGTCATAGTCTCCACGACCCTTATCGTCGCGGCCCCTGCCACGGCCGCGGCGCCCCCGGCCACCTCGGCCCGCTGGAGCGCCCTCGTCGGACCCGCCTTTGATGTCGAGGACGTACCGGTTTCGCCTCGACCTTTGCTGGCCGCGCTTGGGCTGATCCGACGACTCCTTATGCGGGTTATCCCTGCGGTCGGGCGCGTCCCTGGACGACTCCTGCTTACGCTTTCCTTTCGAAGAGCCGCCCTTCGGTGGATCTTCGGTTTTTGCCGAGGCTCCGGCCTGGTTAGTGTCGGAGTCGTCACCTTGCCTTCGCCACGCGTCTTCCTCCGCCCTGGCGTATTCTTCCATCTTGTCGAAGAGCTTCGCCACCGTCTTGATTGGCTTCCGCGCATTGTATTCGGCCATCGGGCCCGGACGAAGGCCCTGTATGGCTGCATTGACGATGGTGGTCTCGTTGACGTCCTTCACTTGACACCGAATCTTGGCGAAGCGTTTGAAGTAATCCCGGAGTTTCTCCGAGGGTTTTTGCTTCACGGCGAAGAGTTGGTCCGCCTCGACCCGGTCGACGTAGTTTCCCTGGAAGTTGTTGTGGAGGCGGACGCGGAGCTGTTCCCACGCGTAGATGGAGCCCGGCTCTATGGTAAAAAACCAAGAGAGCGCCACTCCTTGCAGTGCGAGAGGGAGTCCCTTTGCCTTCGTGGCGTCGTCTCCGCCCGCGGCTTCGATCGCGGTTTCATATACGCGCACGAACTCACGGGGGTCCGTGTCGCCTTTATACGAGTCGATGGCGCTAGGGAACTTGAAGTCTTCGGGCCATGCCGCCTGCTGCAGCCCCGCCGAGAGCGGGGACTCCGGATCCACGCGCCGCAGCGGCACGCGGCTGGACGTGTGGGCTTCGCGACTGTCTGCCCTCTCCGGCGCGGGCTCGGACGCGATTGCTAGCGCGGCCGGCTGACTCCGAGCCTCTTGTATATCTCTGACGGCTCCACGAAGGTCCCCCAGCTCCCGCTGGAACGCGTTGAGAGCCGCCAGCAGGGCACTTTCCACCGCCGGTGCAGGCGGGGTCACCGGTGCTCCCAGCGGGCGGATCGGCGTGGGGACGACCGCGTCGCGAGGTCCCGAGCTGCCGGTCGCGCCGTCGTGGCTACTTCGGACCACCCGGTCCGCGCCACCAGCAAGGGTTGCCGCGGGGGCGGCGAGGTCGGCTGCCGTTGCGTCGGCGGGGTCGGTCGTCGCCGCACCCGCGTCGACGTCTTCGACCGCGGGGTCGGCCACGGGGCCCGTCCCCGCGACGCCGGTAGCTGGGCGGGTCGTCGCGGTGCCGGTGCCGGGGGCAATCGTCGCGGTGCCGGTGACGTCGTTGGTCGTCACCGCGCGAACGCCGGCGTCTTCGGCCACCACGCCTGCGTCGACGCCCGCGTCCGCCGCTGCCGATGCCGAAGCCCTGGTGCTCATACGGTGCTCCGGGCCGACCACCTTCTTTCCCTTCGCCGCCGCTGAAGAAGCTTTTTTCGGTGCCATCTTTTTCCTTCGGTCTTCAGGCTTGTCTCCGTCCTCCCCACGGACGGCGCCAACTGTTGTGGCTACAGACCAAACAGAGAGAGAGATGGTAGTGGAGAGTAATGAAGATAAGTGTAATGGCCTGGGTCCTCCCCATGGCCTACCGCCACATATATATATGCACATGAGGAGCGCTTTTACAATAGTGCCCTTACATTGGAGTGCCCCTTTAGGGGTGCTTATGTCATTACACATGGCCTATTCTGGGCCTTGTAATCTCCTGCCAGGCCTGCTGGGTTTAGGTGGGGGCCACCCCTACGACATTATCAAATAAACGACTCCGCGCCAGATTACTCTAAGAACACAACCGAATCATTTCTGAGCAATAGGACAAAGGCAAGCATCCCCTTTGACCATGTTGATCCTAGTATTTCAATTATTGTACATTGTTTGCAAAATCTATTATGCATACGCATATGTTTTAGTAAAATTGCTATACTGTGGGTAATGGTAGTTACGATTGCTCGAATGCATTGAACCTTCATTGTAAATTTGATATCCTCACTGTTGAAACCCTTAAGACATGGTTAGACATATCTAATGTCAAAATTTTGGGTATATTACTTTAAGTACATGTTCTAGATGCTTAGCCAAGCACTAGTTCTACTAAGTTTGATCTTTCGAGCAAGTTTACATGTGGGCATGATGGTTTCAAAAATGTTAGAGCAGAGGAGGAATCTCTGTTAGTTTGATATAAAACAAAATAAAAAACCTAGTTTTTGGACGCGAACGAGTTATATGATAATCTGTCAAATATGAGGAGCAACCTTGCATGTAGTTAGGGGGAGATTCTCGCCCGGGTCAATTATGGACCGAATGCTATTGCCGCACATTTAAGTCACACCATACAATCACATGTGCTACATGGGCTCTGGCATTTAGCTGATTAATTTGTCTAGGTCTAGCTTTGTATTGTGGTAGGCGTAGAAGTTGTGAGGGCATTCTGAGTGATGGTCTGGCTCGTAGGAACTCCCACACTACGGTGATGGGACCAAAGCTTGCTAATACAATGGTGAAGGGTCACTTAGGGGAAGGACACACCTAAGTGAGGGTCTATCAGTAAGCTCACTTGGGGGAAGGACACGCTCAAGTGAGGGATTGTCCATTCATCAGGCTGGTGCAAGGCTAGGACTAAGTAACCTAAAGACTATAAGATAATCACTTCCGTCGCACGCCCAAGGAAGCGTGTAATGGCTAAAAATATGTTTGATTATTTCGTGCAGGTAAACATGTACAACCTCAGTAGAGTGTTAAAAAAATATTTAAATAGCCATACTCATGGTCATGAGCAAGCTTGGATGCAGCCACAAAGGGTATATAATGTGACGATGGCCCGATCTTCCGAAAGGTACTGATAAGTCAATTGTGGAGAACATGACGTTGATGATCCAAAGGCTCCGACCAAAATATATCGAACCTCTCGCAATCACTACATCACTGCTCCGATGGTTATCAACCGTGTCGAACGCAGTTGACCTCGCCAAGAAGGCTATCTCCTGCAAGCGAATCGAGAACACAAGCAAGAGAGTACAAGATGCAATCTGAAATTGTATTGCGAATAAAGATTAAGTTCACAAGTTGGGGTTCCTCAACCGGACATGCGGTGAAACTGCTAAGCAGAATAATCTCTTAAGAAAAACCCGAGAAAAACTAAAGGGGTGCGACCTCCTTAAATAGGGAAGGGAGAAACCGCACTTATCTAATGAAAAGGGGTGCGGTACTATTCACGATTACTGTTCACATGAACAATACGGCTGTGGTACTATTCATGTGAATAGTACCGGCCCAAATAGCCTAAGTGGTGATACAAGGCCCTCAGCCCAAAAGGTGTCGTAGCACTATGGATAATAAACCTAAATCCGTCAGTCCGATGAAGTAGACTTGATGAATGCAGCCAAATTGGTGGAGATGGACGAATTAGGTGAAGTCCTTAATGTCTTCCTCTTGCCGTGAGTTAGCTCCTCCTCTCCATGATTCCTAATAACAAGAAAATCACAAGTCTTAGGAAGTATCGGATTCTCAGCGGAAATATTATTTACTCCTAAAAACGAGTTTACCTAATAGTTGAGTTGATGAGCACGTGCCTTGCACACCATTCATGGAAGCAGCAAGAGGAGTGTTCATATCAGTAGAAGTGATGTCCTCATCATCCTCCCCTTCTTGAATTGGAGTCGTCCTCGACTCAAACTCATCTTCCGCCCCCAAGAAAGGTCGCAAATCTGCAACGTTAAAGGTGAAGCTAACCCCGAAATCCGCAGGCAAGTCTAACTTATATGCATTATCATTAATACGTTCAAGCACTCTAAAAGGACCATCTGCACGAGGCATGAGTTTAGACGTTCTCAATTCAGATAATCGTTCTTTACGCAAGTGTCATGCTTGCATCCTTGACTACCAGCAACTTTATATTTAGCATTCATAATCTCAATGTTCTCTTTAGTTGTCTCATGCATCTTAAGTATCAAATCAGCACGTTGTTGCGTATCAAAATTTACCTTCTCCGAAACTGGAAGAGGCAACAAGTCGATAGGTGCACGAGGTATGAAACCATAAACAATCTCAAAAGGGCATTTCTTTGTGGTAGAATGCAGCGAACGATTATAAGCAAATTCCACATGAGGAAGACATTCCTCCCACATTTTTAAGTTCTTTTTAAGCACAGCCCTAAGCACAGTAGACAATGTTCTATTGACTACCTCAGTTTGTCCATCGGTTTGGGAATGACAAGTAGTGGAAAATAACAGCTTAGTTCCCAACATACCCCCACAAGGTTCTCCAAAATTGACTAAGAAATTTAGCATCAAGATCTAAAACTATCGTATTCGGAATACCATGCAAGCGAACAATTTCCTTAAAGAACAAATCAGCAACATTTGTAGCATCATCACTTTTATGACATGGTATAAAATGAGCCATCTTAGAGAATCTATCCACGAAAACAAAAAAACTATCCCTCCCCTTCTTTGTTCTAGGAAGCCCTAAAACAAAATCCATAGAAATATCTTCCCAAGGTATGTCTGCCTCATGTGGAACAGGAAGGGGCATGTATAAACCATGAGAATTAAGTCGTGACTTAGCTTTTTGGCACGTGGTGCAGCGGGCAATGAAGCGTTCAATGTCACGCCTCATCTTTGGCCAATAAAAGTGGTGGATCAGAATGTCCTCGGTCTTCTTCACGCTGAAGTGACCTATCAATCCTCCTCCATGCGCCTCCTGCAACAACAAAAGACGAACGGAGCTAGCTGGAATGCATATCTTGTTAGCACGGTATACAAACCCATCATGCACCACAAATTATATTCCAACCCTTTCCCTCTTGACAATTAAGCAACACATCATTAAAATCAGCATCATGCACATATTGCTCCTTTATGGTCTCTAACGCAAAGATCTTGAAGTCAAGTTGTGAAAGCATGGTATATCTCCTAGACAACGCATCAGCTATCACATTTTCTTTGCCCTTTTTATATTTAATGACATAGGGAAAAGATTCAATAAACTTAATCCACTTAGCATGCCGGCGCGTTTCCGGCCATCTCCGGTAAGGCCGCGCCCACCGCCGTGCTCCTCGTGCGCCTCTCTCTCTCCTCCACCCCTCACCGCCGGCCGCCGTGCCGCCGTTCGCCGGCGAGCTCCCGGGCCCGAGCTCCTCCCCGGCCGGTCAGCCACGCCCACGCGTCGTGCCCACGTGGCAGCCCAGGTGGCAGCCATGTGGCGCCACCTCCGCACCAACGCGGCGCCACCTTGCCCCGTCAGCACCCTGCGCCACCTCGGCCGTTTCCCCTCTCTGTGGACCCGGTCCATAGACCCAGGCCCACATGTCAGTGACATGTCTGAAATTCCACTCAATGCTGACGCAATGCTGGGGCAATAAATCGGATTTTTCAGTTGAAAAATATATCAGCCGAAAATAAAATCTCTGCTGACGCCATAATTCAGATGTTTCTTTAGAAAAATAATTCCAGAAAATTCCTTTTTCCTTTTTCCCTGATTTTAAACTTCCCGAAGCCCGTTCTTCTTCATCCTAACTCCGATTGAGCCCATTCAAATTTCTAAATTCATCAAAAATTCCCCTCTATCCATTTCTGGCCTCAATTCAAATATTTGAAGTCAATTTGAATTTATTTGAATTTGATGGGTTATTTTTCACGTGTAGACTTCGACGATTCGGGAAAATTCTTCGACGAAGATTCACACCAAGTTGAAGAGCAAGACAAGTCACACTCCTTGATCATGTTGATCCCAGTTTTCAAAATAAATTATGTTGATTTAAATTATATTGCATGCATATTTTTATTCAACGTATTTCAATTCAGTTTTAAATTTAGTTATTGCCTACTTGTTAATTCCTCCATTGATATTGAAATTTATCGATACCTTGTCACCCTAGAATCAAACTCTAGTTAATACATTAGTGTTGGCTAGAGAGTTTAAATCAAATGTTTAGCCCTGCTTAGACATAATTATGGGTTGGGATACCTTTTCACATAAAATGATAACCTTTTCACATAAAATGATGAGCTTTTCAAAACTACTCTTGACTTTGGTGAGTCAAGGTGGTTTATGAAATATTTTGAAAACAAAATATAAAAGCTAGTTTGGACTTAGGCAATTGGTTAGATTGGTGGGTGCAGGCATGCCCTGTTGGTCAGAGCCGCAGGGTTGAATGTCGTGCACAGGGGTACGTGGTTGGGCCTAAGTCAATTAAGGACGGGTCTGTGAGCTACTGTTGCAAAGCCCTATCGTACTACCACATGGCTGGTATGGGACAGCCCTAGCTGAATAATTTACAAAGTCCCAATCTGAGTCAAGTCGTAGGTTGAAAGTGGGCGTGGTTGGTGCTATGCGAAGTCCCACTTTGGTGAGCGTGGTTGTAGCCATGAGAAGTCTCACTCAGGCTCAAGAGGGGGTCCCGGTCTAGTGGATTCCTTACTGGGGTGAAAGCTTAGAGTTGGCTTGGCCAGGTTGAAGGCTTTGCATTGTAAAGGCCTTGTCACGACTCCTCGCCGCACACCTAAGGAAGTGTGTAATCGCGTGGCAATTCGGGATGATCGTGTCTTGTGGGTAAAGCTGTACAACCTCTGCAGAGTGTATAATCTATCCTGGATAGCTGTGCCCACGGTCATGGGCATGCTGAGTAAAAGTTTTTCATAGATTAGACTTTGTTTTTCAAAAGTGTTTTTGAAAAACCTGGTGGATGGATGAAATCCATCAAAGTTGCGCAGTGAAAGCGTGTGGATGGATGGAATCCATACGTGAGCTTTTGGAAAAGATGGTCCGGGTGGGATGCCCGTGGATAGGTTGGTGTTTGGTCGGAGCCGGCACTGACGGTATTATTTTCAATTACAAGTATTGTTTTTATCTACTGTATTAAATTCAGCATTTTCAATCTATTTACTGTATTTCCTTAAATGTTTTTTATGCAAACTAACCCTATAAGCCTTCCATTGAAGCCTTTATCATTATGTTGCATTTCTCCGTGTGATTTGCAGAGTACAAGTTTGTACTCACCTTGCTATCTCCATACAGAGGAAGATGCCTTCGACAATGGTGAAGATCAGGACGAGTAGGCCGCGTCTTACTGTCGTTTGCCTGTGGGCAGGCTTGGGCTTCACTTCTTTTTAGTTTGCTTCCGCAGTTATTTACTTTATTTATTTTGCCAATGAGCGTTGATGTAAGACTTGGCCATAAGGTCGTACTCTTTTATTTAATATAAGAAGTCATTTGTGCTTGGTATTTATCTTTGTTGTCACTGTGTGCACTAGCTGATCCTGGACTAGTGCGATTTACACAGAGGATCCAGGAGTCGTTACTCCGGGTTCCGACAAACAGCTCCACCAATTTTTACTATTTTTGGCGAAGGTTTGATGCACTTTCCAAATTTCAGAAAAGATGGACTCTTTCCTCTTTTTTCTCTCTTTTTTTGCTTCTTTTTTCTCTGTTTTTTTCCAAACAACTGAAACCAATTCTTTTGGACAAACCAAAATGAACTCTCTTTTCTTGCAAACCGAAACTGGCAGATAGGATGGCAGCGGAGGGTGTTGTTGCGGCAGAAGTTTTGACACGATGATGAAGCTACGCAAAGGATCACGAAGATCAAACTAGACTCTAATGAAGACTGAAAATCAGCAACTAGACACGACGATGCAATCAAAAATTCAACGAGCAAAACTGAAAAGAAAAATTGCAATGGCTCAAAAGGGTGTTGGGACAACACAAGAACACTACGAACAATTATTTTTGTGGGCTAATTTTCTAGGGATTTTAGGACGATGAACAAAAATTAATCTAAAGGGGAAATTGTGATTACCTAATGGGCAACCATTGCTCTGATACCACCTAATGTGACGATGGCCTGATCTTCTGAAAGGTACTGATAAGTCGACTATGGAGAACACGACGTTGATGATCCAAAGGCTCCGACCAAAACAGATCGAACCCCTTGCAATCACTACACCATTGCTCCGATGGTTATCAACCATGCTAAATGCGGTTGACCTCGCCAAAAAGGCTATCTCCTGCAATCGAATCGAGAACACAAGCAAGAGAGTACAAGATGCAATCTGAAATTGTATTGCGAATAAAGATTAAGTTCATAAGTTGGAGTTCCTCAACCGGACGTGCGGTGAAACTGCTAAGCAGAATAATCTCTTAAGAAAAACCTGAGGAAAACTAAAGGGGTGCGACCTCCATAAATAGGAAAGGGGGAAGCCGCACTTATCTAATAAAAAGGGGTGTGGTACTATTCACGATTATTGTTTACGTGAACAGTACGGCCCTCGGCCCAAAAGGTGTCACAGCACCATGGATAATAAACCTAAATTCATCAGTCCGATGAAGTAGACTTGATGAAAGCAGCCAAATTGGTGGAGATGGACGAATTAGGTGAAGTCCTTAATGTGTTTCTCTTGCCGTGAGTTGGCTCCTCCTCTCCATGATTCCTAATAACAAGAAAATCACAAGTCTTAGGAAGTATCGGATTCTCAGCGGAAATATTATTTACTCCTAAAAACGAGTTTACCTGATAATTGAGTTGACGAGCACGTGCCCGAGTGATTGGAGCTTGCACATCATTCATGGAAGCAGCAAGAAGAGTGTTCATATCAGTAGAAGTAATGTCCTTATCAGTATAGTTTTCATTTTCAAAACTATTTCACTAAATATATGGGATGGCATGAATGTCTATGGGTGGGATTTGTATGATGTTCACAGCCAAGGAGGGCTGCGAATGGATGTGTTCACAGCTGAGGAAGGCTGCGAATGGATTTGATCTACTGTTATGGAAGTTATATAAATGTTAATTCATTACATGTCAAATGCTTTTTGCATTCCGTTGTAAATTACTACTTATCGATATTGCAAATAAAATTTGCTTCATGCTAAAAATAACTTAGCATAGAGCCTTATCCTTTGATAGCCTTGCATATATGTACAATCTTGTGATACACTACAAGTCTTGCTGAGTATACAATGTACCTGTTGTGGTTACAGACCAAACAGAGAGAGATGTGGTAGTGGAGAGTTGGGAGAGAGTGAATCATCCTCCTCCCTCTAGTCTTCCCTCGGTATATGTATTCATATGGGCTGTGCTTTTACAAATGTGCCCTTACATTGGTACCTCCTTGCCAGGGGTATTTAAGCCATTACATATGTCCCATTTTGGGCCCTATAACCTTCTAACAGGCCTGCTGGGTTTAGGTGGGGGCCACCCCTACAACAGGAGCCTCTCATGGTGAAGGGCTTCACAGGGCCGAAGCCATGTTGCCGAGTCCTTTGGCCCCCTACCTTTCGAACGGGTGGCAGCGGAGCTGGCGCCTAGTCGAAGTAGGCCCGCGCGCGCTCCATCCCCTACCCTTCGAACGGGTGGCAGCGGAGCTGGCGCCTAGTCGAATAGGCCCGCGCGCGCTCCGTCCCCTACCCTTCGAACGGGTGGCAGCGGAGCTGGCGCCTAGTCGAAGTAGGCCCGCGCGCGCTCCGTCCCCTACCCTTCGAACGGGTGGCAGCGGAGCTGGCGCCTAGTCGAAGTAGGCCCGCGCGCGCTCCGTCCCCTACCCTTCGAACGGGTGGCAGCGGAGCTGGCGCCTAGTCGAAGTAGGCTCACGCGCGCTCCGTCCCCTACCCTTCGAACGGGTGGCAGCGGAGCTGGCGCCTAGTCGAAGTAGGCCCGCGCGCGCTCCGTTTCCTACCCTTCGAACGGGTGGCAGCGGAGCTGGCGCCTAGTCGAAGTAGGCTCGCGCGCGCTCCGTCCCCTACCCCGGTCTGGTAGTGCGCTTTTAATGGTACCTGGAATCGTGCCAACGTCTGGCCTGTCAGGGCGCAGGCTGTCCTGCCGTGCCGTTCGCCTTCCCGTGGGTGGGGCATGCGGCGGCTTGTGATTGGTGCGTCGTGGGACGTGAGAGGTTGCGTGACCACGGCAGTTCTCCTCTTCCCCAGGAAAGCGGGACGCGTGGCGGGCGCCCGTTGGCGTTGCGCACTGTCCGGCCACCTACCAGGCACGCTCCTCGAAGTGCTGGCGGTTCTTTTTTCCAAGCCATGGGTAGTCGAACCGCTGGGGGTTAATCTGGCTGCGCCTGTGGCCATGGGGAAGGCGAGTGGGCTTTATAAGGTGCCCCCATTGTAGTGGGGACGTTCTGTCTCGCCTGTCTCCTGGCTCTGCTTGTTCTGTCAATAGCGCAACTTGCTCTCACCTTGTTCCTTTTGCCCTAATCGGAAGGGACAATGGCCGGCCAGGACGGTATCTCCCACCATCCCGGCGGCGGCTCCTTACCTAGCCGGGACGAATTGTCTGTCCCTTCTGAGTATGAGCTGGTGCTGCGGGGCGTTCACGTGCCGACAGGCGGTGGGACGCCATGGAAAACTCGGGGGGGTGCTGCTCCCGTGTGCTGGGGAGGAGTCGCGTAACCGAAGAGACGCTGCAGCGGCTCGTTCAGGAAGGGAAGATCGAGGAGCGTGATGGGTCTCGCCTACCCCGTCGCAACGAGACAGAGCCGAGGCCCCGGGAGATGGAGGCGATCGTTTTCGTCGCGTTTTTCGACGCCGGCCTTCGAATGCCCTCAACGATGTTTGTGGGCGAAGTCCTTCGGGCCTATGAGTTGGAATTAGCATAGCTGACGCCAAACGCCATAGTCCGCCTGGCTGTCTTTTCGTGGGCGGCACAGACGGAAGGTCGGCGTCCCAGTGCGAGCCTGTTCATCACCCTGCACGACGCATGCTGCCGACCCAAGAAAGTCAGGGAGGGGGCTGTATCCAACTTCGGCGGCATGGACTTCGTGCTGCGAGCGTCCTGCACGACGCTATTCCCTGCGTCGGCCACCTTGGGGAGGTGGGAGTCCGGCTGGACGCGGCGATGGTTTTACTACATCGTGACCAGCGCGAGCGGCCTACTGTGGCAAGGTGGGCCAATCTCGTTTAATATCTTGCCAAGCGTGAAGCCTGAGGCTGACGACGCACAGAGGCTATGGAGGCTTGCTGGCGTTGCGCGCCGGCTAAGTATGCGCGACTTGGCCGAAGAATTTACAATGTACGGGGTGGCGCCCCTCTCCTCCCGGTGGAAGTACACACGACGGGGCGACGACCGAGAGGACGGGGTTCGCCCGCCATTGTCTTGCCTACTTTTGCCCTCCACTCCTTGTAAGTCGTAGAGTGCGTTGGTACGCATCCATTTGCGCCTGCGTAGTCTCCGCCTGATAAGATTTTTCTTTTGTGCAGTGGCCCGGCTAGAAGATGCGGAGCGCGCGGTTGTGGCGTTCCTGGCTCCTTACACGCTCAAGGAGCACAAGCTGCGTGAGGCCGCGACCAAAGCGGCGAAGCAGGGGTGGATAAATCGCACGTGCGAGGTCCTGGGTATTGTTGTGCTCGAGCGCGCGGTGGTGGCGGAGGCTCCCGCCGAGATTCCAGACCGTCGTGGCGGTGGTAGCCAAGCGAGGGTGTTGCCTTCGCGGCGCCGGGCCTGCTCCGAGGTTGCCGTACCGAGCCCGCCAGCCACTTCGGCGGCTGGCGCCGCTGGGACGGGACGTGCGATCGGCGATGAGTCTGGCCGGACCAGTTCGGGTGGGCGTGTCGCCTCGAGCCCATTGGCGGCACCATCCGCCGGTGCTGTCGAGGCCACTCGCACGGCCTTCGTTGGGCCGGGACCTGCCAACCCAGGGGGGATGTCGCTCCCGGCGAGAGTGCTGCAGCCGGCGGTGCTTTGCCACCCACAGTGGATGCCAAGGACACGCCCGGGGCGGTAGGGACTGAAGGCGCGACAAGAGCTGCGACTGCTAGCGCCGCGGAAGAATCGCCTGCGGTGCCGTGGGCGAAACGTCCTCGAGTCCGGTCTCCCTCGCCGCCGAGGGGTCGGTACGTCGTCGCCGGCCCTGTGCTTGGGGTTGTGGTGCCCGAGGCGGCCGAAGGGTCTTCTCGACCGCCCCCAGGCACCCGCCCCCCTGCCGGCGGTTGAGCGGGCACCCCCTTCCATTGCGACGGAGGGTGCAGGAGGTAGGCGCAGCTCCCTTTCCTCGCACGACTTCGCGAAACTCTCTCCGATTTGCTCGCTCATTCCGTTGACATCAAGCGAGACGAAGTCTCCCGGACGTGAAGGATCGAGCAATGGGGGTGTGCGCGACGTCCCGGATCCTGTGCAGGGTGCCCCGCAGGCGTCTGTCGCCATTGAAGTGGCCGAAGCCTCCGCAACTCCTGATGCAGCGGGGGTAGAGCTTGTTCCCTCCGACTTCCTCCCGCGGCTGGAGACGCTTTGCGCTTTCAATGCAGCTGCGGAGCGCGCCCGCGGCGGCTTGGATCGACAGATGTTGTCATCGTGCGAGGGGGACCTCCTGGCCCTCGCGTTGCAGGCCTCGGAGATAAGGGTAAGTATGTGCGCTCGCGGTTATTGGAGTACTACCGGGCGCCTGCTGACTCTTGTTGCTTTTCCCAGACGCTTGTCCTCAGCCAAGCGCTGGATGAGGCCCGTATTCGGGAGCGGAGAGCCCTGGAGGTCGGTCTTCATGCTGCAGATGACGCCCACGCCACGAAGGACGAGCAGCTTCACGTGCTGGAGGGCGCCCTGGAGGCCGCGCAACATGAGATCGAGGAAGTCCAGCGCGCCGCGGTGGAGGAATGTACCTCCTTTTTGCAGCAGATCACCGCCCTAAAGGAGGAGAAGGCCCAGCTGGTGGAGTCTCTTGCGGAGAAGGACCGTGCCTTGGACAATGCGTCCATGTCGGCATGGAGGGCAATGGAGTCTCTGAACCGGGCCCTGCGGGATCTGTGTGTTGACGTGCCGGACGCTACCCACAGGCTGGAGGACTTGGTGGAGACGCTTGGGCTGGTCGAGGAAGGGGCCGGCGTTGCTCTTCGCAGCGCTAGCACCTTCAGCGAGCATTGTGGCTTCCTCGGCGCATGCCTCGCCCTCGCCATGCTTCACACGCATGGGTGCAGACATGTCCATGAGCTGGCGAACCCTCACCTGGATCTTCCTGCCCAGCCGAAGGTGATGTCGGACGCTATTCGCTTCATCGAGCCTGGCTTCCGAAACTTTCACCGACGGATCTGGGCTATGTCGGGGAAGACACGGCCAGGGTTGCAGTGCAGCATACGCTACATTGGGGTGGGGACCTCCTCCGCTGGCTCGAAGGAGTTCCCCGACGCCACAATGGCGGCGCGGGCCCATCGGCACCGCCCGAAGGATGAGCGGTTGGTTAGGGGAGTGATGTACTGCGCGCTCCTGCTTCTGTGGTCATGTAACCCCGACATTTTTTGCAGTGAACCGAAGTAGCACCCGTTCTTAATGTTATGTGCTGCTTTTATACGCCGAGTACGTACAGGGGCAGCGCCTGTGCGTGCACGGGATCTGTGTTTTATTTATACTCCAGAGAGTGCACGCGAGGGCGTCCCCCTGCCACGTCTTATTTAGAGTTCGTAGACTGGCGCGTGCGGAGGCGGACCTCGACGCTACGACTTCATTTAGAGTCCGTAGACTGGCGCGTGCGGAGGCGGACCTCGACGCTACGACTTAATTTAGAGTCCGTAGACTGGCGGACCTCGAGTGCAGGGGTGATCTTCTGCACATTGTGGCCAGACAACATGGTACTTTCCGCGAACAGCCAGTTTTATTGAACCCCCGTTTGCGCGGGCGAGCATCGTACAAGGAGGGGATGATGCCACTATACTTTTCGTCCTACTTCTAGGCGTAATATTGCCGCAACTTATCCGCGTTCCATGTGTGGCGGAGAGTTTGCCCCTCGAGTGTGGCGAGGCGGTATGCTCCCTTCTGTAATGCTTCCGCCACGATGTATGGACCTTCCCACTTGGACTCCAGCTTGCCAACGGTCTCCGCATGGAGCGCCACTCTGAGGACGAGATCCCCAGGCTTGAACCCTCGCGGATATAGGGACCGGTCTCGAGTACGCACGGTCTGCCGCGCGTACTTTTTGACATGCTGGGCTGCGCTTGCCCGCGCCCCGTCGAGGAGGTCTAAGGACACGCGACGCTCCTCGTCGGGCGCTTGGACGAGGAGCCTCCGCGAGCCAGCCTTGATTTCTTCAGGTGTCACTGCCTCATCGCCGAAAAGGAGTTTCAAAGGCGTGAACCCCGTCGGGCGTGTTACCGTTGTGCGAAGGGACCAGAGGACGCTGTGAAGCTCGCTCGGCCACTTGCCCTTCGGCAACCCTACCAGGCGCTTTTTGACGGCGGCAGAGATGGCGCCATTCGCCCTCTCGACTGCTCCGTTGGACTGGGGGTGCCCGACCGAGGCGAACCGAAGCGTGATGCCCATACTGTCACAGAACTCCTTGAATAAGGTGGCGTCGAATTGCAGGCCGTTGTCAACGGTGAGCTCCCTGGACACGCCGAAGCGACATATAATGTTCTGCCAGAGGAAGCGCTGCATGGCCGTCGAGGTTATTTTGGCCAGGGCTACCGCCTCCGGCCACCTGGAAAAATATTCCAGCGCAACTACCACAAATCGCAGGTCCCCTGGGGCTCGGGGAAGTGGACCCACTATGTCGACGCCCCAACGTGCCAGCGGCCACACCGGGGGAATAGGGTTGAGGTTGGTCGGGGGCCTGCGGATGATACGTCCCATCCACTGGCACCCCTGGCACCGACGCACGAGGTCCTGGGCGTCAGTGATGGCCGTCGGCCAGTAAAAGCCTTGTCTGAATGCCTTGCCGACCAATGACCTTGGCGCGAGGTGAGACCTGCACACCCCCGCGTGAATCTCCGCAAGGAGCTTTTTCCCTTCTTCATGCGAGAGGCAACGCAGGAGCGGTGTGCAGACTCCCTTTTTGTAGAGTGTCCCTTCGAACACCTGGAAGGATCTGGCACGGTGTTGCAGACGCCGGAGCTCGGCGGGGTCCTCCGGCTCGGCAATGCCCTGCAGGAAATTGAAGACAGGCTCTCGCCAGTCGCCCAGCTGGACGATGTGGTGCACGAGGGCCGCGTCCCGGTTGTCCTGCGCAATGGCCGCCTGCGGTAACACTTCGTAAAATGCCCCATCAGGGGGTGGCAGTTGTTGGCTGGCCGCCTTTGCGAGGGCGTCGGCCTGCTCATTTTCCGCGCAAGGGATGGCCTTGACCGTGACGCCCAAGAAATGCATTTCCCTCGCTCTTACGGGCGCGAGGTATTTGGCCAGCTCGGGGTCCTTGGCTTGATATGACTTGTCTACGTGGCCTGCCACCAAACGCGAGTCCGTGCGAACGAGCACGCGTCGCGCACCAACTACCTTGAGCTTCGTCAGGCCGAAGAGCAGCGCTTCATACTCAGCTGTGTTATTGGTGGACGGAAACGCAAGGCGCGCCGAGTATAACAGGCGCTGCCCCTCGGGCGTAACAATCACTGCGCCTACGCCCGCGCCCGCGACGCCGTAGGCTCTGTCGATGGTGAGCGTCCACACTGGGTCATCATGCTTCTGGGCGGGCTGAGCCGGCGGAGTCCATTCTGCGAGGAAATCGGTGAGAACTTGAGATTTGATTGCCGTCCGCGAGGCGTATGTCAGGGAGAACGGGGCGAGCTCGGCAGCCCACTTGCCGATGCGCCCCGTGGATTCCTTATTGTGTAACATCTCCGCCAGGGGGAACGAGGAAGACACCGTGATTGGGTGAGCCAAAAAATAATGTCGAAGCTTTCTGGAGGCCATGACCAACGCGTAAGCGAGGTTTTCAAGCTCCGTATATCTCGTCTTGGCTCCTTGGAGGGCTTTGGATACAAAGTATACAGGCCGCTGTAAGGCGCCTTCCTCTAGGACGAGGACGGCACTGACCGCTGTGGCCGACGCGGCCTGATAGAGCAAGAGGGGAGCCTCTAGTGTTGGGGCGACCAGAGTGGGGAGGCTCGCCAGGTGTTTCTTGAGCTCGTTGAAGGCCTCCGCACAGTTGTCATCCCAACGAAATCAGTCGCACCCGCGGAGTGTCTTAAAGAATGGCAGACCCCGCTCCGCCGCCCTAGATAGGAAGCGGCATAGGGCTGCCATGCGGCCCGCCAGCCTCTGGACCTCCCTCGTCGTCTTGGGCAGCTCCATACCCATGATGGCCTCGACCTTATCAGGATTTGCCTGGATGCCTCGTCCGGATACGAGGAAGCCCAGTAGCTTGCCCACCTGCACGCCAAAGACGCATTTGTCGGGGTTGAGCTTGATGCTGGCCTTCCTGAGATTGTCGAAGGTCTCCTGGAGGTCCCGGCCCTGCAAAGCGAGCTGCCGGGTTTTGACTACCACGTCGTCGACGTAGGCTTCCACATTCCGCCCGAGCTGGGCAGCGAGGGCAAGTGCGACGAGGCGGGTAAAGGTAGCGCCTGCGTTCTTCAAGCCGAAGGGCATCCTGACGAAGCAGAAAGTCCCAATCGGTGTGATGAAACTGGTCTTGTCCTCGTCGTCTTCGGCCATGTATACTTGGTGGTAGCCAGAGTAGGCATCCAGGAAACTCATTAGCTCGCACCCAGCGGTAGCGTCGACCAGTTGATCGATGCGTGGCAAGGGTTAATTGTCCTTTGGGCACGCCTTGTTGAGTACCATGAAGTCAATGCACATACGCCAGGCCCCGCTGGCCTTTTTGACCAATACAGGGTTGGCGAGCCACTCTGGGTGGTGGACCTCGCGAATGACCCTGGCCCGGAGAAGCTTCGCCACCTCCACCTTGGCCGCCTGCTGCCGATCCATGGACATGCGATGAAGCTTTTGCTTGACCGGCTTGGAGTCAGGGCGAACCGCCAAGCGATGCTCGATTACTGCGTGGTCTACGCCCTTGATGTCCTCCGGTGACCATGCAAAAATGTCGGCGTTGTTCCGAAGCACTTGGAGTAGGTCTCGCTCGATCTCCGTAGGGAGCCCCTCGCCAATGGACACGAACTGGCCCTCCGCCTGGAGCGGAACCTTTTTGACTCCACCCTCGGGCCGAGGCTTAGGTGTCCATCCCGGAGCGGCGGGCGTATCGCCGAGCCTGCCTGGGAGGACGTGCACCGGTCGGTGTAAACCCCGGCTACTGACTTCGACTCGTCTGGCAAGGTCCTGGTCGCCGAAGACAGTGATCACGCCCTCCGGGCCTGGGAGCTTCATACATAAGAAGGCGTGGTGTGGGATCGCCTCGAGGGAGTTGATGGCGGGCCGTCCCAATATGACGTTGTAGGGGTGCGGGATGTCTACGACATCGAAGATGACGTGCGCGCTTCGGGTGTTATTCTCCTGGCGGAATGTAACTAGGAGGGACACGTGTCCTATGGCCTCCAGCGGTTGGCCTCCGAAGCCCTGAAGTGGAGCTCCTGACTGCTCTAAGCGGCTTCGGGGGATTCCCATACGATCGAGGGCCCCCGCGAACAGAATGTTCGCGGAGCTGCCCCCGTCGACGAGGATGCGCCTGACGTCATGGCCTGCGATGTGAGCCTGAATGACTAAAGGGTCTTGGTGAGGGAACTCCACGGCCCTGGCGTCATCGAGGGTGAAGGTAATGTCGCGGGGCGGCACCCACGATTGCGGCTGCTCCGAGGGGGCCCCCGATAAGGACCCTCCGGTGATGACGCTGATGGAGCGGCACCACGTGCCTTCCCCGGATGCGGCCCGAGCTCCGACCGCCGTCCGTCGCAACTCTATGACTTCGACGCACGTCTTCGTGTGGTGGTCGCCGTAACCGTGCACCTCACACCACCTGCCGTAATCTAGAATTTCTTGCTCCGCGCGGGGTCGCCCGTCGCGATCTGGTCCGCCTTCGCATCCCCAGCCCCCTCCCCACGAGGTGGGGGCAGGTCCTCGAGGGGCATTCGCGATGCCGAGGACATGGCGGACCTTTTGTGGCCTGCGCTGGCAACGTCGGGGCTTGCGCCTGCCCCTTGAAGAGCCCTCCTGCCCCCCCGGTATCGCTACCACCGGGAGTGGCCTCCCGGGGTTCTCGTCTGCGGCCCTGCTTCGGGGAATCATCCCTCGCCCCCCCCCCCCCACCCTCGTGTGGCAAGCGTTCTGCTTGGGCGAGGTCGGGGGCGGCGGCGCTGCGTCTCCGCGCCTCCTCCTCTGCCCGCGCGTACTCCTCCATTTTGTTGAATAGCTTGGCGACTGTCTTGATAGGCTTCCGCGCGTTGTATTCGGCCATGGGGCCCGGGCGAAGGCCCTGTATGGCCGCGTTGATGACGGTTGTCTCATTAATGTCTTTGACTTGGCAGCGCACCTTCGCGAAGCGCTTGGAGTAGTCCCGGAGCTTCTCCGAAGGTTTCTGCTTTACTGCGAACAGCTAGTCTGCGTCGACCCGCTCGACATAGCTCCCTTGAAAGTTGTTGTAAAGGCGGTCGCGGATCTGCTCCCACGCGTAGATGGAGTTTGGCTCCATGGTAAAAAACCAGGAAAGCGCCACTCCTTGCAGCGCGAGGGGGAGCCCCTTCGCCTTTGTGATGTCGTCTCCACCCGCGGCCTCGATTGCGGTTTCATATACGCGCACGAACTCGCGGGGGTCCGTATCGCCTTTGTAAGGCTCGATGACACTGGGGAATGTGAAGTCTTCGGGCCAGGCCGCCTGCTGTAGTCCTGCCGAAAGCGGGGACTCTGGATCGACACGTCGCCGCGGCACACGGCTGGACGTGGGGGCGCCGCGGCTACCTGCCCTTTCCGGCGCGGGCTCTGGCGCGACCACTGGCGCGGCTTGCTGGCTCCGGGCCTCTTGCATGTCTCGGACAGCCCCGCGAAGATCCCCTAGCTCCCGCTGGAACGCATTGAGGGCCGTCAGCAGGGCGCTTTCCACCGCTGGTGCGTGCGGGGCCGCCGGCGCGCCCGGCGGATGGGTCGGCACCGGTACGATCGCCTCGCAAGCTCCCGAGCTTCCAGTCGCTCCGTTGTGGCTATCTCCAACCGCCCGGTCCGCGCTACCGGCGAGCGCTGCAACGAGGGTGGTGGGGTTAGTTGCTGTCGCGTCGGCGGGGTTGGTCGTCGCCGTGCCAGCGGCGAGGGCGGTCGTCGCAGCGGCATCGGCGGGGGCGATCGCCGCAGTGCCAGCGGCGGGGTCGGTCGTCGCAGTGCGAGCGTCGACGCCCGCGCTCGCTACAGCCGATGCCGAAGCCCTGGTACCCACGCGACGCTCCGACCCGGCCGCCTTCTTCCCCTTCGCCGCCGTCGACGAAGCTTTTTTCGGTGCCATATTCCTTCGGATTTCAGGCTTGCTCCTGTCCTCCCCACGGACGGCGCCAATTGTTGTGGTTACAGACCAAACAGAGAGAGATGTGGTAGTGGAGAGTTGGGAGAGAGTGAATCGTCCTCCTCCCTCTAGTCTTCCCTCGGTATATGTATTCATTTGGGCTGTGCTTTTACAAATGTGCCCTTACATTGGTACCTCCTTGCCAGGGGTATTTAAGCCATTACATATGTCCTATTTTGGGCCCTATAACCTTCTAACAGGCCTGCTGGGTTTAGGTGGGGGCCACCCCTACAACAGTACCCAATCTTGCTTAAATTATTGTTTGTTAGAGGATGAAGAGGGTTGTGTGACCGACGATGCGTATTTCGCCCCCGGCACTGGGGATTTCAATGATAGATCTTCTTAGGGCTTTACTCCAGTCGGTTGCCTACGAGTTATGATACAAATTATTGGATACTTTTGTTATTAAACTTCTGCTGCATTTTTGTACTAAACTCTTATGTTTATTTGGCTGGTCGGCCTTATGTATATATACTCCTCTATGCATCGCTTATATATATCACCCTTCTTGCTATAAACTATTTATGTGCGATGTGTATGGATGTGAACTCAATGATATGAATGTGTGTACTAGCTACTGATCATAGGACTAGTATAGAACATATAGGTGACTACGAACGTCTCCCACACCTGGGGTCCCCACAGTTCGCCCCTGGCCACGCCCTCACCGCGCCAGCCCCATTGGACCCAGTGCTCATCCTGATATATATATTCACATGGTGTCGTAGGGGTGGTCCCCACCTGAACCCAGCAGGCCTGGTAGGAAAACTATAAGGCCTAGAATAGACCATGTGTAATGACATAACTGCCCCAGAGGGGATAACCAGATGTGAGGGTATAACTGTAAAAGCATTCCTCATGGATATATATATATGAATACAAGCCATGGGGAGGGACCCAGGCCATTACACTCAACTTCATTACTCTCCACTACTATCTCTCTCTTTGTTTGGTCTGTAGCCACAACAGTTGGCGCCGTCCGTGGGGAGGGACGAAGACAAGCCTGAAGACCGAAGAAAAAGATGGCACCGAAAAAAGCTTCCTCAGCGGCGGCGAGGGGAAAAAAGGCGGCCGGGCCGGAGCGTCGTGTGGGTACCAGAGCCTCGGCATCGGCAGCGGCGGACGCGGACGGCGAGGCAGGCGCGGCGGCCGGAAACGTCGGCGTTCGCGCGGTGGCGACCAACCCCGTCACCGGCACAGCGATGACCAACCCCACTACCGGCGTTGCGAGGACGGAGCCGGCGGTCGAAGACGTCGACACGGGTGCGGCGACAGCCGATCCCGCCGACGCGACGACAGCCGACCTCGCCGCTCCTACTGCAACCCTCGCCGGCGATGCGGACCGGGCGGTCCGAGGTAGCCGCAACGGGGCGACCGGCAGCTCGGGCCCCCGCGGCGTGGTCGTACCCGCACCGACCCGCCCGTCGGACGCACCGGCGACCCCGCCAGCACCGGGGAGGGAAAGCGCCCTGCTGGCGGCCCTCAACGCATTCCAGAGGGAGCTGGGGAACCTTCGCGGAGCCGTCAGAAATATACAAGAGGCTCGGGGTCAGCCAGCTGCACCAGCAATCGTGTCTGAGCCCGCGCTGGAAAGAGCGGACAGTCGCGAAGCCGCCACGTCCGGCCACGTGCCGCCGCGACGTATGGATCTGGAGTCCCCGCTCTCGGCGAGGCTGCAGCAGGCGGCATGGCCCGAAGACTTCAGGTTCCCTAGCGCCATCGACTCGTATAAAGGTGACACGGACCCCCGTGAGTTCGTGCGCGTATACGAAGCCGCGATCGAAGCCTCTGGCGGAGACGACACTACGAAAGCCAAGGGACTCCCCCTCGCGCTACAAGGGGTGGCGCTCTCTTGGTTCTTTACCATAGAGCCAGGCTCCATCTGCGCGTGGGAGCAGCTTCGTGCCCGCCTTCATAGCCACTTCCAGGGGTACCATGACGAGCGAATCGGGACGGACCAGCTCTTCGCCGTAAAGCAGCATCCCTCGAAGACACTTCGGGGCTACTCCAAGCGCTTCGCCAAGATTCGATGCCAGGTGAATAATCTTAATGAAACCACAGTCATTAATGCAGCCGTACAGGGCCTTCGCCCAGGTCCGATGGCCGAGTACAGCGCGCGGAGACCAATCAAGACCGTCGCCAAGCTCTTCGATAAAATGGACCAGTACGCGCGGGCGGAGGAGGATGCGTCAAGGCGCACCATTACCGCCCTCGGTCTCGCCCATGAGGAGCGCCCCCCGCGCGAAGCCGGGGCGGGTGGTCCCTCTGCGAAGCCGGGCCGTAGCCGAGAGCCCCAGGGCAGCCCACCCCGAGGCAGTGAGGCTGGGGTGCAGGAAGGCTCTCCAAGGAGCAGGCCTAAACCTCGGTGCCGCCAGCGCCGGTTGCAGGCGGCCCATCACGTCCTCGACACCAGGAGCGCCCGCCAAGGACCCGACCCCGCCTCACGGAGGGGGGGTCGGGGATCGCAAGGCGGACTAGCTTACGGCGACCAACCCCGCACAGAGCAAGAGCTCCTGCACTATGGCAGGTGGTGCGAGGTACACGGCTACGGCGATCATCGCACAAGGGCATGCACCGAGGTGATGGCGCTGCGAAGGGCAGCGGCCGAATCTCGGGCTACGCCTCCTCGGCCCCCCGCCGGAGCCCAAGTAGGGCACCCAGGGGACAGCCCCATACGAGCCACCGTAATGGAAAGTGCGCAGCATCGTACCGTCAACGTCATCGCCGGAGGCTCCTCCTCAAAAGCCCCCGGGGAGCAGCCGCAACTGTGGATGCCGCCCCGCAACATCACCTTCGCCTTGAACGACGCTAGGGGTGTCGAGTACCCCCACCAGGACCCTCTACTCATCCAGATCCACATAGCATGCTGTGAAGTCAAGCGCGTCCTGGTCGACGGGGGAAGCTCCGCGAACATTTGATTCGCGGAAGCCCTCGACCGCATGGCAATCCCCCGAAGCCGGCTAGAGCAGCCAGGAGCTCCACTTCAAGGCTTCGGGGGTCGACCGCTGCAGGCCCTGCGGCACGTGTCTCTTCCGGTCACCTTCCGTCAGGAAGGCAACAAAGGTAACATCCGGACAGAGCGCATCATTTTTGACGTTGTAGACCTCCCACACCCCTACAACGCCATACTGGGGCAGCCCGCCCTCAACTCCTTCGAGGCGATCCCGCACCACGCCTTCTTGTGTATGAAGCTCCCGGGTCCCGAGGGTATTATCACCGTCTTCGGAGACCAGGACTTGGCCAGGCGTGCCGAAGGCGGCAGCCGCGTTCCGCATCGCCCGGTGCACGCCCTCCCCGGCGCACTCGACGAGGGGCCTTCGGCCCCCGGGTGGACGCCCAAGCCTCGACCCGAGGGCGGCATCAAGAAAGTGCAGCTCCAGGCGGAAGGACAGTTTGTGTCCATCGGCGACGGGCTCCCGCCAGGGGTCGAGCGCGATCTGCTCCGAGTGCTTCAGAACAACGTCGACATCTTCGCATGGTCCCCGGAGGACATCAAGGGCGTGGACCGAGCAGTAATCGAGCATCACTTGGCAGTCCGACCCGACGCCAAGCCAGTCAAGCAAAGGCTTCAGCGTATGTCGATGGATCGGCAGGAGGCGGCCAAAGCAGAGGTGGCAAAGCTTCTTCGCGCCGGGGTCATTCGCGAGGTCCACCATCCAGAGTGGCTCGCCAATCCGGTGCTAGTCAAAAAGGCCAGCGGGGCCTGGCGCATGTGCGTCGACTTCACGGCACTCAACAAGGCGTGCCCAAAGGACAATTACCCCTTGCCGCGCATCGATCAATTGGTTGATGCCACAGCCGGTTGCGAGCTCATGAGTTTCCTGGACGCCTACTCCGGCTACCACCAGGTGTACATGGCCAAAGACGATGAGGAGAAGACCAGTTTCATCACACCGCTGGGGACATTCTGCTTCGCCCGAATGCCCTTTGGCCTGAAGAACGCAGGCGCTACCTTCACTCGCCTCGTCGCCATCGCCCTGGCTGCCCAGCTCGGGAGGAACGTCGAAGCCTATGTCGACGACGTCGTGGTCAAGACCCGTCAGCTCGCCCTGCATGGCCGGGACCTCCAGGAAACCTTCGACAACCTCCGGAAGGCGGGCATCAAACTCAACCCCGACAAGTGTGTCTTCGGGGTGCAGGCGGGCAAGCTCCTGGGTTTCCTCGTCTCCGGACGGGGCATCCAGGCGAACCCTGACAAGGTAGACGCCATCTTGGGTATGGAGCCGCCCAAGACTACGAGGGAGGTCCAGAGGCTGGCGGGCTGCATGGCCGCGCTAAGCCGCTTCCTATCCAGGGCGGCGGAGCGGGGCCTGCCATTTTTCAAGACGCTTCGCGGGTGCGACGGATTCAGTTGGGACGAAGATTGTGCGAAGGCCTTCAACGAGCTCAAACAGCACCTCGCAAGCCTCCCCACTCTGGTCGCCCCAGCACCAGAGGCTCCCCTCCTGCTCTATCTGGCCGCGTCAGCCACCGCGGTCAGCGCCGTCCTCGTCTTGGAGGAAGGCGCCACGCAGAGGCCCGTCTACTTCGTCTCTGAAGCCCTCCAAGGTGCCAAGACAAGATACACGGAGCTTGAGAAGCTCGCCTATGCGCTGGTCATGGCTTCCAGAAAGCTTCGGCATTATTTTCTGGCCCACCCGATCACAGTACCTTCCTCATTCCCCCTGCCGGAGATGCTGCACAACAAGGAGTCCACAGGGCGCATCGGCAAGTGGGCTGCCGAGCTCGCCCCCTTCTCCTTGACGTATGCCTCGCGAACGGCAATCAAATCCCAAGTCCTGGCGGATTTTCTCGCCGAATGGACCCCGCCGGCCCAGCCCGTCCAGACGCATGATGATCCCGTCTGGACGCTTACAATCGACGGAGCTTACAGTGTCGCCGGCGCGGGTGTAGGGGCGGTGATCGTCACACCTGAAGGACAGCGTTTGCTGTACTCGGCGCGCCTTGGCTTCCCCGCCACCAACAACACGGCTGAGTACGAGGCACTACTCTTTGGCCTGGCGAAGCTCAAGGCAATAGGCGCGAGACGGGTGCTGGTCCGCACCGACTCGCGCTTGGTGGCTGGCCATGTGGACAAGTCATATCAAGCCAAGGACCCAGAGTTGGCCAAGTACCTCGCGGCGGTAAGGGCGAGGGAAAGGCACTTTTTGGGTGTCACCGTCAAGGCTATCCCCCGCGCGGAGAATGAGCAGGCCGACGCCCTCGCTAAAGCAGCCAGCCAGCAACTGCCCCCCCCCCCCCCCCGAGGGGGCGTTCTACGAGACGTTAGCAAAGGCGGCCATCGCGCAGGACACCCGGGACGCGGCACTCGTCCACCGCATTGGTCGGCCAGGAGATTGGCGAGAGCCCATATTCAATTTCTTGCAGGGTATCGCCGAGCCGGAGGACCCTGCCGAGCTGCGACGCTTGCAGCACCGTGCACGGTCCTTCCAGGTGTTCGAAGGAATACTCTACAAGAAGGGGGTTTGCGCCCCGCTCCTGCGCTGCCTCTCAACCGAGGGGGGAAGGGAGCTCTTGGCGGAGATCCACGCGGGCGTATGCGGATCCCACTTGGCACCAAGATCATTAGTCGGCAAGGCGTTCAGACAAGGCTTCTACTGGCCAACTGCCATCACCGACGCCCAGGACCTCGTCCGTCGGTGCCAAGGGTGCCAGTGGATGGCGTGCATTGTCCGCAGGCCCCCGACGCGCCTCAACCCCATCCCCCCGGTATGGCCACTGGCACGCTGGGGTCTGGACATAGTGGGACCACTTGCCCGAGCCCCGGGAGACCTCCGGTTCGTGGTAGTCGCGTTAGAGTATTTTTCCAGATGGCCGGAAGCGGTCGCTCTGGCCAAAGTAACCTCTGCGGCCATACAGCGCTTCCTATGGCAAAACATCATATGCCGCTTCGGCGTGCCTCGGGAGCTTACGGTCGACAATGGCCTGCAGTTCGATGCCACCCTCTTCAAAGATTATTGCGACAGCATGGGCATCACCCTCCGATTCGCCTCGGTGGGACATCCCCAGCCCAACGGGGCGGTCGAACGGGCGAATGGCGCCATCTCCGCCGCCATCAAAAAGCGTCTGGTTGGATTGCCAAAGGGCAAGTGGCCAGGCGAGCTTCACAGCGTTTTATGGTCGCTTCGCACAACGGTAACGCGCCCGACGGGGTTCACGCCATTCAAGCTCCTCTTCGGTGACGAGGCGGTGACACCCGAGGAAATCAAGGCCGGCTCGCGGAGGGTCCTCGTCCAAGCACCCGAAGAAGAGCGCCGTGTGTCCTTGGATCTCCTCGATGGGGTACGAGCCGACGCAGCCCACCATATCGAGAAGTACGCGTGGCAAACAGTGCGTACTCGGGACCGCTCTATATGCCCGCGGGGGTTCAGCTCGGGGGATCTCGTCCTCAGAGTCGCGCTCCAGGCGGAGACCGTGGGCAAGCTGGAGTCCAAGTGGGAAGGCCCGTACATCGTGACAGAGGCATTGCCGAAGGGGGCATACCGCCTCGCCACGCTCGAAGGACAAGCCTTCCGGCACACATGGAACACGGACAGGTTGCGGCGGTACTACGCCTAGAAACAGGACAACAGGCGTACAGCCGCCGTCTTATTGTTGGGCGATGCTCACCCGCGCAAACGGGACCTCAATAAAGATTGCTGTTCCCAGCACATCCCCTGTCCACGATGAGCGGAAACCAGTCCACGGACTTTAAATAAGACGTAGCGTCGAGCCTAGCTCCGCACGCGAGAGTCTGCGGACTATAAATAAGACGTAGCGTTGAGCCTAGCTCCGCACGCACCAGTCCACGGACTTTAAATAAGACGTAGCGTCGAGCCTAGCTCCGCACGCGAGAGTCTGCGGACTATAAATAAGACGTAGCGTTGAGCCTAGCTACGCACGCACCAGTCCACGGACTTTAAATAAGACGTAGCGTCGAGCCTAGCTCCGCACGCGAGAGTCTGCGGACTATAAATAAGACGTAGCGTTGAGCCTAGCTCCGCACGCACCAGTCCACGGACTTTAAATAAGACGTAGCGTCGAGCCTAGCTCCGCACGCGAGAGTCTGCGGACTATAAATAAGGCGTAGCGTTGAGCCTAGCTCCGCACGCACCAGTCCACGGACTTTAAATAAGACGTAGCGTCGAGCCTAGCTCCGCACGCGAGAGTCTGCGGACTATAAATAAGACGTAGCGTCGAGCCTAGCTCCGCACGCACCAGTCCGCGGACTTTAAATAAGACGTAGCGTCGAGCCTAGCTCCGCACGCACTCTACGGAGTATAAATAAGACGCAGCGGTAAAATATATGCCCCGACATTTAACATAACATCGCTAAACAAATCGCCATGGTAGAATCGCTTAAATGGTAGCGTTAAAATGTGACCCTGCGTACTAAACTCACCTAGATAAATAAGCTTAGAATAAAAATAAAGCTAAGCCCAATTATAATTAAGGTATAGACAAAACGATAATGAGCCTTAAATTAAATCTTAACATTAGATTTAGTGAATGATAATAACCAGTCAAGGAACATGAATTAAACAAGATGTTCAAAGTATATGAAATAGGATGTCCATCTAAAAGTTAGAGACATTTAGAAGCAAATATGTCTGTGCAGATGAATAGTTAGAAAAATGCGGATAACATATATAAATATATGAGTGCAATCCTGTATGCACCTTAGACCTTATTGAAAATATAAACCCTATCATTAACCTATTGCCAACCATGGAACCTTAAATAGTAGCCTTAAATTAGTAAAGATAACAAAATGTAATCATATGTAGCAGGCTCGATTAATAAAGGTATAAAATATTAATATCAGTAATCTTCAGAGCACCATCAAATTAAGGGTCATAATAGCATATAGGTGCTAGAGTATAACAGCCCTAAGCCACCAAGCGTCGAAATAATCCCACGAACATATATGTAAACACTCTGAAGTAAATGTTTAACAAATAACATGGTTAATTAAGGTCACATAAAATGCTACATGTCAAATTACTAATAATATGAGTTAATCCGATAAGGTAAAATTTGTATACATTATGTATATAGTATAATCCCGGAATATTAGCGCTCGATAAAATGATACCCAGTTAAATTTGTACACCAACTCATAGGTCTAATCTGACTCATGGAATTTCCTTGATAAATACAAAAATAGTAAAAGAGATTATTAGTAAAAAGAGACCGAACCTCGCCTTTCTCCCATCGGCTATGTTTGGCCACTTCTTTTCCAAAGCAAATAATTCCTGTAGATACTTCTTCATTTTTGATCTCTTATTTTCCTAAAATTTTCCCTCACGGTAAAATTTTAGATAACTTGTTCTCCCACTCAAATCCAGCTACCATTGTGTTTGCAACACACTAAATCGAATCATCCATCTATTATCAAATCATAATAAATGCATAAATTAAATTAAATCGGGCATTTAAGTTATTTGGATCTATTTGGATCTTTTGAGTTATTTGCTTTTACTTGGATTCAGTCGCTTATCACGTAGTTAGAAACGGGAGCCTTGAAGATTCAGTGGATCGAGTGAGATCAAGATCGAGGTGAAGATGCAGACCAACGATAAGAAAGCATTGTGTGAGCTCAAGACCGCAGTAAACCGCGCCAAGGCGAGTCAATACTTTGATCATGTTGAACCTACATTTTCTGCAAATTATTTTGTGTTAAATTATCAAATTGCATGCTGTTAATTTATATGCAAATACATGTTTAATTTAGAATTTTAGTTAAATGCCTATTATCTAACTTGATTAATATTGCCCATCCTTTGTAATATTTGAACATGAGAACCTTGTCGCCCTAGCAAAATTATAATAGTACTCTTTCTAAAATAAGTCTGTAATTATATGCCATGCTTAGTATTGCTTAGATACTAATGGGCGCGAGAGCGCCCAAGCATCACTTTTAATCATGAGAAAAGTTGGTTGGGCAGTCATGGTGGTAATGACTGCTGTATGTTGGATATGGTTATTTTATATTCCCAAAAACCCCAAATTGCTTATTTATCTGGGCGGAAGGTTCGGGGGTATGGTGCAAGGGTGCACGAGAGTGTGGTTTGTGGTAGAACCGCCCAGATAACCCTAAGGACTGAATCTTGTCATGACCTCCTGTGTAAAACAAGTGCAACCACAAGTCTGTAAAGTACAACTTGGCTTAGTAGATTTACCGGACCCTGAAAGTCATCATCATAGGTGGAGGAGGTGAGGTAGTGCAAGCGGCTGTCTGGGTGACGGCTTGAATGGGGCATCCGCAGAGGGTGAAGTTCTGCTGTGGCGGCTAGCAAGGTGAAGTATCCAGCTGCTAGACGTTCAGAAGGAGAACATCCCGCACAACCTATGAGACCTGCCGCAAGCGGGACAAGCTCATAGGGGTGAGATGATGGAAGGGGCGAGGTACTTTGAACGGTTACTGTGATGGTTGGCTCAACCGCACGGCTAAGGAATCGTGTGGGGCAACGAGTAAACTGTCTCTTGTGGGTAAAGTGTGCAAACTCTGCAGAGTCAAAACTATTCGAATAGCCGTGCCCACGGTCAAGGGCGGACATGGGAACTTAACCAGATATAGTTCTATTTTAAAAGGTTTGGAAAATGGGAATGGAAAAAGTGGAGGGCAGTGGAAAGCCCTGATTTGAGTTGTCCTGGGTGTCGTCCCAGTGGTAAGTTAAGCGGCTATAACGCTGAAAGATGGCATATGGTGTGATGCCATATGTATGGAAAAATTATGGTGATATTAGGCATATGGTGTGATGCCGTATGTATGGAAAATCATGTTAATATTCCTTGAACATTATGTTTTGTTCCAAAGCTGCTAGGTCTCAGGAAATTTTATGTATTGTATTTCAAATAGTGGCATTTCTATTCCTACAAAATAAAATATGGAAAGAATAAGCAGGGTCGTGAGTAAAGGGAAATAAATGTTTGTAGTGTACACATAAAGGTATTGGTGGATTCATGTCGATCATAAATAGTAAATGATAGTGTGGGTTCTGGGAGAAATAAACTGGTGGAGTCTAGCTGAATAGACAGGCTAAATAGATGATCTAATTGAATTATAGGGAATTTGGAGGAGTAATACAAGTATTGGATTATAGTTCCTGATTAGTGATTTACTTGGTGGATATAAAATGGTGAATCGTAGAATTGATCAATGATATTCTTGGTGGATATATAATATTGAATCGTAGGCTTGATCAATGACATTCTTGGTGGATTGAATCAATAATAACAAGGATTGGATTGTTAGAAAATCTTGATGAGGATGTTCGGTGGATTAATTAGGTGATGTCACTCGCTGTTTGGAGATTAGATAGCAATCAATTTGAAAAGAGTATGTTTGGTGGAATATCTAAATAATGTCACATGCTGTTTGGAGTTTTAGACAGCAATCAATATAAAATGTGTGTAGTCGGTGGGTCATTTAAATGATGTCACTCGTTGTTTGGAGTCTTAGACAACAACCATTACAAAAAGAATATGATCGGTGGATTGAATAGAGGATGACACATGCTGTTTGGAGTTTAGACAGCACTCAATAAAGAAAGTGTAATTTCGGTGGATTAAGTCAATTATGGCAATCGCTGTTGGGAGTCTTAGACAGCGGCTAATAATGAGAGTGAATCGTTGGTGGATTAAGTCAATGATGTCAATCGCGGTGAGGAGTTTTTAGGTTGCAAAAACAACAATATGATTTAATAACAGAAATGCTACTAAAAGCGATTTTGGCAATAAAACATCCCGAGCCTCTCCTTTGTTAAGCCATGCATACTATTTAATTGCATTCTGTGTATTGGCTCGCGGAGCACGGGGTCGGAGTGCTCATGCTCGCTTTTGCGACAAAATACAGAATCAGGAATCAAATCACCTCGCCTCAGCAACAAGATTGGACAAGCTGGCAAAGAAGATGAAGATGTCAAGAGCTAGGTCGCGCATCTCCAGTTGGCTGCCTGTGGGCATGTCCTGAAGGTCCCACCTGTGTGCTTCGTTCTTCCGCTGCTGCAATTTATTGATTTCGGCCTAATCGGCCCATGAGTAAGTCTACCATTATATTTATGCTTCCGCTTGATATGTACTTTTGATATTCAGAACTGTAATCTGTGAGCACTATCTACTGATCCAGGGAATAGTGCGGTGGAATCACAGAGGATTCCAGATTATATAATCTGGGCTCTTACAGGAAGCAGAAGATAAATCCAGCGATGACCCATCAATACGCCACAGGCAATTGACTGGGGAAGCGCGACCTAGTACTCCGGAAATCCTTCGTCAAATCCACACGCGAAGTAGTCGTAGTCTCCTTCTTGAGCTTGGTATTCTTCTGAGATTTATTTTTGAGAGCAACGCGTGAGTACATAAAGTACTCCGCAAGTCTTGGGAAAAATGCAATAGATGCAAGGCTTGACAAAGGAAGGCTATATGGTTCTTTTGCACAAAGCAATATTTTAAATTTCAATTACTACTAATTATTTTCGAAGGCATCAATTTAATAAAGTAAATGTTTTAGCAGAAACTATCATCAACTTTCTAGTGAAGGTTCCATCTACCAACACTAGCCAACCAATTACAATTGGTCAAGTTTTAAACTGCGGGTTCCATCCACCCTCTCTGGCTCCATCCGCCAGGATTCCCTTCCGAGAGTTCCCTCCACTCTCGGAATACAAATCTTTTGTTTTTAAAACCAAAACCAGAAATCTACCATGTGAATGCATTCCTTGCCCGCCCTTGACCGTGGGCACGGCTATTCGAATAGTTTTACACTCTGCAGAGGTTGTACAACTTTACCCATAAGAGATAAATTATCCTAAAGGTCAACACGCTTCCTTTGGCATGAGACCCAGATAAAATATCACAAAGCCTTTACCTTACTCTAATCTAGCTAGATACCACCCGCTGAGGTTTCACCGCAGGTAGGCTAACTGCCCGAACCGAAGCCCCCTCTTGCGCCATATGAGTACAGTAAATCCCTGTCCCTCACTGTGAATAACCAGTCCATCCCTGGCACCCACTTTCCACTGGTGGCACCTAAACTAGACTATCGTAAGTTAGTCAGCTAGGTCGTACCCATATAGACTTGTGGTTGTACGGTTAATGCTCAGTCTGGACAAACACAAGCGTCGGTCCTTAATTGACTAGGGTGGAACATACACTTTACAAGATCTCGTGCTTCCTGCACCAAACCAAACCAACCATCCACCCTAATCTAAACCAACTTTCACATTTTAGTTTATTTTAAAAGAACAGCGGTAACTCCAATTACCACTAAATTTGTAAACACAAGGGTATTACAATAATTCATAATTTCCCATTTGCAAGATTTGTGAGGTATTCAATAGCATGGCTAAGCATTGTTCTACCATTCTAATACCAACAATTTAATATATTACTCTCATTAGTGAGTCAAAGGAATTTCTAGGGTTGCAAAGGTACATGGCATTCGAATTCAAATGAGGGCATAACAAGGTTGGATATAACTAATGCCTTAAGATTTGAACTAATATTTTATATAAATAGCAATGCACATAATTTAAAATAATTAAAACATTTCAAAATCATAGGTTCGAAATGATCAAAGGAGACTTGCCTTGCTCGGAGACTTGATGTTGCGAATCGTTAAAATCGAACTCTCCGGATTAGTCGTAGTCTACACGCGAAGAACCAAACAAAATAAATTCAAATAAAACCCAATTAAAATCCAAAAATTATAAAATATATATTGACGGATAGATTATGATTTTAGATGAATTTAGGAGAAAGAATCAACAGATTCGGAGTTCGTATGAGGGAGATCCAATATCTGGAAGTTTTGGACATCACATGAAATGATAACAAAATACGAGGATTACTTTTTGAATAGTACAGTGTCGGTTGGCTACAAGGTGGCTGGCGAATGGGCAAAATGGAATGTTGGCAATGAGGCGAAGGTGGTGACATGGGTACGGTGACGAGGAACGGCGGCAATCACCCGCAGTGAGTGAAAAACTGCACCGACGGCACAGTAGCGACAACTGCAGGTTGGAGAGAGATAGTACCGAGTATGGAATGTGGAGATGTAAGGTGAGCGTGGGATAGTACATGGCATGGTGAAGTTAGAAAAATTATTGGCTAAGCTGAAAATTAATCGGAGACGATACAATCGACGTTTGAATGACGACAGTGGAGAAACAGGAAAAATTTGATATCTTGGTGCTCGGTAGAGCGAATCCAAAACCATTTGAAAGGTAGCTACCTGGGATGGTTTGGCACGATATGACGCGAACGGATTGGGGAAAACATCACCGGATAGATGGGGACACGAGATGCCATTGGCGGCCATGGCGAGGTGTCGGAGGTGAAAATTTGTGGAGACTTTTTGGGGAAACGGAAGGAAGCATGGCATAGAACGCAGTGAGGCAAGCCTAAGAAAAATTACGGTATGAGCTAAGGCTTACCGGAGGCGACGAATCGATGTCAGGAGTCACAAACGGCCATTTTCGCGGAAAGCTCAATTCCTGACAATTGGCTCCACGAAAAATTAAACAAAATGGTAGAAAAATTCCTTAGAGGCTAGGACACAATATGACGCGAACAAAAATCAAAGCGCTTACCAAAAAGGGGTGTACGCGCAAGGTACAGTTTTAGTGTCTGGGCCTGACAAGGTCGACGAGGACTCGGGGAATATTTAGGTGATGGCGATGGAAGCACGACGTAGAACGCGTCGAGGCAAACTCAACGGTGCAAACGGCTCGGCCAAAGGACATCGGATGGTGGCGGAACACGGTGGAGAAGACATTGTGCGACCGTCGGGTTGACATCGGCGTTCCGGGCAAACGGAGAGGAGTTAGCATGTGGGGTTTGCGGCGAAACGAAGAGTGGAGCGTGGGGAACGTGATGCTCACCTTGGTTTTGGTCGGGCATACACGGACGGCCGGTGGCGACGCGAGGAACGACGACGCGCTATGGCCCACGGTAGCGACGGTGCTCCGGCGAAGTTCCGGCGAAGGCGAGGTGAGCACCGCGTAGAACGCGATGAGGCGAATCCGAGGATGTGCTCAAAAGTGGCGGGGCTCCACCGGACGAGGCGCAATAAGCCGAAGAACACCGCTTGGAACACAAAAGAAAAACTCCGATTGCGCCCAAGAGAAGAGGAGTGGGGACTTGATATTTTCGGGGTTGAATGAGGATGCGGAGGGGCTCACGGTGCTTCCTTTTATAGGGGCGGGGGAGGTCCGAGATGGGAGATCAAGAGACCATGTCCATCAATGGCATGGGTTAATTTCTCGCAAAACGGCTCATGAATGAGGGGAAAACGGTAGGGAAATGAAAGAGTTTGATGAGAGGAGTTGAATGCAATTTATTTCGCTAAAAACCGTGGAGGATTTCATGAGAAATGAAAGCTTCAAAGAAACGGCCATGGCGGCAATGCTTCTGGACGAAACGCACGCCTGGAGGAAGATGAAGTGAGGAGAGAGAAAAAATAATAAAATAATAATTGTTTTTTTTTTCGAAATAAATAAATAAATTCGAAAAAAATTCAGAAAAATTCCACAAACAACCTTAGAACCCGAAAATACCAAATAAAATAATTTCAGATTTAATTGAAGTATATTTTGACCATTTAAAATATTTTTACTTTCTAAGCTTTAATTTAATTCAAATAAATTCAAAAATTCCAAAAATTTTAAAAGAGGATAGAAATGGATAGATTGGAATTTTAGATGAATTTAGAAATTTGAATGGGCTCAATCAGAATTAAAATGAAGAAATACGAGCTTTTGGAAGTTCGAAAGGAGAGAAGAAGAATAAACGGATTTTCAGGAATTATTTTTGAACAGAAAAATCAGATTATGATGTCATCAAGGGAAATGATTTTTTTAGGGGAATTATTTTTCTGTGGGAAGAGGGATTTATAGTCAGGGTGATGTCAGCAAAGATTTTGATTTTCTGGTCGAATTATTTTTCAATAGAAAAAGGGTTTTATTCACTGACAGGTGGGACCGGGAAATGGTGGGTTGGGTTCATGGACAACGGTGGAGGATGAGGTGGCACACTTGGCTGGAGTGGCGGTTGCGTGGCTTTCGGCTGCTGAGGTGGCACACGGGGACTGACGGCATTGGCGGATGGCGGTGCTGCTGAGGTTGGCGAGGGTGCGCGAGAGGGAGGAGAACACGGGGAGTTAAGTGCACCTTGGCACGACACTCGGGAATGCTCGGTGGTGGCTAGCGACGAGGATGCAGGGGCGGCGGAGTGAGGGCGTTGGCGGCGGGGCATTAATGGTGGTGGTGGAAGGTTGAAGAAGGCAAGAAGAAAGAAGAAGCCGACAGGCGGGGTTGGGTTGTCGGCAAGAGAGAAGAGAGAGGAGGAAGGAGCGGATGGTCAGATGAATGCCACGAGGCGAAAGAGAAATCAGGGCCATCGGATTAAAATGAAGGGGTAAGTGAAGGCGGGTGGCTGAGATTAAACCGGGTGAGGATGGATTGAATCAGGGAGCGACACGTGATGGCCGAGTAGAGAGGTTGAGGATTAAATTTGATTTAGATTTTGAAATAAAATTTAGATAACTCCAAATAAAACTCAGAAAATCACAAAAAATCCAAATAAAATTCAAATACTTTAAAATAATTAATTTGAAATTAAATTTTTACAGAAAGCAAATTTTTAGGATGTTACAAACCTACCCCCCTTAGAAAGAATCTCGTCCCCGAGATTCGGACAGACTAGGAAAAAGAAAGGAGAGGAAAACTCGGCTCTTAGGTCCTCTTCACGCTTCCAAGTTACTTGACTTCGAATGGTTGCTCTACTGTACTTTCTGGAACTTTATGGTCATGCTTCTTGCGCGGCGTTCAGCTTCCTTCATGATTCTATCTTATTGTTCGATGCTCTGAAGTATTCCTTTAACTGAGAAATATGGAAGAGAATAACAAATCGGATTGGTACATCTTTAGTCGCCTGCAAGCTCCGAGTTAACTTCAATTGCCCTTATCATATCGATTAATTCAGAATTCCACCAAAAAGGGCTTAACCTCCGCAAGTGTTCATCCGAGAAAGACATAATTATTTCAACTCTTCAAAAATTCTTGATTCCAAAATCATATACCACAAATGCACCTTATTGATTCACATTTATTTCAACAAATAATCCCATAAACTTTTATTCTCTGCTCTAATTTGAATCGACGACCAACCATAGAATTTTTCTAACAAGAATCCAATAACATTGTAATTTGTGATTTCCACCAATTGCTTTATGATCATTATCTAATTCAACAGATCCATAACTCTGATCAAATAATATAAGATTAATCCAACCGTTTAGTAATCATCAATCAAGTTTAATGTCATCTAAGCCATAATTTAATATTCATTAATCCACCAACATCAATCTCTTGATATTCATCATTTTGGTTCCACCAAATTTGAATGAACTCAATTAATCCTTATCGGGCAATCTCTCAATTACTTCTTATCGGACAATCTTTCAATTAATTATTATCAGACAATCTCTTAATTAATTCTTATTGGATAATCTATCTCCCATAATTAATTAAAATCCTCCAAGTTATCCATTTGAACAGCCTTAAACGACCTAGTTAATCCCATTAGTTAAAATCAAATTATCTAACAATGATCTATTAAATCCACCAATTCAAATTGACATATCAAAGTCTACTTTGCAATGATAAAATTAAACCACCAAGATATCTAAGTGTATTATCTTTTACAATTCCACTAGTATCCACTTATTAATAGGTCCACCAAACTCTGATAATCAATTAACTCCACAAACTTCATCTACTCTTCATGATTCAACCAAATCACCAAAAATTGATATCATGAATTGTTTATGATAATTCAACTTCTTAATCTTTTAATCGCTCCCTTTACTTGATCAATCTCTTAATACCAATTCTCCAATAATCACAAATAATCCCTTCAACAAAAATCTTGTTTTGCATCCAATTGCTCCTTTCAATCCTAGATAATAAATCCAAGGTATCAAATTTAGACACTTCCCATGATCTAATTAGTTCCACCAAGTTTTACTTTCTTCACATTTATTCATAATCAATTGGTATCTACAAATATACCTTTGTTTTTCGCAATTCACTCGAATATTATTCAATCTTGTCAATTATAAATCCAAAATATATCACTCTAGCAACAATTCTCCAAATTACCTAACTTGACATGCACTGATTATGACAGCTTACCCGACAAGAGTACTTTCCATAAATTTATTGTCTTCCATATACTCTAGGTCTCCAAGGATTCTCCAAACTTGGACTTCGGTGAAAGAATTGGAGCTTGTACTATTGCGGTAACTTGGGTTAGCAAAAGATAAGAGGGAAGTAGCACAGATAAGCGATCAGGGGAACAACTAAACAACATCCCGAACAAACACACAAAAGAGAAGCAAACAACGACTTAGAAGAAACTTAGCTTGAAATCAAAATAGTTTTTAGGGATAACTGTACTACAAGTATACAAGAATTGGTACAGTCCACCTAACACACAAGCAAGTAATATATAAGCGTTCTAAAATCGTAGGACATTACTTGGGTACTGCAACTAAAGAACTAGTCCTTGCTCCTTCATGACGATGAGCTTCTCCAAGTGCTTCTTAGACGTAGCCTTACTGAGCCATCTATAGAAATTACAAAGGAAAGGGGGTACAATTACCATTCCAAAAAGGAAATAAGCAGATAGATAAGGGAGAATGCCATGACGAAGGTAAGGATAGAAAGACAAGAAAAGACAAGGGTAGCATATTATTAAATTTTTATTTTATAAAATAAAATTTGAAGCTCCTCCTCTTTTAACGACCATTCTAACTAGGTCACGTCCTACAGTCAAATTGGCTCTGATACCACCTCTGTCGGGACCCCGGATTTCCGAACCCGGACCCTCTGTGTATTACAGCACTAGTCCCAGATCAAAGCTAGTGCACACAGTCAAACAGAAATGATTACATAACCAACAACGCTTTATTACAATAATTGAGAGTACAGACCGAAAGGTCTTATTATTACCACTGAGGTTTCAAGACCTCACACACACACAAAACACAGCGGAAGTGTAACATCCTGAAATTTCAAGTGCTCAAAAATATGGAGGTTTTAAAATTTTTCTTGCATTTTGCTAGCGCTCAAGTTTCATCTGAGTATCTATAGAAATCTTTTTGAGTTTTGTGCCTAGATATTTGAACCAAGATTTAAATTAAAAGTTCAAAAATTGAAATCAATAATCTTAAACTCAAAATAGAAATTTAAATTAAAGATTCAAATTTTAGAATCGTGCAAAAATCAATAAATACTAATGTAAGATAAAATCTAAATTAAAAATCCAGATTTTAAAATGTGGGCCTAGCCTTTTTTTTCCTTCTCTCTATTTTTCTCTCTTTTCTTCTTCACCCCCTTTCTCCCTCTGTTGCTGGGCCCGGCGCCTCCTCCCTCTCTCTGCTCCCTCCTCCTCGCAGCTCTCTTCCCCGCATGCGCCAGTCAAAGCCGACGACTTCTGCTGCTGCTCGCGTCATCTCGGCCCCACGCCAACTGCTCCCATCGACGCACGTCGCTGCTCTCGCGTCACCATGCCCTGCGCACCAGCTCCAGTCGCCTCCGCCGCCATCGCCCCGTGCGCACGTCGCCGACCATGCCGCAGTCCCGTCGCCCTGTACACCAGTCGCCGGCAACAGCTCCGCCACAGTGCATCCCCCACGGCTATAAGAAGCTTTCCCGCCTCCCATTGCTGCCCGCGCCACTCCCCTTCCTCCTCCCATACCCCCCCTTTCTTCCTCTTCCACCGTGAGCTGCCATTGCCGCCGCCGTGCTCCCATGCGATTCCGGCTGTCCATTGAAGCTCCGGCCGAGGCGGTCGTGTCACGGCGTGTCACCACTCCCCATCGACCTCCCCTCTGAGCCAATTGGAATTTCACGCATCGTAGCTCGCCGCACGGCCGTTTTCCCCAAAATCGGCCGTCGCCGCCATTATCGCCGCCCACTGCACCTCGGTCGATCTCCTTCCAATTCGTTATGATGGGAGCACCACCTCGGCGTCCTGACGCCATCCCGAGCGTCGGCCGAAGCTCCCGCCGCCTGTGCGTCGCCGGCACCGCGCGCCACCGCCGCCCGACCCCGGCCTCCGTCGCCAGCCTTCCTCGGCGCATTTCCCGCCCCGCAAACCCAATGGTGAGCCTCCCCTTTACTCACTAGTGCTTGTGCCCATGCCAATTTTGTCTCCTTTCCCCGCCGGCGCCGCCGTCCCCTTTCACCCCCGTCTACGGCCGCTCATGTCGGCGCTGGCCACTCCTGATGCCACCACGACCCGAGCTAGCGCCTTCAGAAGCTTCCTCGTCCTCTGCGGAACCCATCTTGGCGGCCGCCCCAGCCTCCCCGGCCACCCCTCGCCGGCGCCACCGCCGCCCAGTTGCGCCGACTGTTTCCTCTGTTTTGCCATGGCTCCCACGATACCTCTTCTGCTTTGCTCCCCCCTTTGCTAGTCGTGAAACACCCGTCGCCCAGTTGGTTGCCAGCGCCAGCCCTTGCACTCCCTTGAGAGAGGTCCCAAGTTCGATTCCGGCTGGCCGCAAATGCTCACCCATATTTTATTTTCATTTTTGTAGCTCATATTAATCAATAAAAATTAGGGAAAAATTAGGAAATAATCCATAAATGATGTAAAAATTTAATTAGGGAATTAGTGAGTTTTTAGAACATTTAACCATGGTTAATTAATACATGTTAGTAATAAGACATAAATACTTACTTTACATCTTGAGTAAACAAAAGCCTAATAGGACTAGTAATTAGGGGCATGTGTTTATGAAATGATAACTTGGTGAATAAGGGTTTACATACTAGTAAATAGAATATTTCCTAAAGATTGAGTTCCCAAAAGTAGTTATGAAACTAAAATGCAAATAGAAAGGTAAACTAACAATATGTTGCCAAATAAAGTAAGGGAAGCCAATAAATTTGATTAGTATAGAATATATATATATATATATATATATATATATATATATATATATATATATATATATATGAATGTTAAATAGTTAATAATGGCTTAACTATCATATGTGCATAATTAAGGTAGTTTAAATAATTATTTAACAATGAGATAATTAAATACTCCTGTGCTTCAATGAAGTATTAAGCTAATCATTAGGTGCTTATTTAGAAAAATTGGTAGACAATAATTCATGGCTGGCCATTCCAAACTAATAAAAGGTGGATTCGGTTGAATGTCCAAACTTAATGAAGATTACCCTAGGGTATAATTAACATATAAAATATATGCCCCGACATTTAACATAACATCGCTAAACAAATCGCCATGGTAGAATCGCTTAAATGGTAGCGTTAAAATGTGACCCTGCGTACTAAACTCACCTAGATGAATAAGCTTAGAATAAAAATAAAGCTAAGCCCAATTATAATTAAGGTATAGACAAAACGATAATGAGCCTTAAATTAAATCTTAACATTAGATTTAGTGAATGATAATAACCAGTCAAGGAACATGAATTAAACAAGATGTTCAAAGTATATGAAATAGGATGTCCATCTAAAAGTTAGAGACATTTAGAAGCAAATATGTCTGTGCAGATGAATAGTTAGAAAAATGCGGATAACATATATAAATATATGAGTGCAATCCTGTATGCACCTTAGACCTTATTGAAAATATAAACCCTATCATTAACCTATTGCCAACCATGGAACCTTAAATAGTAGCCTTAAATTAGTAAAGATAACAAAATGTAATCATATGTAGCAGGCTCGATTAATAAAGGTATAAAATATTAATATCAGTAATCTTCAGAGCACCATCAAATTAAGGGTCATAATAGCATATAGGTGCTAGAGTATAACAGCCCTAAGCCACCAAGCGTCGAAATAATCCCACGAACATATATGTAAACACTCTGAAGTAAATGTTTAACAAATAACATGGTTAATTAAGGTCACATAAAATGCTACATGTCAAATTACTAATAATATGAGTTAATCCGATAAGGTAAAATTTGTATACATTATGTATATAGTATAATCCCGGAATATTAGCGCTCGATAAAATGATACCCAGTTAAATTTGTACACCAACTCATAGGTCTAATCTGACTCATGGAATTTCCTTGATAAATACAAAAATAGTAAAAGAGATTATTAGTAAAAAGAGACCGAACCTCGCCTTTCTCCCATCGGCTATGTTTGGCCACTTCTTTTCCAAAGCAAATAATTCCTGTAGATACTTCTTCATTTTTGATCTCTTATTTTCCTAAAATTTTCCCTCACGGTAAAATTTTAGATAACTTGTTCTCCCACTCAAATCCAGCTACCATTGTGTTTGCAACACACTAAATCGAATCATCCATCTATTATCAAATCATAATAAATGCATAAATTAAATTAAATCGGGCATTTAAGTTATTTGGATCTATTTGGATCTTTTGAGTTATTTGCTTTTACTTGGATTCAGTCGCTTATCACGTAGTTAGAAACGGGAGCCTTGAAGATTCAGTGGATCGAGTGAGATCAAGATCGAGGTGAAGATGCAGACCAACGATAAGAAAGCATTGTGTGAGCTCAAGACCGCAGTAAACCGCGCCAAGGCGAGTCAATACTTTGATCATGTTGAACCTACATTTTCTGCAAATTATTTTGTGTTAAATTATCAAATTGCATGCTGTTAATTTATATGCAAATACATGTTTAATTTAGAATTTTAGTTAAATGTCTATTATCTAACTTGATTAATATTGCCCATCCTTTGTAATATTTGAACATGAGAACCTTGTCGCCCTAGCAAAATTATAATAGTACTCTTTCTAAAATAAGTCTGTAATTATATGCCATGCTTAGTATTGCTTAGATACTAATGGGCGCGAGAGCGCCCAAGCATCACTTTTAATCATGAGAAAAGTTGGTTGGGCAGTCATGGTGGTAATGACTGCTGTATGTTGGATATGGTTATTTTATATTCCCAAAAACCCCAAATTGCTTATTTATCTGGGCGGAAGGTTCGGGGGTATGGTGCAAGGGTGCACGAGAGTGTGGTTTGTGGTAGAACCGCCCAGATAACCCTAAGGACTGAATCTTGTCATGACCTCCTGTGTAAAACAAGTGCAACCACAAGTCTGTAAAGTACAACTTGGCTTAGTAGATTTACCGGACCCTGAAAGTCATCATCATAGGTGGAGGAGGTGAGGTAGTGCAAGCGGCTGTCTGGGTGACGGCTTGAATGGGGCATCCGCAGAGGGTGAAGTTCTGTTGTGGCGGCTAGCAAGGTGAAGTATCCAGCTGCTAGACGTTCAGAAGGAGAACATCCCGCACAACCTATGAGACCTGCCGCAAGCGGGACAAGCTCATAGGGGTGAGATGATGGAAGGGGCGAGGTACTTTGAACGGTTACTGTGATGGTTGGCTCAACCGCACGGCTAAGGAATCGTGTGGGGCAACGAGTAAACTGTCTCTTGTGGGTAAAGTGTGCAAACTCTGCAGAGTCAAAACTATTCGAATAGCCGTGCCCACGGTCAAGGGCGGACATGGGAACTTAACCAGATATAGTTCTATTTAAAAAGGTTTGGAAAATGGGAATGGAAAAAGTGGAGGGCAGTGGAAAGCCCTGATTTGAGTTGTCCTGGGTGTCGTCCCAGTGGTAAGTTAAGCGGCTATAACGCTGAAAGATGGCATATGGTGTGATGCCATATGTATGGAAAAATTATGGTGATATTAGGCATATGGTGTGATGCCGTATGTATGGAAAATCATGTTAATATTCCTTGAACATTATGTTTTGTTCCAAAGCTGCTAGGTCTCAGGAAATTTTATGTATTGTATTTCAAATAGTGGCATTTCTATTCCTACAAAATAAAATATGGAAAGAATAAGCAGGGTCGTGAGTAAAGGGAAATAAATGTTTGTAGTGTACACATAAAGGTATTGGTGGATTCATGTCGATCATAAATAGTAAATGATAGTGTGGGTTCTGGGAGAAATAAACTGGTGGAGTCTAGCTGAATAGACAGGCTAAATAGATGATCTAATTGAATTATAGGGAATTTGGAGGAGTAATACAAGTATTGGATTATAGTTCCTGATTAGTGATTTACTTGGTGGATATAAAATGGTGAATCGTAGAATTGATCAATGATATTCTTGGTGGATATATAATATTGAATCATAGGCTTGATCAATGACATTCTTGGTGGATTGAATCAATAATAACAAGGATTGGATTGTTAGAAAATCTTGATGAGGATGTTCGGTGGATTAATTAGGTGATGTCACTCGCTGTTTGGAGATTAGATAGCAATCAATTTGAAAAGAGTATGTTTGGTGGAATATCTAAATAATGTCACATGCTGTTTGGAGTTTTAGACAGCAATCAATATAAAATGTGTGTAGTCGGTGGGTCATTTAAATGATGTCACTCGTTGTTTGGAGTCTTAGACAACAACCATTACAAAAAGAATATGATCGGTGGATTGAATAGAGGATGACACATGCTGTTTGGAGTTTAGACAGCACTCAATAAAGAAAGTGTAATTTCGGTGGATTAAGTCAATTATGGCAATCGCTGTTGGGAGTCTTAGACAGCGGCTAATAATGAGAGTGAATCGTTGGTGGATTAAGTCAATGATGTCAATCGCGGTGAGGAGTTTTTAGGTTGCAAAAACAACAATATGATTTAATAACAGAAATGCTACTAAAAGCGATTTTGGCAATAAAACATCCCGAGCCTCTCCTTTGTTAAGCCATGCATACTATTTAATTGCATTCTGTGTATTGGCTCGCGGAGCACGGGGTCGGAGTGCTCATGCTCGCTTTTGCGACAAAATACAGAATCAGGAATCAAATCACCTCGCCTCAGCAACAAGATTGGACAAGCTGGCAAAGAAGATGAAGATGTCAAGAGCTAGGTCGCGCATCTCCAGTTGGCTGCCTGTGGGCATGTCCTGAAGGTCCCACCTGTGTGCTTCGTTCTTCCGCTGCTGCAATTTATTGATTTCGGCCTAATCGGCCCATGAGTAAGTCTACCATTATATTTATGCTTCCGCTTGATATGTACTTTTGATATTCAGAACTGTAATCTGTGAGCACTATCTACTGATCCAGGGAATAGTGCGGTGGAATCACAGAGGATTCCAGATTATATAATCTGGGCTCTTACAGCGATGGTATCAGAGCATATCGACTGCAGGTCGTGACCTAGCTAGCCTGGCCGTTAGATTCATGAATAGAATTATTTCTTCAATACCTATTTCCACAAATATAAGTTATATTTCTCATTCTTATCTCTCTTAAATGATTCCCTCTCATCTATATGCTGACTTAGCCATTTTTACTTCTAAAACTCTCTTACCCTGAATTCAAAACGATAACACAAGGGTGAGTGTTAATATCAATCAAATTGCCCCAATACTTTCCTCTTCTGTCTATTGATTCAAAAGAAAAATTTTGATCCTCTTCTCGTACCCATACTCCAAAAATTCAAGGTTAGGAACGTGGAAGATGGTCGTGAAGATAAAGTGGTCTCGTTCTAAACGGACTGTGTATATGGACCCTGCGCCCTCCTATGTGTGCTCCCCGAGTAGACGATGTATTATTGCAAGATTCTATTTTGACCCTGTGCACTGCCTTCTTGCCCTCGGGTGACCTATTTTGCAGTCATGGGAAAAGTTTGTTTTCGAAAGATTGTGCGATTTTGTAACACCCCAGCTCCCTGGGAGTGCTACTTTAAAATTTTTTGCAGGGGTTAGATCACCTTACCCCCACGACTTAATCCTCATCTCATGATGTTCCCTCTCATCTTATTGCTGCAAATCCAGTCAGGTCTGCTGAATCAAAGTGAAAAATAGCCAAGGACCAGGACTCGAGACTCTACCCTGCCAACATTCTCTCTTTACTTACCCGGAGGACCCATTATGCCTGGAGTTAGAAGAGATGAATAATGACTAGTGATACCCATTTTAAGGGGGGTAGCACTAAGATACAAGATATCGAAGAACTACTATGAAGTATATGTTGGAGGTGCGACAACCTGGACTCCGAATTAATCGAACCAGTACAAGAAGACTTGCAAGACCAGAAGCCTTACAGTGATAAGGCCAAAAGACCGCCATATAGATGTGTCTATCGTCACCTCTGCATTCCTAAGGCCTTCTACCCCTAGGGCATAGACCATTGCTACTCACATATCAATAGGAAATTCTACAACCGTGTGTTCAATAGGCGATGCAACTACTCCATTCTACGATGACATGAAGACAACCATGTCAAAGAGCAAGTATCTGGAAGTCTACGACCCACCCAGGAGAACAAGGTTTCTCTCTTCCCTTTTGACTTCTCCAAGTGCTAACCCCTGTTGTGCAGATTTTCATCTCTCTATGAAGCTAAGGAACTATACGTCGAGCAACACCTAGAAACCCATTGCTAACCAATATAATCCCGCCTCTATTCTTTCTGCTCTACCGGAATCTCGGGGTCGAGATTCATTTAAGGGGGGTAGGTTTGTAACATCCTGAAATTTCAAGTGCTCAAAAATATGGAGGTTTTAAAATTTTTCTTGCATTTTGCTAGCGCTCAAGTTTCATCTGAGTATCTATAGAAATCTTTTTGAGTTTTGTGCCTAGATATTTGAACCAAGATTTAAATTAAAAGTTCAAAAATTGAAATCAATAATCTTAAACTCAAAATAGAAATTTAAATTAAAGATTCAAATTTTAGAATCGTGCAAAAATCAATAAATACTAATGTAAGATAAAATCTAAATTAAAATCCAGATTTTAAAATGTGGGCCTAGCCTTTTTTTTCCTTCTCTCTATTTTTCTCTCTTTTCTTCTTCACCCCCTTTCTCCCTCTGTTGCTGGGCCCGGCGCCTCCTCCCTCTCTCTGCTCCCTCCTCCTCGCAGCTCTCTTCCCCGCATGCGCCAGTCAAAGCCGACGACTTCTGCTGCTGCTCGCGTCATCTCGGCCCCACGCCAACTGCTCCCATCGACGCACGTCGCTGCTCTCGCGTCACCATGCCCTGCGCACCAGCTCCAGTCGCCTCCGCCGCCATCGCCCCGTGCGCACGTCGCCGACCATGCCGCAGTCCCGTCGCCCTGTACACCAGTCGCCGGCAACAGCTCCGCCACAGTGCATCCCCCACGGCTATAAGAAGCTTTCCCGCCTCCCATTGCTGCCCGCGCCACTCCCCTTCCTCCTCCCATACCCCCCCTTTCTTCCTCTTCCACCGTGAGCTGCCATTGCCGCCGCCGTGCTCCCATGCGATTCCGGCTGTCCATTGAAGCTCCGGCCGAGGCGGTCGTGTCACGGCGTGTCACCACTCCCCATCGACCTCCCCTCTGAGCCAATTGGAATTTCACGCATCGTAGCTCGCCGCACGGCCGTTTTCCCCAAAATCGGCCGTCGCCGCCATTATCGCCGCCCACTGCACCTCGGTCGATCTCCTTCCAATTCGTTATGATGGGAGCACCACCTCGGCGTCCTGACGCCATCCCGAGCGTCAGCCGAAGCTCCCGCCGCCTGTGCGTCGCCGGCACCGCGCGCCACCGCCGCCCGACCCCGGCCTCCGTCGCCAGCCTTCCTCGGCGCATTTCCCGCCCCGCAAACCCAATGGTGAGCCTCCCCTTTACTCACTAGTGCTTGTGCCCATGCCAATTTTGTCTCCTTTCCCCGCCGGCGCCGCCGTCCCCTTTCACCCCCGTCTACGGCCGCTCATGTCGGCGCTGGCCACTCCTGATGCCACCACGACCCGAGCTAGCGCCTTCAGAAGCTTCCTCGTCCTCTGCGGAACCCATCTTGGCGGCCGCCCCAGCCTCCCCGGCCACCCCTCGCCGGCGCCACCGCCGCCCAGTTGCGCCGACTGTTTCCTCTGTTTTGCCATGGCTCCCACGATACCTCTTCTGCTTTGCTCCCCCCTTTGCTAGTCGTGAAACACCCGTCGCCCAGTTGGTTGCCAGCGCCAGCCCTTGCACTCCCTTGAGAGAGGTCCCAAGTTCGATTCCGGCTGGCCGCAAATGCTCACCCATATTTTATTTTCATTTTTGTAGCTCATATTAATCAATAAAAATTAGGGAAAAATTAGGAAATAATCCATAAATGATGTAAAAATTTAATTAGGGAATTAGTGAGTTTTTAGAACATTTAACCATGGTTAATTAATACATGTTAGTAATAAGACATAAATACTTACTTTACATCTTGAGTAAACAAAAGCCTAATAGGACTAGTAATTAGGGGCATGTGTTTATGAAATGATAACTTGGTGAATAAGGGTTTACATACTAGTAAATAGAATATTTCCTAAAGATTGAGTTCCCAAAAGTAGTTATGAAACTAAAATGCAAATAGAAAGGTAAACTAACAATATGTTGCCAAATAAAGTAAGGGAAGCCAATAAATTTGATTAGTATAGAATATATATATATATATATATATATATATATGAATGTTAAATAGTTAATAATGGCTTAACTATCATATGTGCATAATTAAGGTAGTTTAAATAATTATTTAACAATGAGATAATTAAATACTCCTGTGCTTCAATGAAGTATTAAGCTAATCATTAGGTGCTTATTTAGAAAAATTGGTAGACAATAATTCATGGCTGGCCATTCCAAACTAATAAAAGGTGGATTCGGTTGAATGTCCAAACTTAATGAAGATTACCCTAGGGTATAATTAACATATAAAATATATGCCCCGACATTTAACATAACATCGCTAAACAAATCGCCATGGTAGAATCGCTTAAATGGTAGCGTTAAAATGTGACCCTGCGTACTAAACTCACCTAGATAAATAAGCTTAGAATAAAAATAAAGCTAAGCCAAATTATAATTAAGGTATAGACAAAACGATAATGAGCCTTAAATTAAATCTTAACATTAGATTTAGTGAATGATAATAACCAGTCAAGGAACATGAATTAAACAAGATGTTCAAAGTATATGAAATAGGATGTCCATCTAAAAGTTAGAGACATTTAGAAGCAAATATGTCTGTGCAGATGAATAGTTAGAAAAATGCGGATAACATATATAAATATATGAGTGCAATCCTGTATGCACCATAGACCTTATTGAAAATATAAACCCTATCATTAACCTATTGCCAACCATGGAACCTTAAATAGTAGCCTTAAATTAGTAAAGATAACAAAATGTAATCATATGTAGCAGGCTCGATTAATAAAGGTATAAAATATTAATATCAGTAATCTTCAGAGCACCATCAAATTAAGGGTCATAATAGCATATAGGTGCTAGAGTATAACAGCCCTAAGCCACCAAGCGTCGAAATAATCCCACGAACATATATGTAAACACTCTGAAGTAAATGTTTAACAAATAACATGGTTAATTAAGGTCACATAAAATGCTACATGTCAAATTACTAATAATATGAGTTAATCCGATAAGGTAAAATTTGTATACATTATGTATATAGTATAATCCCGGAATATTAGCGCTCGATAAAATGATACCTAGTTAAATTTGTACACCAACTCATAGGTCTAATCTGACTCATGGAATTTCCTTGATAAATACAAAAATAGTAAAAGAGATTATTAGTAAAAAGAGACCGAACCTCGCCTTTCTCCCATCGGCTATGTTTGGCCACTTCTTTTCCAAAGCAAATAATTCCTGTAGATACTTCTTCATTTTTGATCTCTTATTTTCCTAAAATTTTCCCTCACGGTAAAATTTTAGATAACTTGTTCTCCCACTCAAATCCAGCTACCATTGTGTTTGCAAACACACTAAATCGAATCATCCATCTATTATCAAATCATAATAAATGCATAAATTAAATTAAATCGGGCATTTAAGTTATTTGGATCTATTTGGATCTTTTGAGTTATTTGCTTTTACTTGGATTCAGTCGCTTATCACGTAGTTAGAAACGGGAGCCTTGAAGATTCAGTGGATCGAGTGAGATCAAGATCGAGGTGAAGATGCAGACCAACGATAAGAAAGCATTGTGTGAGCTCAAGACCGCAGTAAACCGCGCCAAGGCGAGTCAATACTTTGATCATGTTGAACCTACATTTTCTGCAAATTATTTGTGTTAAATTATCAAATTGCATGCTGTTAATTTATATGCAAATACATGTTTAATTTAGAATTTTAGTTAAATGCCTATTATCTAACTTGATTAATATTGCCCATCCTTTGTAATATTTGAACATGAGAACCTTGTCGCCCTAGCAAAATTATAATAGTACTCTTTCTAAAATAAGTCTGTAATTATATGCCATGCTTAGTATTGCTTAGATACTAATGGGCGCGAGAGCGCCCAAGCATCACTTTTAATCATGAGAAAAGTTGGTTGGGCAGTCATGGTGGTAATGACTACTGTATGTTGGATATGGTTATTTTATATTCCCAAAAACCCCAAATTGCTTATTTATCTGGGCGGAAGGTTCGGGGGTATGGTGCAAGGGTGCACGAGAGTGTGGTTTGTGGTAGAACCGCCCAGATAACCCTAAGGACTGAATCTTGTCATGACCTCCTGTGTAAAACAAGTGCAACCACAAGTCTGTAAAGTACAACTTGGCTTAGTAGATTTACCGGACCCTGAAAAGTCATCATCATAGGTGGAGGAGGTAAGGTAGTGCAAGCGGCTGTCTGGGTGACGGCTTGAATGGGGCATCCGCAGAGGGTGAAGTTCTGCTGTGGCGGCTAGCAAGGTGAAGTATCCAGCTGCTAGACGTTCAGAAGGAGAACATCCCGCACAACCTATGAGACCTGCCGCAAGCGGGACAAGCTCATAGGGGTGAGATGATGGAAGGGGCGAGGTACTTTGAACGGTTACTGTGATGGTTGGCTCAACCGCACGGCTAAGGAATCGTGTGGGGCAACGAGTAAACTGTCTCTTGTGGGTAAAGTGTGCAAACTCTGCAGAGTCAAAACTATTCGAATAGCCGTGCCCACGGTCAAGGGCGGACATGGGAACTTAACCAGATATAGTTCTATTTAAAAAGGTTTGGAAAATGGGAATGGAAAAAGTGGAGGGCAGTGGAAAGCCCTGATTTGAGTTGTCCTGGGTGTCGTCCCAGTGGTAAGTTAAGCGGCTATAACGCTGAAAGATGGCATATGGTGTGATGCCATATGTATGGAAAAATTATGGTGATATTAGGCATATGGTGTGATGCCGTATGTATGGAAAATCATGTTAATATTCCTTGAACATTATGTTTTGTTCCAAAGCTGCTAGGTCTCAGGAAATTTTATGTATTGTATTTCAAATAGTGGCATTTCTATTCCTACAAAATAAAATATGGAAAGAATAAGCAGGGTCGTGAGTAAAGGGAAATAAATGTTTGTAGTGTACACATAAAGGTATTGGTGGATTCATGTCGATCATAAATAGTAAATGATAGTGTGGGTTCTGGGAGAAATAAACTGGTGGAGTCTAGCTGAATAGACAGGCTAAATAGATGATCTAATTGAATTATAGGAATTTGGAGGAGTAATACAAGTATTGGATTATAGTTCCTGATTAGTGATTTACTTGGTGGATATAAAATGGTGAATCGTAGAATTGATCAATGATATTCTTGGTGGATATATAATATTGAATCGTAGGCTTGATCAATGACATTCTTGGTGGATTGAATCAATAATAACAAGGATTGGATTGTTAGAAAATCTTGATGAGGATGTTCGGTGGATTAATTAGGTGATGTCACTCGCTGTTTGGAGATTAGATAGCAATCAATTTGAAAAGAGTATGTTTGGTGGAATATCTAAATAATGTCACATGCTGTTTGGAGTTTTAGACAGCAATCAATATAAAATGTGTGTAGTCGGTGGGTCATTTAAATGATGTCACTCGTTGTTTGGAGTCTTAGACAACAACCATTACAAAAAGAATATGATCGGTGGATTGAATAGAGGATGACACATGCTGTTTGGAGTTTAGACAGCACTCAATAAAGAAAGTGTAATTTCGGTGGATTAAGTCAATTATGGCAATCGCTGTTGGGAGTCTTAGACAGCGGCTAATAATGAGAGTGAATCGTTGGTGGATTAAGTCAATGATGTCAATCGCGGTGAGGAGTTTTTAGGTTGCAAAAACAACAATATGATTTAATAACAGAAATGCTACTAAAAGCGATTTTGGCAATAAAACATCCCGAGCCTCTCCTTTGTTAAGCCATGCATACTATTTAATTGCATTCTGTGTATTGGCTCGCGGAGCACGGGGTCGGAGTGCTCATGCTCGCTTTTGCGACAAAATACAGAATCAGGAATCAAATCACCTCGCCTCAGCAACAAGATTGGACAAGCTGGCAAAGAAGATGAAGATGTCAAGAGCTAGGTCGCGCATCTCCAGTTGGCTGCCTGTGGGCATGTCCTGAAGGTCCCACCTGTATGCTTCGTTCTCCGCTGCTGCAATTTATTGATTTCGGCCTAATCGGCCCATGAGTAAGTCTACCATTATATTTATGCTTCCGCTTGATATGTACTTTTGATATTCAGAACTGTAATCTGTGAGCACTATCTACTAATCCAGGGAATAGTGCGGTGGAATCACAGAGGATTCCAGATTATATAATCTGGGCTCTTACAGGAAGCAGAAGATAAATCCAGCGATGACCCATCAATACGCCACAGGCAATTGACTGGGGAAGCGCGACCTAGTACTCCGGAAATCCTTCGTCAAATCCACACGCGAAGTAGTCGTAGTCTCCTTCTTGAGCTTGGTATTCTTCTGAGATTTATTTTTGAGAGCAACGCGTGAGTACATAAAGTACTCCGCAAGTCTTGGGAAAAATGCAATAGATGCAAGGCTTGACAAAGGAAGGCTATATGGTTCTTTTGCACAAAGCAATATTTTAAATTTCAATTACTACTAATTATTTTCGAAGGCATCAATTTAATAAAGTAAATGTTTTAGCAGAAACTATCATAACTTTCTAGTGAAGGTTCCATCTACCAACACTAGCCAACCAATTACAATTGGTCAAGTTTTAAACTGCGGGTTCCATCCACCCTCTCTGGCTCCATCCGCCAGGATCCCTTCCGAGAGTTCCCTCCACTCTCGGAATACAAAACTTTTGATTTTAAAACCAAAACCAGAAATCTACCATGTGAATGCATTCCTTGCCCGCCCTTGACCGTGGGCACGGCTATTCGAATAGTTTTACACTCTGCAGAGGTTGTACAACTTTACCCACAAGAGATAAATTATCCTAAAAGTCAACACGCTTCCTTTGGCATGAGACCCAGATAAAATATCACAAAGCCTTTACCTTACTCTAATCTAGCTAGATACCACCCGCTGAGGTTTCACCGCAGGTAGGCTAACTGCCCGAACCGAAGCCCCCTCTTGCGCCATATGAGTACAGTAAATCCCTGTCCCTCACTGTGAATAACCAGTCCATCCCTGGCACCCACTTTCCACTGGTGGCACCTAAACTAGACTATCGTAAGTTAGTCAGCTAGGTCGTACCCATATAGACTTGTGGTTGTACGGTTAATGCTCAGTCTGGACAAACACAAGCGTCGGTCCTTAATTGACTAGGGTGGAACATACACTTTACAAGATCTCGTGCTTCCTGCACCAATCCAAACCAACCATCCACCCTAATCTAAACCAACTTTCACATTTTAGTTTATTTTAAAAGAACAGTAACTCCAATTACCACTAATTTGTAAACACAAGGGTATTACAATAATTCATAATTTCCCATTTGCAAGATTTGTGAGGTATTAAATAGCATGGACTAAGCATTATACTACCATTCTATACCAAAATTTAATAATTACTCATTTGAGACAAATGAATTCTAGGGTGAGGTACATGGCATTCAATTCAATGGAGGGCATAACAAGGTTGGTTTAACTAATGCCTTAAGATTTGAACTAATATTTTATATAAATAGCAATGCACATAATTTAAAATAATTAAAACATTTCAAAATCATAGGTTCAAGATGATCAAAGGAGACTTGCCTTGCTCGGAGACTTGATGTTGCGAATCGTTAAAATCGAACTCTCCGGATTAGTCGTAGTCTACACGCGAAGAACCAAACAAAATAAATTCAAATAAAACCCAATTAAAATCCAAAAATTATAAAATATATATTGACGGATAGATTATGATTTTAGATGAATTTAGGAGAAAGAATCAACAGATTCGGAGTTCGTATGAGGGAGATCCAATATCTGGAAGTTTTGGACATCACATGAAATGATAACAAAATACGAGGATTACTTTTTGAATAGTACAGTGTCGGTTGGCTACAAGGTGGCTGGCGAATGGGCAAAATGGAATGTTGGCAATGAGGCGAAGGTGGTGACATGGGTACGGCGACGAGGAACGGCGGCAATCACCCGCAGTGAGTGAAAAACTGCACCGACGGCACAGTAGCGACAACTGCAGGTTGGAGAGAGATAGTACCGAGTATGGAACGTGGAGATGTAAGGTGAGCGTGGGATAGTACATGGCATGGTGAAGTTAGGAAAATTATTGGCTAAGCTGAAAATTAATCGGAGACGATACAATCGACGTTTGAATGACGATAGTGGAGAAACAGGAAAATTTGATATCTTGGTGCTCGGTAGAGCGAATCCAAAACCATTTGAAAGGTAGCTACCTGGGATGGTTTGGCACGATATGACGCGAACGGATTGGGGAAAACATCACGGATAGATGGGGACACGAGATGCCATTGGCGGCCATGGCGAGGTGTCGGAGGTGAAAATTTGTGGAGGCTTTTTGGGGAAACGGAAGGAAGCATGGCATAGAACGCAGTGAGGCAAGTCTAAGAAAAATTACGGCATGGCTAAGGCTTACCGGAGGCGACGAATCGTCAGGAGTCACAAACGGCCATTTTCGCGGAAAGCTCAATTCCTGACAATTGGCTCCACGAAAAATTAAACAAAATGGTAGAAAAATTTCTTAGAGGCTAGGACACAATATGACGCGAACAAAAATCAAAGCGCTTACCAAAAAGGGGTGTACGCGCAAGGTACAGTTTTAGTGTCTGGGCCTGACAAGGTCGACGAGGACTCGGGGAATATTTAGGTGATGGCGATGGAAGCACGACGTAGAACGCGTCGAGGCAAACTCAACGGTGCAAACGGCTCGGCCAAAGGACATCGGATGGTGGCGGAACACGGTGGAGAAGACATTGTGCGACCGTCGGGTTGACATCGGCGTTCCGGGCAAACGGAGAGGAGTTAGCATGTGGGGTTTGCGGCGAAACGAAGAGTAGAGCGTGGGGAACGTGATGCTCACCTTGGTTTTGGTCGGGCATGCACGGACGGCCGGTGGCGACGCGAGGAACGACGACGCGCTATGGCCCACGGTGGCGACGGTGCTCCGGCGAAGTTCCGGCGAAGGCGAGGTGAGCACCGCGTAGAACGCGACGAGGCGAATCCGAGGATGTGCTCAAAAGTGGCGGGGCTCCACCGGACGAGGCGCAATAAGCCGAAGAACACCGCTTGGAACACAAAAGAAAAACTCCGATTGCGCCCAAGAGAAGAGGAGTGGGGACTTGATATTTTCGGGGTTGAGTGAGGATGAGGAGGGGCTCACGGTGCTCCTTTTATAGGGGCGGGGGAGGTCCGAGATGGGAGATCAAGAGACCATGTCCATCAATGGCATGGGTTAATTTCTCGCAAAACGGCTCATGAATGAGGGGAAAACGGTAGGGAAATGAAAGAGTTTGATGAGAGGAGTTGAATGCAATTTATTTCGCTAAAAACCGTTGAGAAATTCATGAGAAATGAAAGCTTCAAAGAAACGGCCATGGCGGCAGCTTCTGGACGAAACGCACGTGAGAAGATGAAGTGAGGAGAGAGAAAAAATAATAAAATAATAATTTTTTTTCGAAAAAATAAATAAATTCGAAAAAAATTCAGAAAAATTCCACAAACAACCTTAGAACCCGAAAATACCAAATAAAATAATTTCAGATTTAATTGAAGTATATTTTGACCATTTAAAATATTTTTACTTTCTAAGCTTTAATTTAATTCAAATAAATTCGAAAATTCCAAAAATTTGAAAAGAGGATAGAAATGGATAGATTGGAATTTTGATGAATTTAGAAATTTGAATGGGCTCAATCGGAATTAAAATGAAGAAATACGATTTTGGAAGTTCGAAAGGAGAAAAAGAATAAACTGATTTTCTGGAATTATTTTTGAACTGAAAAATCAGATTATGATGTCATCAAGGGAAATGATTTTCAGAGGAATTATTTTTCTGGAAAAGAGGATATAGTAGGGTGATGTCAGCAAAGATTTTGATTTTCTGGTCGAATTATTTTTCAACAGAAAAAGGGTTTTATTCACTGACAGGTGGGACCGGGAAATGGTGGGTTGGGTTCATGGACAACGGTGGAGGATGAGGTGGCA